>JARFIW010001419.1:0-605402 GCA_036346225.1 Platerodrilus igneus
ATTTGCATGCATTTATGTAATTATGCTGCATTTCAAAAAGTTTTGATAAATCATATTCGAACCCATACTCATGATCGTCCATTTGCATGCAATTTATGTAATTATGCTGCATTTATAAAAGTATTTGAAAATCATATTCGAACCCATTTGATCGTCCATTTGCATGCAATTTATGTAATTTTGCCGCATCTTGTAAATAAATTGAAAATTCATATGTGGACCCATACTAATGATCGTCCATTTGCATGCAATTTATGTAATTATGCTGCATCTCTAAAAGAAGTTTGAAAATTCATATGGGCCCAACAAAGAACGTCCATTTGCATGCAATTTTGTAATTATGCTGCATCTAAAAGTCATTTGAAATTCATTGGTCCCATACAAATGATCGTCCATTTGCATGCAATTTATGTAATTATGCTGCATCTTAAAAGTATTTTAAAATTCATATGCGGCCCATACAAATGACGTCCATTTGCATGCAATTTATGTAATTATGCTGCATTTCATAAAAGTCATTTGATAAATCATATTCGAACCCATACCATGATCGTCCATTTGCATGCAAATTTATGTAATTATGCTGCATTTCATAAAAGTCATTTGATAAATCATATTCGAACCCATACCATGATCGTCCATTTGCATGCAATTTATGTAATTATCTCTCTTTAAAGTCATTTGAACTTCCTCTTATAGAAGTCATTTGATAACTCATATGCGATCTCATACTGGTGATCGTCCATTTACATGCAATTTATGTAATTTTGCCGCATCTTGTAGATATAAATTGAAAATTCATATGTGGACCCATACTAATGATCGTCCATTTGCATGCAATTTATGTAGTTATGCTGCATCTCGTAAAGATAGTTTGAAAATTCATATGCGAACCCACACTAATGATCGTCCATTTGCATGCAATTTGTGTAATTATGCTGCATCATATAAAAGTCATTTGATAATTCATTTTAGGTCTCATACTGATGATCGTCCTTTTACATGCAATTTATGTAATTATGCTGCATCCTTGAAAAGTACTTTAAAATTCATATGCGGACCCATACGAATGATGGTCCATTTGCATGCTATTTATGTAATTATGCTGCATTTTAAAAAGTCATTTGATAAATCATATTCGAACCCATACTCATGATCGTCCATTTGCATGCAATTTATGTAATTATACTTCCTCTTATAGAAGTCATTTGATAACTCATATGGATCTCATACTGGTGATCGTCCATTTCATGCAATTTATGTAATTTTGCCGCATCTTTAGATATAAATTGAAAATTCATATGTGGACCCATACAATGATCGTCCATTTGCATGCAATTTATGTAATTATGCTGCATCTCGTAAAGATAGTTTGAAAATTCATATGCGAACCCACACTAATGATCGTCCATTTGCATGCAATTTGTGTAATTATGCTGCATCTCGTAAAGATCAATTGAAAATTCATATGCGAACCCACACTAATGATCGTCTATTTGCATGCAATTTGTGTAATTATTTCGCATCACACAAGGGCTCTCTACAAAAGCATATACAGTACCATGCTAATACTAGTGTATTTTAATTTCCATTCAATTTATGTAATTATTGTACGTCATAAAAGCAGTTTTGAACGTCATATGCGGTACTATACTAATGATTCTCAATTTGCATGCAATTTAATATGATTATACTGCAACTCATAAAAGTAGGTAAAAAATCATATGCATTCACATGCTAAGAATTCTAAAAATTGGTTTGGAAAGTGTATTCCAGAATCAATGACTTAGCTTGTGTCGATACCTACAAATATGTGTCCAGCATATGCCAAAAAGGAAAAGTTAAGTGAATATTTAGACACTGTGAAATGTAATCCAAAGCAACACAACTATTATTATTTAGAAGTGCTTTTTGGGAATTTTAGCTACAAGTGTAAAAAATGCGTTGAAATAACTTCAAAAAGCCATACAAATTTTGCTTACGTATAAGAATTCGAATAAATCAAGATGCAAGAAAATTGTTATAGTTTAATTGTGTAATGAAAAGTCTCAGAGCAATAAAGAATAATGTGGCTTTTATTATTAACGCTCAACGTTAGAAGTAGTTGAAGACAAATCATTCTCTGCTTTGGAAATAAAATTGCTAGAAAAATTACTTCTTTAAATCACTAAAAAATTTTAAATTAAGTGATCCATATTTGAATGTTTATATCAATGTGTAAATGTAAAAAATTTTTGGCAGTATATCATTAGCACTTAATTTCTGAACAATATTGGACTTTTCTTATTTAGACGATTTTAAAGATTTATCATCAACGCAAGATTATATCAAGTTGTTGCCGATTCCTTGGATTTCTTAAAACAAGGTAGCGTCATCAAATCAAAAACATTCTTTATGTACCTGCTTTGGATGCACGAGGAGCATATATAGATTACAATAAGACGTCGTTTTTTCACAGAATGCTGTAGAAGTACATTTATAAACTACTGTTCGCGCCATTTCGCTCTCCCAACGTGGTATTCTTTATCAAGCCAGGCGAGATAAGGAATACCATAATTTAAAAGAGCCGATTAACAACCATCCGCGAACGCGAACGTGTTCATTCAATTTCTCAATATTAACTTCTCTAATCTCTTTCCTAAAATAACCATTTCCTGACTCCGTTCCTATTTACCTCTGGCCAGAAACAGTACTGAAAGGTGCCGCGTTAGTGCTCCAGATGTCTGTGTTTAGGTAAGTGCTTTAAGTATTTATGTGACTTGTATTCAAATTCTATGTTTATTTCCTTCTACTCTATACAGTCCACGCTCTACCTTACAAACCCTGGTTTACTGCCTACTGCACTCCAGGCAATTTCTTTTTGCGCCCCTTGTTGTTCCAAGAGGCGTGTACAACTACTATTCTCATTTCAGATTTCAAGTACGCCAAATTTGTTCAGGTTTTCATGAAATTTTTTGCTTTTGACATTACATGCTTAAAGTTGGACCGATTTTAATAATACTAAACAATTTGAACTGATCAAAAGATTATGAACAAAAAAATGCATGTATTGGACTTCGTCACACAACCGGTACCAACTGATTACAAAATTCCCAATCAGTTTATTCTTGTCTACTGAATTACAACAGCTAAGTATTTGATGTGGTCATATACTTACAGATCCATTAATATAGAAGTTACTTTATTTTTAGATATTTTTAAATTAGCGTAGAGTAGAATTTATTTTAGAAGAGCCAGTACGTCATCATGCGCACACGGCTAAAACGGTGTCAGATTAGTCCATTGTTTATAAATAGAAGTGTTCATTTAGCATTTCGATGGCGTAGAAGATTTGCTGTTAAATGTCAATTGACATTTGTGACTTTGACCTTCTATATTTATTTCTTACACTTTCATAGTTTTCTTTCCGTTCCTTTGTGTTTAATGCCTTGCTTATTCGCGTATTCGCCATGTTAATTTAAACCATCAACAAAATAAAACTTAATTTTAGAATATTTGCTCTATGGGACCCTAAAAATTATTAAATTAGCTTTGCCACTGACTTTCAAGGTTTGCGCATGTCAAATGACGTACAGGTTCTTAAATAAATTCTTCTACACAATATAGTTTTTTTTGTTAATTAATATTTGTCAGCATTCTCAAATGCAGTAATTGAAATGTAGATAACGATAATCTTATTTAATTGGTGTATCCTTTATTATTATATAAAGTTTTGTATTGCTTTATTATACGAGGGGTGTTGATACGTATCGAGAATAAGTAACAAAACAGAACTTAGGGTGTGAAACTTCTCTACTGTTTTTCAAAATATTCTGCACGATGATTGATACACTTTTGCATATATTGGAACCAATTTTCATAGCAATTTTGCCATTACGATTGAGATATTCCCAAAACATGAGTTTTGGACGCATCAACCGCCACTTCTGGTGTCAAAATTCGTTGTCCACGCAGTTCGTTCTTCACGTGTGGAAACAAAAAGAAATCATTAGGTGCCAAATATTTTGAGTGCTCAAATAGTCACTTGTTTGAGCCTATGTGTGAGAGCTCGTATTGTCATGATGGAGAATGATTCGGCGTCGTCGGTTTATTTTTCTTATTTCTCCAAAAACTTGTGGCAAACAAATGATTGTATATCAAGCAGAATTAACTGTTCTAAGATCCTATAAAGTAACGGTCGTGACATGTCCGTTTATTCCGAAAAAAACAGGAAACCATTTTCTTCAAAATGTTACGAGCACGGACAACTTTTGTTGGATTTAGTTTCATCTTGGTTAACCCATACAGTCGACTCCTGTTTACTTTCGGGTTTATACAAATAAATCCAAGATTTGTCACCTGTGTAGATGTTATACACTGCGTTTGATGCACAACAATAGTATTTTTTGAGCATTTCTTTGCACCAATTGAGACGAATAATTCTTTGAAGCGATTGACAAATTACGTGAGATCCGACGCGCACATAGCCTTTTAACAGCTAAATGTTTATGTAATATCGAATATATACTTATCATACTAATGCATAGGGATGCCTAAATCTCACGATAAGTCACATGACAATCTTGCATTATGAATTCACACACGGCATCGATGTTTTCTGGCACAACAGCCGACAACCTTCTTTAAATTCATCCGCTAGCGAAGTACGATCACGATTGAATTCACTATACCAACGATATACAGTGGTTTTAGTTGCAGTTTCTTTTCCAAAAGTCAAAATAAGTTCATTCAAGCACTATTGTGGAGATAATCCACGTCGGAAATCGTAAAAAATCATCGCACGAAAATGTTCACGAGATAATTCGATTTTTTTGGTCGAGACGAAATTTTCAATTCAATCAAAACAAAACATATAGTGTTTATTGGCAATATGTTATAAGTATGAATATTCTCAAAAATATCAAACTTTAAATTAGAACCATCAGATCACGCCTAGCAACGCCAGTGTTGTCAGTTCCCGATACACAACGAGAACCCCTCGTAATAAATTCAAGAGTGACTTGAATTTTCTACTAATAATACATATTTTTTTATAATAATTACGTATATTTTTGAAAGCTTAAAGGCAATACCTGTTACAAATAGTATAATAAGGTTTATCAAACGTTTTATTGGTGCATTTGGAATCCCAGCTTGTTTGCCCTAAATTACAAACCATTCAACTCTTATCACATCCTAGGGCATCTATTAAAATACTGCTAGGTTGATGATAATTTTTACATGTTAAAGTGTACGTAGAACATGCTAAGATAAATTAATGTCCAGATAACTACTATGTAGGCAGTTTAAATAATTGTGTACTCAACTTTTTGTACTTAGTTCTTTCAACAAGCTCGTGTAAACGATACGAACGACAAATAATTTGGATCAGAATACGTACTGTAGAATTTGTTGCACTAATTACTAATAGATGATGTGTGGTATTAAAAGAAAATGCTTTTATGAACATATAAACAAGCCGATGCAAAAGTAGAACATAATTGAAATGTGCTATTTGTAGGGACACACGTTTCCAAAGACTTGATTTGTATGATTTTTTGTATCACAAAAAGCGAACTTGCAAGCACAACGCAGATGAATACAAAAAACGTTTGTAGCATGCAATTTATGTATTTATTTTGCATACGGTAAAAATGGTTTGATATATCCTCACATACTACGACCATTCGTACGTTTCTTATATAATTATTCTGTATCCTATAAATGTGTATTGAAGGTTCATATATCTTCACGTATTAACATACGACCTTTGAGGGCATTTTATGTGCTTACTTCACATCTTATAAAAGTAAACCGAATATCCATATTTGGTCCTATACTAACAAAGGTCTATACCTATGCAATTTGTGTGATTATTCTGTGTCCTGTAAATATTTTAATTGAAAGTTCATATATTCTCATATAATAACGAACT
The DNA here is from genome assembly GCA_036346225.1 of Platerodrilus igneus. NCBI lineage: Eukaryota > Metazoa > Arthropoda > Insecta > Coleoptera > Lycidae > Platerodrilus > Platerodrilus igneus. The sequence goes on from JARFIW010001419.1 coordinate 5,915, forward strand.
TCCATTCGAATGCTTATTCTGCACTTCTTAAGGAAATTTAGAAATTCCTATGCAGTCCTATACTAGCAAACGATCATTCGCATGCAATTTACGTTACTCCTTTAGATACTACACGAATAAGCTAAGAAGCCATATGTAGTTGTGTTACAGTTAAAATTTTTGCTAAATTGTAAGAGTAGTTCCTAACTGATTAAGCAAGCTGATATAACCCAAAACATTGATTTTCCACTCTTAATTATTATTAATCAAGCTTAAAGTCACTTTTTCAAGTTGTGAATATTCAAGATTTTATTATTATCTGATATTGGTTGAATGTTGGTGATATAGATATGTCCTTTCATTATTTAAAGGAAAGTCAATGGTACAGGTATGTATTCAGTAGTTCTGGTATTAATTTGATTTTCATTATTGTATTTTCCTTTTAAATTGATGAGTTTCAGTTTCATACTATTCCTTACTTGTGTATTTGTAATTATAACTTTATAATTTGGATTGCTTGTTTGTATATCCTAGGATATAGTAAATTTAATCATATTGTGTACTGAATGCTGTTCTGGATTACTTTGTTGATACTAGATTCTGTTGGTAATGAGTTTGTAATTGTTACTGACCTAAAAATTTTGTTATTTGTATTGGGTTATCTGTAAAATGTGTTGTTAGATAACAATGGTCGTCGTGCCATGATGCAGTGATAGTCAGTTGCATGTTTAATTGGAATTTATCTGGTTTTGTACAAATCATCCATTATTGGGATTTATCCAATTCACATGAAGTTATTGCAAAATTATTCTGCGTGAGAGAATTTTTTGGCATACAGTTAAGCTGGATTTATTAGTATTGGAAATTGATAGTCTAACTGGCACATAACTGGTAATTACAACTGATTACATGTGATTACAGGAAGCGTGTACAATGAATACAGTCAATGACTAACCCCTCGGCTATTGTACTTGTTTGCTGCATATCTAGCTTAGTTTGTTATCATATGAAGTTTCATAATACCTTCATAGTTGACACTTCTTACTGACCATTGTATCTACTTTCTATAATTACTATTGCGCCCTAATTACACTGTTGTGCTTTCCGCGTTTCTTACTATTGCGCAATTGTTTAATATAACGTATAATTACGCGGAAAATTACGCGCCATTTGTATCAAATACCAAACACGTTTAAAAGTGATGCAATGGTCAAATTTTAAGCACAATGTAAATAAAAGCAATGTGTAACATTATTTTGTAATGTTAACGAATAAACAGATCAATTAATTAAAATTCAGTAACTTGAATAAAGTATAGACAAAAATTTCCACCAATAATATACTTTATATTCAGTCAGGCTCCCTTATAATAAAAGACCGGAATTACAAATAGCTTCAGGCTAAACTATTGTAAATTCCAGCGGCTTTCATCATTTAAAGGTCTACCCTCGTAAATCAAATACAATAAACCTCTTAAAGTTTAGGTCGGTTACAGATTGAAAATCTGATAAAATTAAAATGGAATAGTACCTTTTAGCGTAAATAAAGGAAAGCAATTTTTAGTTGAAAAGCTTAACCTTCTTAACACTTTCGTTGATCGACTGCGGGTTATAGAAAACGAAACATTATAAATAGCGAAAACTATTTCCAATTTGATTTATTCAAATATTACAAGTAATTTTAAGTAGTCTGGAGACATCCATTGTATTTAAAATCCATTTTGGCTCAAGTAGGTTAGCCGGTCTTTTATTAATGGCAGACTAATGTCGCCATAGGTATGTTCCACATTTCAATAATTAAGAAATTCGTAGAAGGTACAATATAATTTAAACCCTTGGGAAAATAATTGCTTCCGTGACTCTCATCTAATAAGTGGTTGGATTTGGTTTCTGAAATCTTGTTTTGTGGGAGGTTCTGTTCGGTCATTGGATAACAGAAAATGACGTACATAATTATTAAGGTAGGAATTAGTCTATATAACTCAAGGCTTAGCCAAAAGACGGACAGTTCTTCCAATGGGGCCGTCCGTGGTCAAGAAGTAGAAGGAAACGTAGTTCGCGGGTAGCGTTCTCCGGCATCACAGATAGAATATTCCACTTCGTATCACGTAAGTAAAAATTGGAAAGAAGTGATACTTTTCCAATTCGCGAGGGTTATGCCCATATGTTCGCGGATTTATAGTGATACAAGGTAACTATTAAAAAGCTTGTAGGCGTGTGACGCACAAGTAAGTGATATTCTCAAGATTCTGCCGAGTTCGTGTGTCAGTCAATTCTTAAAAAAATTATAAACAGAAGCAACAAGCGAGATTCTCTTCCCCAATTTAAGAACTGTTCTACGTTAGAAAACAAACCCTCAAACAATGGACAATTTTTAGTAAGTAAGTTTTTATAGTTGAGTAGCATGACCAATTTTTAGTTAGTTTGTTTGTTAGGACGTTTTGGCCATAAACCGTAGGATTAATTTAGTGTAAGATTTATAATATAAGTTTTCGTTCATATACAAGTGTTTGGGAACTACTTATGTACTCAAAATTTTCATAAATTCCATAGTCACCTATTCACTTAAATTTCTAACTTAAAATCAATGAATGTAAGAGGTTCACGTTTATTGCTCTGTGAATTAAATAGTTTTGTTTGCCGTTGATTAAGTCAATAGTTTTTCTTATTTTTTTTATATAAGTAGCAAAAAAGTGAGGAATTGATTAAAAGGAACGATTGTCCTCCTTGGGATGACAAGTCTCTCAAGGTTTTGTACGAACATTTGGACATTCTCGACTTGTCTGGCGCGCTTGGCAATTGTCATTAAGCCACAATATTTTATGAAAGGTAAGGGCCAAATCTTTTGTAGTATATTATAAAGTAATTTACCCTTTTTTTCAAAATTTTAACCCTCTATATGATCCACGACCTTCCGCTAGCTAGTGCCGGTGACCCCCCTTTAATTTTTGTTTTACAGGCCGCCCCCATTTTATAATTTTGCATACGTAGTAGCTTTTCCGCCTGTAACAAATGTACTCACTTAAATCGCACCTTACAGCCAAATCCCAGGTCCATCACATTTTGTGGGTCACATCACGCCATTGCTGAGTCAAATTGCCAATCCGTCCTAAACCACTTTTTCCTCGTAGTGGAATGATAGGAACAACCAAGTATGAGGAACACAAAGGTAAAGATAAGGAACTTACGACCCTAAAAAGAGAAAAAACTCACACACAACACCGGTAGATGTTCTTGGCTTCAGGTCTCGTCGCTTAATGGCGTCCTTTCACACACTCCGCACCTGCGCATTCTTTTGCGCCAACGCAACTGTCCGGAATGACGGAAATTGACAAATTCATTTAAAAATATCCGCGGGAACTACCTTATAATTTATACTTAATCTAAATGTGATACGTAGCCGATTTTTGGCATATAACAACACTACAATTGGAAGTAACTGACATTTGTATTAATAATTGATATTTAGTTAATAAAGCCTGACAATTGTCTAAGAATCCAGCACGTGATGCAGCCACACACAAACAAACATCCATTCGCATGCAATTTGTGTGATTATACTGCATCACGAAAGAGTAGTTTACAAACTCATTTTCGGTTGCATACTAATGATCGTCCATGCATTTGCAATTTGTGTGGTTATTCCACATTACATAAAAGTAATTTACGAATACATTTTAGGTCGCATACTAATGAACCTCCATTTGCATGCAATTTGTATAAGTATACCGCATCGCGAAAAAATCTTATACAAGAACACTTTCGTTCGCATGCAGTTTATGTAATTACACCACTTCATATAGAACTAATTAACAAGTACATTTGAGGTTGTATACTAACGAACGTCCGCTTGTGTGTAATTTGTGTCATTATATCACCTCACACAAAAGCATTCACAAAGACATTTTCAGTCACATACTAACGAACGTCCATCGCTTTCAGTTTGTGTGATTATATCACTTCACATAAAGGTAATTTACAAAGACATTTTCGGTCACATACTAAAATCGTTTATTCACATGCAATTTGTGAAATTATACCATGTCATAAAAGGTAATTTACAAGAACATTTAGGGCCGCGAACTAAGAAACGTCCAATTCCGTGAAATTTGTGTAATTATGCCTCGTCACGAAAAAATGATCTACAGAAACTAGCATCCATATGTATGTAATTTATGTGAGTATAATGCATCATAAAAGAGTACTTTACAAGTACGTTTGCGATCGCATACTAACAAACGTGTGTGTGTTTATGCGCGTGTGCGTGTGCATGGGTGGGTGTGCGTGTGCGTGGGCATGGTCGTGTGCGTGTACGTGTGCGTGTGGGTGGGTGTGCAGGTGCGTGTGCGTGTGTGTGTTTTATTATTATTATTACTATTATTATGTTTATTAAAACAATATGTGTACACAAGACACTAAATAAAATCCTACAGTTTACATTCCTAACTCAATTCATAAAATGGAATTTTATAACATCTTATCTACTTACTAGACAAAAGATGGAATAAGTAATAAAATTAAAGGTAAGCATTACTCTTCTAAAAGAAGGTCACATAAATTTAGATTTTCTTGTTACACTGCACATAGAACTCCATCGATGGCCCATTTAGTTTTAAAGTCTTCCAGTCTGGCCTTGCCTAAATGCCAAGAAAAATTACTAACAATCATGGATTGTAACTTTTGCAGAAAAAAGGTTTTTTAAAGAAGGAACTTCGCCCCCAAATTTCATGTGTTTTATGAAACGTATATTGTCCATTTTGTCATATTAAGCAGGAAATTTACTAGGTTACTCTGATATGATTTTTTAGGGTGTCCAATAAATATTTTTTTCGTTAGTTAGTATTTTTTTCGTGAGTGTATTAACTTTTAGGAGTCTTTTTATTAGGCCGGTACTGCGGTTCCACAATGCTTTTGTGTGTTGGCAGTCAATGATTATATGCCATGAAGTTGCTTTGATGCCGTCGCAATAGCTTTAAATAACTTTAAATAGGAATGCTGGGTCGGCTAGTCGTCCTTTAGCAAGTCTTCACGAAACTTCTGACATATATCCTGGTGTTAAAGTATTAAAATATAATTGCCATAGTACATTTTTGTTTAACCGGTAATCTTTTAGTTTCTGTTCTATTTCTATAGAATTGTTCTTTGTTATAAGTTTTTCTTGAAGCTTGCATAGTGTATCTTTTGTTATTTCTAAATTGAAATTTTTATCTGTAAATGTGATTTTAAGATTGTTGTTGCTGTTATTTCCATTAAGTTCTGCTTCTCTGTAATGTAAATGGAAAAAACTTTTATTCTTTTAAAATGTATCACTATTTCCGTTTGTATAACGAATTGGTATTTGCTGGCCATCTGTTTTATTGATTTTTCTGACTTCCAGGTACCATTCACCATGAGATCTGCCACCGTTTGTTACAAGCAGAAAAGCTACTAAGTATACTTTTTTCATTAAAATTATAAAATGGAGGCGGCCTGTAAAACAAAAATTAAAGGGGGTCACCGGCACGAGCTATCAGAAGGTCGTGGATCGTTTAGAGGGTTAAAATTTTGCAGAAAGGGCTAAATTAATATATAATATATAACAAACAAATTTGGCACTTACCTTTCATAAATATTGCAGCTTAAAAACATTTTCCAAGGGCACCAGACAAGTCGATAATGTCCAATGTTCATGCAAGACCTTGAGATACGTCATCCCAAAGAGGACAATTGGTTCTTTTTAATTACTTCTCACCCTTTTGACTATTTAAGCAAATCTCATGATCACAAATAATAACAAAATATTGACTTAATCAACGGCAAACAAGAATTATTTAATTAACAGAGCAATAAACGTAAATCTCTTACATTAAGAAATTCATTGATTTTAATTTAGAAATATGATTGAAAGGTTGATATGGAATTATGATAATTTTATGTACATAAGCAATTTCCAAACACTTTATATGGAAGAAAACTTATCTTATAAATTTCACACTAAATTAATCTTACGGTTTATGGCCAAAACGTCTTAATAAAGTAAGTTAACTAACAATTCGTCATGCTAGCTTAAATATAAAACCTTACTAAAAATCATCAATCGTTTGATTGCTTATATTTTAATCCAGAACAGCTCTTAAAGTGGGGGAGAATCTCGTTTGTTGCCCTTGTTCTTCGCGACTACTTAAATAATTCAATGGCACACATACCCGGCAGAATCTTGTTTATAGTTTAGCCTGTTCACACACGCCCACAAGCTTTTTATTGCATACTTTAGTATTACTTATAAATCCGCGACCACACGGGCGTAACCCTCGCAAACTGAATGAGTTAACTACTCCTTTCCACGTTTACTAACATGATACTAAATTTGATATCATATCTGCTATTCCGGAGAACGCTACCAGCGAACTTCTCTGGCTATTTTTCTTTCTACGTTTTTAAAACTGAAAACCTCATCGGAATCGCCTTCGTTTGACTAAAGCCTTAAATTATATATCAAGCCTACCCTTTACCATTATTTACGTCATATTTCTGCTATCCAATGACTATTAACAGAACATCCCAAAAACAAGATTTTAGAAACTAAATCCAGCCCTTTTTAAGATGAGTGTCAAAAATAGCAATTATTTCTCTAACGGTATAAATATGTTGTACATTCTTGGAATTTTAAATACTGAAATTGTTGACCCTATCTATTGGCGACAGTTGTCTGCCATCGACAAAGACCAAATAACCTAAGCCGAGTCGAAATTGATTTCAATACCATTGTTGTCCCCAGACTACTTAAATTACTGCAATCTTGGGACAAATCAAATTGAAAAATAGTTAGGCTATTTGTAATGTTTTGCTATCTATAAATCCTCTGTCACTCACTGAAATATTAAGAAAATAAAGTTTTACAAACTGAAAATTTCTTTTCTTTGTTTAAGTTAAAAGGTAGGCTTCTATTTAAGTTTATCAGATTTGTCAATCTATATCCGACATAAGTTTTTAAAGGGGATTGCATTGGGTTTGCAAGGTTGGACCTTTCAATTATTATGACAGCTGCTGGAATTTATAACATTTAAGCATAAAGCTATTTCTAAACCTGAGGTCTTTATTATAAGGGACGCTTACTAAAATATATCGATAATTTATCATGGAATTCTACATATAAGTAATACAAGTTAATGAAATTTAATTAATTAATTAATCTGTTAATACGTTTACATTTCAAAATAATGTTACACACTGCTGTTGAAATCTTTCACTCATTCCAGTACATTCATTCAATCGAAGTATCTTATACATGATAAAATAAGCATTCATTTTCAAATCAATTAATACGGATATTAACTTCAAACTTTATTCAATAGACAACCATCAATACTTTAGTTTGCAAACGCGGTCAAATCAAAGCCCGTTTAAGTGGCTTTCACATATTTTTGCAGCAAATTTCATCACTGGTGATTCAAAAGTACAATTTGTTCAGTTATCACAGGCGATCTTTGAGCAATTAAAAAGTCGCACGTTTGCCATCAAGGAAGTTCTTGCACAATTTGAGAGTTTGCATAATGAAATCATTGTATTAAAAAGTGACAAAAATCTTGATCAACGCTATACAGAGTTAGTTGATTTTGAATAGTCTTATCATGAGTTGTTAGCTCTAGCAAAACATTTATGTCAAAGTCAGTCATTGGTTCGGGATGAACTTGAAAACATTTCAATAGCTTCTGTCAGTTCGTCAAGAGAACAACCAACAGCCAATAGTGCCGCAATCGACAACGTCTCAATAACTTCTGGCAATTCATCAAAAATACAACCGACAGTCAATGGTGTTGCTGGTGACATCATTTCAAAGTATCACATCGGTAAGGTTAAACTACCTGTTTTGAAACTTAAAACTTCCATGAGAGAACCGGAGCAGTTCTTGTGCTTCTTTGAAAGATGACATATCTTTGTATATTTGAAATCGTGTCTTTGTGATAAACCCTTGAAGGTGATTGAATCATTTAGAAGTCAGCTCAAATAATTATCAGAATGCACTATCATTAATCAAAAAACGTTATATAAATACCAAACTTATTATTTAATCACACTCCAAGGGCATTGCAGATTTTCTAAAAATCACAAAAGAATCTGCATTGTCTGTACGTCAACTTTCGTATTCATTACAAGCTTATTTAAAAGCATCACAAGCATTAGATGAACCTGTACAATCATGGTCAACCATCATTCAATACTTAGTTACAGAAAAACTTGATTACCAAGGTAAGAAAAAATGGGAGATTGAGATAACAAAACAAAACAGAGATCCTGACAATGAAGCCCTTATAACATCCTTAGAAAATCGGTGTTCATTGTTAGAAGTCATTGATAGGTACATACCGCCGCAAGCTAGCTCACTGACTCAACCCCAAAACACAAAATTTACTAAAGGTCCAAAACAATGACAAAGTTTTTCTTACGTAAGTTCTCAAACCGAAACCTGCTTATTGTGTAAGCTTCAACATAAAATATATGCTTGTCAAAAATTTTTAGACCTTTCAGTACCTGCACCTATCGCCAAAGCAAAAAAACTCAACATTTGTTTCAACTGCTTACGACAAGGCCATTACGTTACTGATTGTCGCTCTAGTCGTTGCAAGAAATGCAATAAAAGTCACTTCACGTTACTACATGAAGAAAGTCCTACAACTAGTGCTGTTCCTGCTGCAACATCCATTTAGATAATTCCTCAGAGCAACCAAGCAAGCACAGCAATACAATCTAACTCTACTGCGTTAGTTAACCATGCAAAATCAAGTGAAAAATCATATCAGGTCTTACCCATCGCCATTGTTTTGATTTATGACTGGAACGGTGTACCTCACAAACGCACTGCCTTACTAGATTCTGCATCACTGCGATCCTATATGACAATTTCCTTGTGTAATCGTCTTAAGCTTAAAACATGTCACGCTAGCATACCAGTTTCCGGTATTAGCCAAACAAGAACAACTGTTTCCTTCATTGCTAACACAAAAACTCAATCAATGCACAGCAGTTTTTGTGCAGATTTATCGTTTCTGTTACTACAAAACATAACTAACCGCATCTCGGCAAATTCTGATCTAAAATCTATTGATATTCCAGAAAACATTACACTGGCTATTTCCAATTTCAAACAAGATACAAATATAAATATTCTATTAGGTGTCGATGTTTTCTGGCGATTACTGTTTGTTAACCAGCCTCATCATGAAAAATATCCATTTGTTTTCAACACATATTTGGGATATATCATTTTGGGGCACATCCGATACGATTTTGCAAATAATACATTCAGTCATTTAACTACAGTAGATCTTTCAAAACAAATTTCAAAATTTTGAGAAATTGAATACATCGTCCCCGATAAACCACTTTCAATTGAAGAACGTGAATGTGAATTACATTTGGCACAAACAACCAAACGAGATGAGCAAGAAAAGTTTATTGTTTCGATACCAATGTCTTCTTCTCCTGCTGTTTTAGGGGAGTCAAGACAAAATGCCTTAAAATAATTTTTATTATTAGAAAGACGACTACACGCAAATAAAAATCTTAATACAATGTACATAGATTTCATGACCAAATATGAAGCATTAGGCCACATGAGGAAAATTGAAGAGTCCATAGATGCTGTTCCTTATGCTTATTATATCCCTCATCATGGCGTTTATAAGAAAGCAAGCTTGACAACCAAGTTGCGAGTTGTATATAATTCAAGTGCACCGTCTTCTACTGGCGTGTCTCTAAATGGCATTCAATTCAACGTGCCTGTCTTGCAAGATGATCTTCTTACCATCCTTATCAGATTACGCCGTCTTAAATATATTATCGGCAGCGATTGTTCAAAAATGTACAGATCAGCGTGGATCAAAGAGTCACAACGGTCTCTCCAGAGAATATTTTGGCGAACTGATCCTTTGCTCCCTCTGAACGTCAACGAATTATGCGCAGTAACATAAGCCGAATAGGCCTCAAGTTTCTTGCCATAAGGTGCTTGTTTGAACTAGCAGCACAGTGTAAAAATCAGCATCGGGAAATAGCAAAAATAATCAGAAGGGATATGTACTGTGACGATCTTCTAACAAGCTGTAAAGGCTTTAAAGAAGCAACAAACATATGCTTTAATATTTCAGGCATTTTGAAGGCTGGTGGTTTTACTTTGCGTAAATGGATTTTCAACAGTCCAAAGGTTTTAAAGTCAGTTGCGACCTCAGAAATGTCAAATAACATTTTGAATTTTGGCCCAAATGAAAACATAAAAATGTTAGGTCTTATGTATAACGGCTACTCGGACGTTCTCTTTTACAATATTAATGCATTTAAAGCAGATAGACAAGCTTTCACAAAGCGGAGCGTATTATCATTTATTTCAGCGATTTTTGATCCCATGAGTCTTTTAAGTCTTTGCACGATAACAGCCAAAATCTTCATGCAACAATTGTGGCTGACCAAAATAGGTTGGGACGATCGATTACTCGAGTATTTGGTAACACGGTGGATCACTTATTGTCAAGATCTTGCTCAATTAAATTCACTCAGAATCCCTCGTAAAGTCATATGCAACTCTGCAAAAATAATAGAATTGCATTCCTTTTTAAATAGCAGTCAAAATGCGCATGGTGCTTGCGTATAAGTGTGGTCAGTTGATACTTAAAGCTGCATCTCAGTTGAACTTATATGTGCTAAAACAAAGGTAAGCCTTTTGAAATCTCTCACCATTCCAAAATTCGAGTTGTGTGGTGCTTTATTAATGGCTCAATTGGTTCACAAAGTAAAAAATTCAATAGATGTCAACATTGATAACATCGCCTATTGGACAGATTCAAATATTGCTTTATCTTGGATAAGAATATCACCGCATATGCTTGACACCTTCGTTTCAAATCGTGTTTCCCAAATTCAAAATATATGTGATACTTCAAATTGGAATTATGTTCCAACTTCAGACAACCCTGCAGATCTCCTTTCCAGAGGTGTTACTTCCAAAAAATTACTTAACCTCCACTGTGGTTTTATCGTCCTAGTTTCTTATTCGATTCAGAATTTAAAATATTGCCCTTAAGTCAGTATGCATCTTTACAAACTATTGTTACTTTACAGCCCCATTTTGAACCACTTCCAACTTTGTTTTCACGACTTCGCAAACTTAAAAGTGTTATGGCGTATTGTTTACGTTTCATCAAAAAATCAAGAGAATCCAGGGAAAATCGAGACTTCGGTCCTATAACGACCTTAGAGCTTGATAATTCTCTCACACGTCTAGCATATGTCTCTCAAAGGAAATAATTCTCTCGCGAAATTCGAGAACTTTCATCTGGCCGATCTGGCACTAATAAGGGTCGACTTTCTACACTCGATCCGTTCTGTGATAACAACGGTATAGTGCGCGTTAGTGAAAGATTAGGTAATTCTACCTTGGAACATGACCAGAAGTATCCAATCGTAATTTCAACCACACATCTATTTGCGACACTTTTATTTCGCCATGGGCACGAAATATTGTTGCACGCTGTACCACAACAATTGCTTGGTTCTATTAGAGAACAATTTTGGTCAATAGGCGGTTGAAACTTGGCCAAAAGGGTTGTTCACAACTACATAACATGCTTTAAAATGTGTTCCAAAGATATTAATAACTTTTAGGTCAATAACTTTCCGATAGAGTAACCCCACAGTCCTCGTTTCAAATTAGTAGAACAGATTATTGTGGGCCTCTTTCATAAAGGATAAGCAGGGTCGTGGAGCAAAATTAAGCAAATGTTTTGTTTGTTTATTCATATGTTTTACTACCAAAGCAATCCATCTGGAGCCAGTCACTAACCTGACTACAGAAGCGTTCATTTTATGTTTGCGTAAGTTCGCCTCTCGCAGAGGCATTCCAACAAATATTCATTCGGATAATGGTCGCACATACGTTGGTGCACACTCTCAACTTAAGGAACTGGCCAACTTTTTAATTGAGAACAAGAATAATATAGAATCTCAAAATTTCAATTGGACTTTCTTACCTCCATATTTTCCTCATGTGGGTGGTCTTTGGGAAGCAGGGGTGAAATCTGTAAAATTTCATTTGAAACGCGTAATTCATGAATCACCTTTTACTTATGAAGAATTTAATAGCTTATTAATACAGATTTAAAGGATTTTAAACTCCAGACCCTTATACCCACTATCTTCAGACTCCTCTGATTTCTCACCACTCACACCCTCACATTTTCTCATTGGAAAGCCTATAACAACAGCGCCAGACCCTAATGTGGCCCATATACAAGAAAACAGGCTTTCTTTGTATCAACACCTCCAGCAAATAACACAACATTTCTGGCGGAGATGGGCTAAGGAATGTATTTCCGAAATTCAACAACGCTTGAAATGGAGAGCTACATGCCAAAATGTAAAACATGACACTCTTCTTGTAAACGACTTTTATGTGATGCGGTATAATTACACAAATTGCATGCGTATGGACGTTCGTTGGTATGTGACCAAAAATGTCTTTTTAAAAGACTTTTTTGTGATGCACAATAATCACACAAATTGCATGCATATGGACGTTTGTTAGTATGTGACCGAAAATGTCTTTTTAAATGTCTTTTTTGTGATGCAGTATAATCACACAAATTGCACGCAAATGGACGTTCGTTAGTATGCGACCAAAAATGTTTTTGTAAACGACTTTTATGTGATGCGGTATAATTACACATATTGCATGCTTATGGACGTTCATTAGTATATGACCGAAAATGTCATTTTAAAAGAATTTTTGTGATGCAATATAATCACCCAAATTGCATGCATATGGACGTTCGTTAGTATGTGACCGAAAATGTCTTTTTAAAAGATTTTTTTCTGATGCAGTATAATCACACAAATTGCACGCAAATGGACGTTCGTTAGTATGCGACCAAAAATGTTTTTGTAAACGACTTTTCTGTGATGCGGTATAGTTACACAAATTGCATGCGTATGGACGTTCGTTAGTATGTGTCCGAAAATGTTCTTGTAAATGTCTTTTCTGTGATGCGGTATAATCACACAAATTGCATGCATATGGACGTTCGTTAGTATGTGACCAAAAATCTACTTTTAAATGTCTTTTTTGTGATACAACATAGTCACACAAATTGCATACGGATAGACGTTCGTTAGCATGTGACCGCAAGTGTCTTTTTTGTGATGCAGTCTAATCACACAAATTGCACGTAAATGGACGTTCATTAGTATGAGACCAAAAATGTTCTTGTAAACGACTTTTATGTGATGCTGTATAATTACACAAATTGCATGCATATGGACGTTCGTTAGTATGTGATCGAAAATGTCATTTTAAAAGACTTTTGTGACGCAGCATAATCACACAAATTGCATGCGTATGGACGTTTGTTAGTATGTGACCGAAAATGTCTTTTAAAAGACTCTTTTGTAATGCATAATAATCACACAAATTGTATGCATATGGACGTTCGTTAGTATGCGACCAAAAATGTTTTTGTAAACGACTTTTCTGTGATGCGGTATAGTTACACAAATTGCATGCGTATGGACGTTCGTTAGTATGTGTCCGAAAATGTTCTTGTAAATGTCTTTTCTGTGATGCGGTATAATCACACAAATTGTATGCATATGGACGTTCGTTAGTATGTGACCAAAAATGTCTTTTTAAATTACTTTTTTGTGATGCAGTATATTCACACAAATTGCATACGAATGGACGTTCGTTAGTATGTGACCGCAAATGTCTTTTAAATGTCTTTTTGTGATACAACATAATCACACAAATTGCACGCAAATGGACGTTCGTTAGTATGCGACCGAAAATGTTCTTGTAAATGACTTTTATGTGATGCTGTATAATTACACAAATTGCATGCGTATGGACGTTCGTTAGTATGTGACCGAAAATGTCTTTTTAAATGACATTTTTGTGATGCAGTATAATCACACAAATTGCACACAAATGGACGTTCGTTAGTATGTGACCGCAAAGGTCTTTTTAAATATCGTTTTTGTGATGCAGTATAATCACACAAATTGCACAAAAATGGACGTTCGTTAGTATGTGACCGCAAATGTCTTTTTAAATATCGTTTTTGTGATGCAGTGTAATCACACAAATTGCACGTAAATGGATGTTCGTTAGTATGTGACCGAAAATGTCTTTGTAAATTACTTTTTCGTAATGTGAAATAATTGCACAAATTACATGCTAATGAACCTACGTTTGTATGAGGCTGCATCACGTGCCGCTTTCTTAGATAATTGTTAAACTTTATTAACTAAATATCAATTATTAAAACAAATGTCCTCAAAATTCTCTTTTAGGGAAGTTTGCGGATTTTGCACTAAAAAAATGTTAGTTGGTTTTCTTGCATTTGTTAAAATCGTTTAAAGCTTGGGCATTTTAAACATCTAGTTTATGATACTGTACCGTCTTTATACCTTAAATCTTTTTTCTTTGTAATATGTATACGCAAAATCATTGGTGTAACTTGCAAGAGGTACAATATCCAATAACGTGAATAATATCGTGGTCGAAAACATTCTTTTATTTTAATTTGCGCTAACAAAATAACAGGTTAGTAATTTTATCATATTTTATATCACTAAATATGGAATTTCTAAGTTATCTTACTCAATTTAACTTTCATTTTCATTAAACCATGAATTTCTGCTGGTGGTGTTTGTGAAAAGAAATACGTTGTTTTTTAATATGAAATTCATAATTGCTTTTGTTATAGTATATTTAAATTTTAGATTATTTGAATGGTACGATCATGATGAAGTTTATTTTTAAACAGCTATTATTGTCTATAGAATTCGGCATTTATTAATTTAAAACAAATTTTGTAACTTTCTTAAATACTTAATGTTATTTGGTATAATTCAGGATTGTCGTTAAAATAGCAATAACAATAAAATAAAAAAAAAAGGTAAGTGGTACTTAGTTTATATTTTTTAAATAAAAATTGAACTTTAGGTGAGGTTTTACGTTTTCTTTTAGAAAATGACCTATTTTAAAAATGAGTATCTCACGTCGTATCAGATCTTGACCGTCATCAAAGTCATAGAATAATAGTACACGTTTCGCAAAGAAATGACACTTCATAAATTACGTTGCTCTTCACGAACTCAACATACATGCCTTCAGCAATTATTCTGTAGGTGCAGAGACAGTGTTTAATCCAAGGGGGTGACCGGGAGGGAATTTCCCTCTCGAGCGTTATAGAATTCCCCCCCGGGTAACATTAACCCGAGTGACATTAACCTTAGTAATAAGTAACAATGCGTAATATGTTTATAGAGACCAAAGTAATATTTAGATATAGACACAGTTAATGTGGTCTAAGTGCATTAACTCTTTCGAAATAATCTTTTTCACTTTTAGAAACACGCCAGTCAGTCTATGAAACAATTACAGCCCGTATATGCATAGAAAGAAGGGTTAAAAACAGAACAAGCGCCGCGCGAAGAAGTCCTTTTAGATGGTGGCTATGCTGTTGAAGCTGGTGGTGACTTGTTCCTCTGTACGGACTAACAGTGATAATATTGAAGTAAAGAAAATGATCCTGCGTGATGTGATAATGATAAAAAAAGCAAGTTAATTTTAATAAAAATTGGATGCTCAAGTATAACTGGCTGTATTACGATGAAACTCGCGGTGGGGCATTTTGTAAGCTTTGCGAAATATTCTTCAAAAGTGATTCGAATGCCTTACAAAAAACGTCAGGTGTATTTATCATCCAACCGTTTATCAATTATCGGAAAGCTACTGGTAAATCAGGAAAGCTTGAGAAACACGCTAATTCTGACCTTCATACATGTAGTCTGTCTATGGAAAAAATGCGTTTGCAAAATGTGAAAGTACCAATTCATGCTTTATTAACCACTGAAAGTGAAATGCAAATAGCCGACAGTCATTATCCTCTCTTATTAATGGTCTATATTTTCTAGCTAAAGAGGAAACTCCACATACAACTAAATATGAACCTCTTGTTAAAAAGCTATTGCTAAAAAATAATATTTCTTTAAATAAGTGGGTACAATCTCAAAGTCGTTCAATGTACATTAGTAAAGCAACAGGAATTGAATTTCTCTCCTGTATAGGCGAGGTATTGGACATACAAGATTCAAATAATTTAAATAATAAATACTTCTCTTTAATGGCAGATGAGTTCACAAATATAAATAATATAACAGAATTAACTATTCTTTTGCGTTACATAGATGAAAATAAAATAGTTAAGGAAATGTTTTTGTGTTTAGTTGAACTAAATAATTCAGATGCAAACACGGTTACTGAGATTATTGTTAATGAACTATTACGTAGAAACATTAGTTTGAATCAAATGGTGGCATGCGCATTTGATGGAGCAGCAACATTTTCTGGAAATATATCGGGAGTGAGACAACGTTTGTCAGAGAAAGTGCAACGAGAAATTCCTTATGTTCACTGTAGGGCTCATATTTTAGCAGTAGAGTTAACTAGTGCACGTAATAAATACCCCCAAATTAAAAGAGTTTTGCATGTAGTAAAAGACATTTACAAATTATTTCATAAATCGTCCAAACGTGAAAGAGTACACTGAGAAAAGTGATTTGGTTGATACAACCAATTCTGTTGTTTTGAAGAGTAAAGCATTTGATCAAGTATTTTTTAGTCGTTCTAAACGAAACTATATTCACTGAACCGCTTGTAGATGGTTAAACTAACATCAAAAATTAGTTGACTTAAATTTGTTTGTTTGTATGCATTATAACAGTTGGTTAATAAAAGAATGCAAAAGTGAATTTCATATTTCGTATTTAATACAAACTAATATTGTCAACAAATTTCATATTTTAGTCCAATACTACATTAATGTTGAAAAAAATTCATTTTAGTTAAATGAATGCTGAAAAAAGTGTCAAATGAACACGTTTTGTGACAAACTGAACATTGAAACAAACGTACTTTAGCTTGTTGATTTAAATAAACTACGATTGCCAAATCAAACGTCGGGTTATTTGTTGAACGCAACGCTATTTAGTAAGTCTCCGATGTTGCGTATTGAATGTTCAGCGCGCGCACATTATATCTTTAATATACTGCTAACGTTCGACTGCGACACGTCAACATTGGCGTCAAGCGTTACTTCGCATTGTTTATTGTGTTAGTTTCCATAAAAGTATTTCAACTAACTGTAAAAATACATGGAAGATAAATTTAGTATGCTGTACTATGTTTAAACAAAATCTTTTCGTTTAAAAACACGTAAGTACATTTCTATAAATTAGTCTTATTGCCCATAACTAAATGCAGTTGTTTTTAGCATTCAACTATATAAGCGAACGTATAACTTCAAAGATCAATGGCAACCTCAAGAAATAAACAAACTTTCAATAATCAGTGTCAGTTTTATAAAATTGAAGTGGAAGCTAAACTGAAAATTATGCAGGATGAACTAGGGTTAATGTAACATTCAAGGTGAGATTTGATTCAATATACAACTTGATAATGTGACTGAATGAAGTTATTTTAAATCAATATTTTTTTAAAATCTGTTAGGGATGAACAAACTCATTTGTTGATCGCCAAGTTGTATTAAAAAAAATGGTTAAAATAACTTCATTAAGCCGGAATCGATCAAGCTGGATATTGAATCAAACTACCTTGGATGTTTAAACTAATTCTATTTCTAAACAATGTACAACGCAACGAAATGATTGATTTGATAGCTAAATGTTTCAATTCAACACAATATGATTAAACCACAAATGTTATTACTTGAACCCTTATTAGCCACTTAGCTTAATAATTATTATCTGCTCAACATATGAATTAGTTAAACCAATGACGCTTTTTGGTTAGTTGAAAAATTTGCATAGTTTGTTTTAATGCTACAAACCCTTTCAAGTATTTGCCTCAATGATTTTTATATGTAAGTGGGATATTCAACGTGTTGATTTAACATAACAGTGTATTTGATAAAAGTATTAAATAATCCAAATCAAACCTACAAGCAATTGAAGTAACGATACCTAACATTCAAGTTACATTAATAGCGATTTGAGTAAATGCCATAATTATTGTGGTGCAAATTTAGATTTGTTTGCTTCAAAATCGGTTTTCCAACATTTTATTATGTTCTATTTAATGCATATAGAACCAAAATTCTAATTGAATCAACTAATTTTCAGTTGAAGCAACAAAATTCTTTTTTCAGTGTACTACATGATGTACAAGCTATATTAGAAGAGCCTATTTTAAAAATTCCAGAATCAATTGATGTGCGTTGGCTTAGTAACTATAAATCAATAAATGCTGTAAAAAAATGTTATGTGGCAATAATGATGACATGTGAACATATACATAAAGATGGAGCAGATCTTGCTTCTTTAGCAGGTGAAATTTTGCTAAAAATGGAAAAATCTTGTTTTCTTCTTACTTTGTGTGTTTTGGATGAAGCTTTATTTGCAGTTTGTAACTTGAGCAAAGTTTTGCAGAAAGAGGATTTAGTGCTTTCAAGTTTACCGGCGCTCGTTTTTGCAACTTGTAGTCATCTAGAAAGTATTTCTTCGCAATGCAGTGAATTCAATAACGATGGTGAATTATTTCAAAATTGTGAAAAATTAATTAATAAATATTCAATTTTACGAAGAATTAATGAAAATGAGCCCAAAAGCACAACGATGAAGTCGGCTAAAAAATTTGTTGATACTATGATAGAGCAAATGAAAACTCGTTTTAACGATCAAACAGTTAAATTAATAACATTGAATTCTAAATTGGAATTAGTAGAAGCTTTTGCCACTCTGACCATCGACGATATCATAGAGTTATGTTCGTATCTTAATATTAATGATGCTGAGACAGTTTGGACAGATATTCGTTCCTTTAAGTATGTTTTGAACACTTGGTAACAAAATAATAGCAACATTGTTTCATATATACTTGATTCAAATATAGGATATGAATATCTAAAAGATTTGTGCATTCGCTTATGGTGCATACCAATTTCTACTGCCAGTGCAGAACGATCATTTAGTACAATGAATCGTATTTGTACGAAGCTTCGCAAACGTTTGGGACAAGAGACATTAAATTCATGTATGAAAATTAGCATTGAAGGGCCGGAAGAGCTATCCCAGGAATTAATTAACAAGGTGTTAGATTTATACGCCGTGAAGAAACGGCGGAGAGTAAGACTACTCAAGTGAAATACATTTTGTTCATGTATACTTAAGTTAATTTGTATATTGATTAAAAAAATATCTTTCTAGAAATTTCTCTCCTTCACCGATATGTAAAAGGTCTGAGTTTAACACATACGAATCCCTCCCGATTCAATATAAATCCCCTCCGGTAGAAGTGGTCTGAATTCAACACTGTGCAGAGATACAGTGGGAAATTTAAACGTTGGGCCAGAACTTGCTTTAAATATTTAAATTGATTATTGTATTCAAAATTGCTTAATTCAGACGTAATAAAGAAACCTACTGAAGTGAAATTACAGCGTAGAACAAGAACAGTGCAATAAACTAAACCGAGGTTGAAGAATGTATCAGAGATTAATATTACACTACGCAAGCGTAAATTTATTATTATTCTATGGTATACCAACAAAATAATGCCGAATTTTAGACATCCGCAAAGAAATTTAGGTCGTCAAAGTGTGCAGCCATCACTTGACGCATCAGCTGACATGTTTGAGGTGAGGACATAGAGAACATACGGTAAAGACTGGATTATAATGGATGTTAACTTAATCTTATTCTGTAACCGTAAAAATGCAAACACTAGAAAACAATGCAACTGTTCATAATAGCTGAGAACAGGACAGTAACTTAGGCCGTTACTTTAGGAGTTCCCAATTTTTAATTCTTGCGGAATAAGGAATAAGTTCGACCACTAGTATCTTCAGATGTTGTCTCATGATTGACATGTTTGGACATAACACCGATATGCGTGTTATTGACACTGCCATACTATAAAAAAAATCATTTTTATTTCTGTAAATGAGCTGATTCGGTTGGTTTTATCTTTTGGTTTTGCATTTATTTATAATTAAGCAATACATGTGAAATCGGTATGCTTGATGGAAAAAGTTCCACACATTTATAATAAAATAGAGAAGCTTTATAAAGATAAGTTGGCTATAGAAAATGCATGGCAATCTATTGTGCTGAAAATGAAACTACCCGGTTAGATAACAGCTAGCTTTTATGAAAATGCATAATCGTGTAATGATTCATTTTTTAGTTGCTGATTGCATGACACGGTGGGTAGCAATCTGCAACAGATTTTCTAAAGAGAGGAGTAAGCATTTGTCATATGGTTCTGATGCTGGGGTTTCGAAGGAGTGGCATTTGATGAAGTATTTAGGCTTTTTATATTCAATCGTATGTAAACGAAAAACGTTTGGTAATGTAGAAAAAGAACCATCGATAAATACTCAGTCTGATGGTTTGCATCCTCACTCTTCAGAAACTCAATTCATATTAAACGAAGATAGAGATACGTAATATTTAATTTTCAAAAATTATTATTGTCATATTTGTAGTAGGTATATTTGAATATGAAAAGCAAGAAGTAGATATTGATGCAAAAATTAGATCGGAGACACCATTTACTTCACAACGAAAACCACCTTATACAAGCAGAAGATCCAGCAGCAACTCTTCAAACAAAATTGGTAGAAGCTTAGATGATGCTGTTGGAATGCTTCATACTGTTACAAACTATTAAGCAAACCGTCAAACACGCAAGTTGCATCACCTAAGTGTATTCTACAGAAGTTTAGAACTTTCGAGCAAACACTAGACTATAAATCATCTAGTTAATTTTAGGGTATATACAAGATCGCAGATGAGTGTACATAAGTTAGTCTATATACAAATGTCGTATATAAATCATATCGCTTGTACATAAATAGACAAAAGGGTACTAAATAAATTATAGTAGTGTTAGTGTTGTTAAGAAGATTTATGATTAAGGATTTAGTTTAAGAAGATATTAGTGCTTGCAAATAGCATTAGTGTAATAGTGCTTCATTGTTAATTGGACTGAAAACATCTATAAATAAGACATATACTGTTAATTAAACTTGTGAATGGTAAATAATAAAGGCTTTTGTTATTACTTGTTCTAAATTGGTAATCGTGTTAACAGTAATCCACTACACTGGTGTCAGGCTGTGTTGGGTGTATAATGAACAATTTAAAGGGAAAATCACAAGTTTAAAGACATTTCAGTAGTTTGTATATGCCCGTGACAAGAAGCCGAAGTAAAATCAACACAGAAACTAATGAATTTTCTTAAATCCGGTATGGAAGAGAAGTCGACTAAACTAAAAGTGACACTTAGTGAAAATAGAATAAAGGTTGAATGAAAATACAGCCACGCTAGAACGAAGATTAATAAAAGACTCCATTGCATTGAAAGAAGATTTCACTGGACAGGTAAAAACAGTTGAGCAAAAGTTGGACAGTAAATTGGTAAAAATGGAAGAAGAGGTGATGAGGCTGCAAGAACAAATGATTTCACTAACAACACGAGTTACATGTCTCCCAAATTAATATATATGTATATTTAAATGAAATTATTAGGTCTTAAAAATTATTGCTGCATTGTATAATTGAAAGACATAAGAAAAGGTTAATGAAGCTTCACAAAACAGACCTGAAAACGGAAACAGTTGCTTTGTATTCCAGACGTAATATGACACTGCAGGTACAGGTCACAGTAGACAATAAAACAGCAATTATTAGAATTAAGATTATTAAAATGTAATACTTTGTATTGTATCAAGAAATAGCAGACATGAGATCTGCATTTTCCACAAAGTGATGTAAGAGCAGGGACAGCATAAATACTTTTAGGAGTCCAAGATGACCAGTCAGTCTCGAGCTTCACAACTTTAACATTGTTGGTTGTTCAAGCTACTCATCTTAGTTTTAATTAAATTAATTAGTGAATAATAACTTTGAATAATTTTGATTTAATACGTTAATGAACGTAGCGTACCTATTTTTAAAACCATTTGTTGTTTCTGTATAAATTTATTTGATAGAAGAGTTTTTGGAAGAAACTCCTTTTTAAAAAGAGGCTCCCAAAGGCCCAAAACCTATTTCGCAGAGAAATTTAAATTTTGTTTTAGTTTGTATAAGTGTAGCAGTTTGTATACAAAAACATGTCCATTGACAAAAATACATGTCAATACTCACGGCAATTTGGGAAAGTTATCACCAACAGATTAGGAAACAAAATCACTATGCACATACATTGACTTTTGGTTGTTTATTCATCAGTTTAAAAAAATATTGAAATCAAGTGTGTACATTTGAACAATTTTTATTCAAGTCAGGTTTTATCGTTTTCGTATAGAAAAGTTAAGCATCTTCAATAGAAATTTATAGATTAGCCAATTGTAGGGAGATACAAAGTAAAAGTATTTTGAATTCCTTCTTTGACGGCCGTTTCTTTTACAACTATTACGGTTTTAGACAACAAATTAAAAACCGTTTGACAAACAGTCCAAAAACGCAGAGTAATCGATAAAAGATATCAAATAATACTAGACACATTTCAGAACATTTAGTTAAACATATGCATTCTACTTACATTGTCATCATCATTGCTATGGTTGCGGACATAAGGGAGTTACTTGACACATTTGTCATCCTACTATTAATGGCTACCAAGTTTCTTGTGCTTCTAGTCCTATGTTCTCTTCTGTACTTCACCCCATTCATTCTACTACTAGCAAGACATGCTCTTCTTTAATAAATATGTCTTCGAACCATACTCCGAGTTATGCCATTCGCTGTAGTAACCAAATTTCTTCTGTCCTTGACGGTGCGAATAATGATCAAATAAATCTTGCGTATTCACTTCCATCTCAGACTGTGCCTCCTCCACGAATTGAGTCCATACTTCAAATTAGTGACTTACAGGTAGCAACTCAACTTTCTTAAATGATTTTACTAAAGAAATTTCTGTCGTGTCTGCAATCACAGGTGTAGCTGAAGTGACCGTAACATCTAATACGGATAGAGAAGGTCCTGTTGAAGTTACTGAACCGTTATCTTTGATGCCTGTTGCTGTTGTCAAAGTTTCACCTGATTCTGCTCCTTTTTATTAAGTTATTGATTCTGCTCCTTTATTTAACGTTGATAAAATTCTATTTTATTCTACTCCTTTATCTAATGGTGATATTCTGACAGTCGACGCTGCTCCCTTTTCTGACGTTGACTTTTATACTAAAAACAAATAGCTTTCTTCCACAACGTGTACTGAATTTCCTAAACTACCTCCACCATCGCCACTATCTTCTTAACCGCTAACTACAACTACTACACCCCTTGTTTTGGTAAAAACAACCTAACCAATACTACCACTTGCTTCGGCATCTCAACTAACGAACCGGCTAACAAAAGAAATAAGAGGCAGAAAATATTCTACGCTGATTCAGAACCCGAAAATATCGGTCGGCGAAACGCTCCACTAAAGGTTATCCTTATGCCAGTGTAGTGACTGACTATTTTGCTAAATCCCCTCTCTTCTCCCCTTTGCGCAAGTCCACTGCACAATCCGTTGTTAAAATCCTAGAGGAATGTGTCTCCTTACTTTTTGGCGTTCCACAATATCGGATCGCCGATAATGGTTCATTATTCCGTAGTCGTCAACTCACCTTCTTATGCGCCCATTACCACACCAAAATCCTTTTTGCTACTCGTTACCATCCTCAAACTAATTCTGCAAAACGCATTAACCGTGTCCTTTAAACCATGATTGCTTCTTATGTCATTGACGAC
Source organism: Platerodrilus igneus (assembly GCA_036346225.1). Classification (NCBI taxonomy): domain Eukaryota; kingdom Metazoa; phylum Arthropoda; class Insecta; order Coleoptera; family Lycidae; genus Platerodrilus; species Platerodrilus igneus. The sequence goes on from JARFIW010001419.1 coordinate 29,677, forward strand.
CATCGCTATTGGAATGTTAATTTTCCTAAAATTTCTTGTGCCATCCGTACCTCCAAACACGACATCATTGGATGTATTCCTTTCTTTGCTTTATTTGGTCGTGAACATATCCTCTCCGGCGATTATTTAGGACAATTGCCAGAGATAAACAACATGTACACTCCTGATCCTGAACATCCTTCTCCTGATCCAGATAATTTTAAAAATATCCGATCTCATATCCTCAAAAAACTTTCCGCTGCGCACCGAAAGGACTATAATAAGTATTGTAGCGAGCTACTACTAGGCAACCCATCAAACACACAAAACGCCGCAAGCACTGCATCCTTTTTAATCTAGAGTATATATAAGACCGCTAATGAACGCAAGAGTTAGTCTATACTTGAATGTCTAATATAAATTATATCGTGTACAGTAAACGTAGTTGAGCTTTTGGAAGTTCAAGAATATACATAAATGTTATATGCTGTGTCTAATGTACATGCAGCTTGTAGTATACATAAATAGATAGAACTGTATAATAAATAAATAGTTGTGTTAGTGTTGTTAATGGACCTATGGTAAAGAAGTTAGTTTAAGAATATATTAGTGCTTGTAAATTCATTAGTGTAATAGTGCTTCATTGTTAAGTGTACTGAAAACATCTATAAATAAGGCATATACTGTTAATTAGACTTGTGAACAGTGAGTAATAAAGACTCTTGTTATTACTTGTTTTAAATTAGAGAAACGCGGTAGCAGTAGCCCGCTTCAGTATAATTTCCGTCGTCGTCCTGAACTAGGTGATTCTGTTTGGCACCGTAATTTTGCTCTGTCCGACGCTTCACGTCATTTTATCGCCAAGCCCGCTCCTATATTTTTTGGTCCTTTTCCTATTAGTAAAGTTGTTTCTGCTTGGACATACGAACTCACTGATTCTTCCATTGCCCAAGGCATTTTGTATGTCAAAGACTTTAAACTTGCACATCCTAACGATCCTAATCTTCCCAATATTTCATTGCTCTCTTTCTCGCGATGTAGACGTCGTAAACTACGTTCTTGATCCTCTCGTTCCAATTTCGAAGTAAGATGATCGGTAGAGCAGAAATGGGCAGACCGCGTAAAAAATTGTTGGATACAGTAGAGGAGGTACTGAAAGAACGGCAAGTGAGAAGTCTGATAAATAAGGAAGCATGCCAAAAGCATAGGAAATGTGTACGGACCGAGGGATGTAGATAATGATTGTCAATGATGCTGGGAGTAAAAGTAGTGTACCTAGTAGTCTGGAACTTGTTACGGGCCAGAAAACACTCCGTTGTTGGAATTGTGATAAAAGTGATCACAGAGCCAGTCAATGTGATGTACCGCGCCGTCGTCAATATTGCTACCGTTGTGGAAATCCTGGTTTTACCGTGAATACTTGCAATAAGTGTCGTAGATTTTCGGAAACGGCCCGAGGGAAATTGAATGGTCGAGCAATTTTGTCCCGTACGTTTACTAACTCGACTTTTTATGTACAAAATTTAGTTAAGGTTAGGAATGCCGATTTCGTTAAGAATAAAGTTATTCTGGATTATGTTTTTGAGAATTCTACACCCGATGCGCGACCTCATGTTACTGTTGATATTTTGGGTTATAAGTTACTTGGACTTTTAGACTCTGGTGCTAGTAGAACAATTTTAGGTTCGACAGGTTGGGATTTATTACGTTTGTTGAAGTTACCGATAAGAAAAGATTCTCGTCCCGCCTGTACCGTAGCGAATGGTGAAAAAATTAATAGTTCGGGGACAATTATGTTACCGATTACTTTGAAGGAACGAACTGTTACTGTTGAAGTATTAGTTATGCCTGACATTAAGCATCCGTTAATTTTAGGAATTGATTTTTGGTCGTCTATTGGTTTGGTCCCAGATATTATGAAAGGTCAATGGCAGTTTACTAATCCTGATATTTTGTCTGTTGATGATACGTTGAGTAATTCTGTCTTACAGTCGGCTCATGATTTGTCTTGTGAGCAGTGTATGAAATTAGAGCGGTTGGTAGATGAACATTTTGCTAAACATTCTGGTGAATCTCTAGGTTGCACGAATTTAGTTGAACACGAAATTTCGGGACAACTTCTCTCCAACAATTATCTTCTTCAGAAACATCCGGATAATCAACTTTCATCCGCTTATACAGAGTATCACCAACCATTTTCCAACTATTTTAGACAATCGGTCTAGTCTGCACAAGCTTACACATACGATTATACCAGCGATCAATTTTCGAATTCACAGGAGGCTCCACCTCTTCGCGCTCCTCCCCAACCACATTGACAACATTAACCTCAGGCACGGAACGAGATAACGCATCAGGTACATGATGGTCTTTACCCTTCCTATGTAAAATCTCAAAATCATGCTGCTGTAACCTAATAGCCCATCTGGCTAATCTACCTGATGGCTCTTTCAAATTATTTAACCACACTAGGGAATGATGGTCCGTAATAACGGTAAACCTAGCGCCTTCAAGATACGGACGTAACCTCTCAATAGCCCAAATCACGGCTAAACATTCACGCTCGGTAACGGAAAAATTTCTTTCAGCTTTAGTAAGAGAACGACTAGTATAACATACAACATATTCTTGACCATCCTTGGTTTGAGTTAGGACTGCGCCTAAGCCATAACCAGAAGCATCTGTTTGTACACAAAACGGTAAGTCAAAATCAGGACATCTAACTATAGGGCGGAAATCAAATGGTTCTTAATAGTAGTAAACGCAACATTACAAATTTCGGACCAATCAAATTTGCAATTCTTTCTTAGCAAAGCCGTTAACGGGGCGACAATTGACGAAAAATTCGGAATAAAACGTCTATACCACGAAGCCATACCTACAATTCTCCTAACTTCGCTAACAGACTTCGGTAGCGGTATGTTCAGAATAGCGGTAACTTTTTCAGGATCAGGGAGTAATCCCTTACCATTCACAATGTATCCAAGATACTTAAGTTCAGGTTTGCAAAATTGACACTTCTCACGACTTAACGTCAGACCAGCATTACTTAAACGGGTAAATACTTCTTGTAGCATTTCGATATGTCTCTCAAAATCAGGTAGATTAGCCAGATGGGCTATTAGGTTACAGCAGCATGATTTTGAGATTTTACATAGGAAGGGTAAAGACCATCATGTACCTGATGCGTTATCTCGTTCCGTGCCTGAGGTTAATGTTGTCAATGTGGTTGGGGAGGAGCGTGAAGAGGTGGAGCCTCCTGTGAATTCGAAAATTGATCGCTGGTATAATCGTATGTGTAAGCTTGTGCAGACTAGACCGATTGTCTATAATAGTTGGAAAATGGTTGGTGATACTCTGTATAAGCGGATGAAAGTTGATTATCCGGATGTTTCTGAAGAAGATAATTGTTGGAGAGAAGTTGTCCCGAAATTTCGCCGTAAAGATCTTTTAGTAAAGTTTCATGATGAGCCTACTTCAGGTCATCTAGGTATTTCTAAGACTTTTAGTCGTATTTTTCGTTTATATTATTGGCTGAAAATGAAGGCCGACGTTACTCGTTATGTGAACCATTGTAAGGTGTGTTTAGAACAGAAGCCTGAACAGAAGAAACCTGCAGGTCTGATGTCCAGACACCCCATTGTTAAGAAACCTTGGCAGATGGTATCTTGTGATATTATAGGTCCGTTACCGCGTTCTTCTAGAGGTTATTGCTATATTTTGTCAGTTACCGATTGTTTTACGAAATTTTCATTGTTTTTCCCGTTGCGTTCTGCTACAGCTTCAGCTGTGGTGCAACGTCTTGAAGAAAATGTTATATTAGTGTTTGGTGTTCCGCAATACTTACTTACCGATAATGGTGTTCAGTTTCGTTCTAAGGAATTCAAGCAAGTTGGCATCCTCGTATAAAATTCAGAAAATATTTAATGCTTATTATCATCCTCAAGCGAATCCGGTTGAGATAGTACATAGAATTTTGAAGACTATGTTGTCGTCGTATGTGAAAGATCATCACAAAGATTGGGATCGTTATTTACCTAAAGTAGCTTGCGCCGTACGTACGGCTATTCATGAAGTTACCGGTATGTCGCCATATTTTGCTAATTTTGGTCGTGAGATGAATCTTGAAGGAAGTCCCGATGTACCTGATAATTCTCGTGATTTAAATGGTGTTGATTTTGCTGATCGAAAAGATCTTCTATCGCGTTCTGCTGCGATGCAGAAAATTTACGATGATATTGTCAAGAGACTTAAAGTGGCATATGATCGCGCTAAAATCAAATATGATTTACGAAGGCGTCCCGCAGATTTTGAAGTTGGTGATACCGTGTGGAGAAGAAATTATGTTTTGTCTGACGCGTCGAAATATTTTACCGCGAAATTAGCCCCTAAATTTGTTGGACCTTTTATTATTCGTAAAAAAGTGTCTTATTCGACATATGAGTTGTCCGATTCTACTGGCATGTCTAAAGGTGTATGGCACGCCAAAGATCTTAAACACCATCCAGATTAGTTGTAGATATATTTTGGTTTTATGTTTTTCTTTTGTTTTGTTCTCAGGTTGATTTTCTTTAGATTTAGGTTTTGGTTACTCAAGCCGAAAATGGGATTTTCGTCTTCACGTAAGGGAGATGTAACGTTCGGTTTAATTCAACGTTTAGTTTTGTATAGTTTACTTTAGCGAGCATATTAAACATGCCAATTTGTGATAAAGGACAGTCAAGTAAACTGTACACTTTTTCAAAATTGCGAAGATGGCTAGAAAAGTGACAGTTGGGGATTTGTCAAATTAATTAAAAAGTGTCGAGTCGCGTTTTACGTTTGGGGTGTGTTTAATTAATCTTTTGTAGGTCCACTCTACCATCCGATGTTATATACCGTCATTGTTATGCCTAAAAGATGCCAATTCATATTGGGAGTTTATTTGGATGAAAGAAAAGTGACCTCAGATTACATTTGCCGTACGCTGTAATCAACCGATGTAGTCGGGAACCTGATGAATTAACACACACCTATGATAAAGTTAGTTGGGCTGTTGCATTATACCGACACCCACTCTCCTCGCTGTGTCTATAGTGACCTGATTCACCCCACAAACCCTTCAAGGTAAGCGTTGCACTGTAGTAATTATTAAGTGACCAAACTAGTTCGCACGCTGGTATTGGGATATTTTACCCTGAACTATAGAATGTTCTTTTGCATCTACCGTCAGTGAAGCTAAAAGTAGATAGTGTGTTTCGTCCCGTATTTACCCTACTTTCACGGTAGTCAACCGTGTAAAACAGAAAGCCGCTTGTGTGTGCGCATTGTATATCTATTAGTCCGTAAAATTTTAAAGCTGCGATACTTTTCCAAATTGTACCACTTGTTTCGTAACGTAAGACTGTACCAGTTGTAGCGCCTAGATAGTTCAAGTAGACTTACGTCTACCGTCCACATTGTTACCGGAGGTTTGCATGCACCAGGTGTAACCCGCGTGCTATTTCGGGCTATAGTCTACACTCTTTTGGTCGTCAAACCTAAGAACCCGTACTGCCGTGAGGCCCAGGTGCATTCAACCCTAACCCCATCTTAGAAATAATTGTACTCACAAGTATATCTTTGGTAGCCCTGGCCAGTGCGAACTTACACTTAGTTGTTACTTTTGGTTAGTTATCATAGTTAATTTGATCGTAGTTGTGGCGTACTCCATATACGCCGTACCTACATTTGCTTATATACACCTTTGTTTATGTTACTGTACTTAATTAATGTGTTCTTTTCAGCCATGTGTTTGTAAATAGAGTTAAGATTATAATCCAGGTGCATTATTCTGTTGTAGTAATTTGCGTGAGTAGGGTGAATCAGTACATTCTACACCGTGAGTTTTCTTTACTTTCATATTTTCTAAAATAGAACATCCTTTCTCGACAGCTTCAACATCGACAGAAAATTCTGGAATCTTAACAGCAGTTACCACGCCGCTCTCTTTCTCTTCTTTAAGTACCTTACGTAAATTAGTCCGTAGCTCTTTAACTAAACCTTCCGTTTTACAACCTCTAATACCAAGTGTATACTGCAACTCCTCTTTACTCAAACGTTCAACAATCATTCGTAAACCCATATTGACAAATCTTTAAACAACAATACCAAGAAAAAGAAAATAGTCTTCAAACGTCAAAAAAAAAGTATTTTCTGCAACTTATAGGAACACAAATCGGACCACACGCAATGGGCGCCAAATTAAACTATACAAAACTAAACGTTGAATTAAACCGAACGTTACACCTCCCTTACGTGAAGACGAAAATCCCATTTTCGGCTTGAGTAACCAAAACCTAAATCTAAAGAAAATCAACCTGAGAACAAAACAAAAGAAAAACATAAAACCAAAATATATCTACAACTAATCTGGATGGTGTTTAAGATCTTTGGCGTGCCATACACCTTTAGACATGCCAGTAGAATCGGACAACTCATATGTCGAATAAGACACTTTTTTACGAATAATAAAAGGTCCAACAAATTTAGGGGCTAATTTCGCGGTAAAATATTTCGACGCGTCAGACAAAACATAATTTCTTCTCCACACGGTATCACCAACTTCAAAATCTGCGGGACGCCTTCGTAAATCATATTTGATTTTAGCGCGATCATATGCCACTTTAAGTCTCTTGACAATATCATCGTAAATTTTCTGCATCGCAGCAGAACGCGATAGGAGATCTTTTCGATCAGCAAAATCAACACCATTTAAATCACGAGAATTATCAGGTACATCGGGACTTCCTTCAAGATTCATCTCTTCCATCTTCCTACCATACGACAATAGTTCATTTACAGAACGCACTTCAACAAGCGCTAACTGATTTTGATAAAAAGGAGCAATATTACGCATTAAAATTTTAAGTTGGTCTGGTTCCGAAACAATCTCACTTAACCTACTAAACATGTTCAGCATAACTGCAATATAAATCCCCATAGTCTCTTCGGAGCCTTGGGTGCGACGCTTAATTTCCTCCATCAAGCGCTCATCATAATTAATTGGCTGAAATTCTAAACGTAACAGACGAACTAATTCTTCCCAATTACTTACGGAACATTTATTGGCTCGGTACCATAACAACGCTCTACCGGTAAAAAGATCAACTGAACAAAATTAACATTACGAGCTACCCTCAGCTCATCTACACGTTCAAGAAACGCGCTTAGCGACATGGTTCGAGGCTCGCCCGAAAAATGAATTCCCCATTTTGCAACTGGGACTGATTTTGTCGAATAATTTTGAGACATTGACACTTGCGTTACAGGATTAGAATCAACAACAGTATCGTCCATACAAGTAGTACCTTCATTTACTAATTCATTGGAATCAACTTTAAACGACAGTAATTGATAACGAGACAACAACAATGAAACTTTCGTCAACAGTTTTTCTTTCACAGCTTTTTCTTGATCATCGGGACGACTATTATTCACACGATCAAGATAATGCGATAATTTAGTTTCAACAGATAGCGCAGATTACAATGCGTTAGTTATCATAGTTAATTTGATCGTAGTTGTGGCGTACTCCAAGGGACGGATCGGAATCCGTGCGCGGCCTAGCTCTAGCCGGTGAGGGGTGGGTATGATAAAAGTCGTAGGTCGGGGTTGCTAAATGCCCTAAGATGACAATTATAATGGGTCGTAAACTTGGTAGTATGCCAAAAATCGGGAATGACGGCAAAATTAGGTGGGCACCACCAGTAATGTCACTGTGCTAGATATAATCGGGGTCTCGTTACTGGTCGAGCAAACGCCCCTGCACTTGTTATAATAAGAAAATATGAAAGTAAAGAAAACTCACGGTGTAGAATGTACTGATTCACCCTACTCACGCAAATTACTACAACAGAATAATGCACCTGGATTATAATCTTAACTCAATTTACAAACACATGGCTGAAAAGAACACATTAATTAAGTACAGTAAGTAACATTGTAGCCTTTTAAATTCCGATTTCAGTTTAACGAGAATTTCCGATAATTAGAAATGGAGCCCACGGCAAATTAAGATGGAAGGTGGCTCTAAGTTGAGGAAATCTCAAAGGCAAAGCGGCTAGTCGAACTATATGCTCTGGGTAGAGAATGAGCTGTGGGTCGGGGTGTAATTGCAACCACTAATAATAAAAATAAGGCGCCACCGTATTTTTTTATACTGAGAAGACCTAATACAAGTCCCTTGTACAAGGCTAATGCGGAAACCTTTTTTCTATAACCGCTATATAATTTTTAAAGACCTCCTAATCTTTAAAGTATCTTACCTTATGGCTCGACCTTGACCTTAGCAATCCTCCATTGCACCTGTGAACAAATTAAACAAAGAAAAGCACTGTTTGTGCATTCAAACTCAAAAATAATTAAATACAATCAGAATCGACTTTCATTCCTCTTAAATAAAAGATAGTCTTTAGTCCTAAAATAAGAATCTATTCTTTTTAGTATCCAATAAAGTAATTTTTTACAAAAAATATGTCTTCCTTTATAAGTTAATTTAAATTAGGAAGAGTTAATTACAATGGTACTGAATATATCCGTACCAATTACTATTTAATGAAGTTTATATAACAAATTGACAAAGCATAAAATTGCTTATTTATAGAAAGAGTTAATTATGGTAAATTTACCTTAATTTCACAGTAGATAATTACAGATAATTGTTCATAAAATATCAAATGTAAAAATTTAATTTTTAAGTACTCAAAGTTATAAGAATTTACTTTATCTAATTAGTAGTGACATCTTCTGATGTTTCATTGAGTTAATAAAAGAATTTGTAGGAACAAATTACAGATTCATATCGTATGACTACGAAAATATAATTGAGGTCTGTCCTTGACCTGTTCAAAGTTAACACAAGTCGGTTAAAGTAAAATTTATCTCGTTACTACGTCGACAGTTCAAACAACATACGAACATAATTTTTTGTACATACCAGAACTCCAAATTGCACCTAAATACTTGCTTGAAAGCTGATGCATGTATTAACAACGGAAAATTCCATTCAAACAAACAGCTGCGCTGCATACTGAAAACACGTCACTTGGCTTCCATTATCTGCGTTTCAATTTACAGATGTTCCAGGCGTAATTCACACCACAAGAAAGCAAATGTTGTTTGTAATTAACTTGAATAAATTATAAATGTGATTCCATATTATACAAGAATAGAATTGTTTTCATTTAATTTTCGCATGAATACCATTCAGAAAAATGCTTATTTATATTTTACATTGCAATATATTTTTAAAATAAATTATTCCCAAAGTTACATGTTCCTAATGGTCTTTTTAACAAAAACTTTATCGTTCTTCACGACTGGTTTCAACACAAAAATGGACCATCCAAAACAATTTATGAAGATAGCATACACGTGCAATCTTCCATCGTGCACGCTTCCAACAGCAAAAATCAATGACGGACATCGCTCCTAAGAACAACTATCGACCTGCTTGAACCCCAGCTGTGTTAGAAGTGCCGGCCGAGCTTGTTGCTGCCCAGTAACAGCGATACCTAGCATTTATTGAGTAGAGGGGGCTTTAAGAAGCATACCAAACAAAAGCTTTTATATTGTCTCCGTAGAATTTAACTTTTAACATGAACTAAATACTAGTTCTTTATTGGACAATCGATGTTATTAAATTAAGTGGATTGGATAACATTATAATGTATTATATTATTTAATATTTAATAAAAGGATTGATTATACAGATATATATATTAGGTGGAAAATAAAATTGCTACACTGCCTCTTTCTAAGAGAAAAAATTCTGGAATAAATGCGAAGAATTTTTATTGAATTTATTGTTACATATTCACAACTTATTATTATTAATTTTTTACAAAATAAAACAAAAATTACCACTTAAGATACAACATAATTGAAAATGAGTGACGAGTAACTACGCGTACTATACGCCACAAGGGGACAAATTCGGGAAGTCTTAATCGGTAGGGTGTCATTATCGTTTAATCATATTCGGGGTTATTATATCACTCATTTATACTCGAAACTTAAACAACAAAACATATAATACTGCCGTATTATGATTCCTTAATGAAAATATCAAATTATCATGACAAACATATTTTTACTATATTAACCGTAATTTACATATTTACAAAAGAAAAAAAGGACTCTCACTACTTTTGAGATCCACGACAAACATAACTTCAAAACGGCAAACAAGTCTTGAAATCACTAACGTTCAATAATCTACTGCATGTATATGCAACCAAAATGTAGAAATATCTCTTTCCCAGAAGAGACAAGTAAAACGTCACCACGTCTTACTCCTCAAAAATCTCACTCACGCATGAATGAACAAAATAGAACATTGCTATCTCACGCAATATTCATAATCAAACATAGAACATTGCTATCTCACGCAATATTCATAATTAAAAATAGAACATTGCTATCTCACGCAATATTCATAATTAAACATAGAACATTGCTATCTCACACAATATTCATATTAAACATAACTATCATAGTTACTAACAATATTGACCTCCAACCAATATTTAATATGGACTCAAACTACTTGATTCCCAATATAATTATCAAACACTTTAATCATAAATCCGAAAGAAAATAATGACCAACTATACAGGGCTTTTCACGACGACCGTGCATTAGACATTTCTCAGAAAGTACAAGAGATAGAAGTATGAAATTTTATATGTAGTGATTGTTCGACATGCCGAGTTGATCTAAAATATTTTCGTTTTGATAGCACTTCCGGTTGTACCGGAAGTTGATATTATCTTTGTTATTTTAAATGGAACACCCTGTATATTTTTGCATTTTTAGATTCTACACACAATTTTAACTTAAATTCCTTTAATAAGTAATATCTCAATTTTTTACCGTTTTCGAGATATTTAGCTTTTTATGTTTTTTTTGTAAAAAACTGATATACTTTCTTGACAATAATGTACATTTAAACTTACAGTTTAGAAACCAATTATTAGCAGATATACTATTCAAATGTTTGATACACATTTAAATGTATTTGTTTCCATTCAACACCATACGAGGTGTCCGCCATTTTTACTTAAAGTTTCTTACATAAAAAATCTGAAAAGTCAATTTTTCTAAATGGAACACCTTGTATATTTTGCATTTTAGATTCTACACAAAATTTTAAGTTAAATTCCTTTAATAAGTAATATCTCAATATTTTACCGTTTTCGAGATATTTAGCTTTTATGTTTTTTTTGTAAAAACTGATATACTTTCTTGACAATAATGTACATTTAAATTTACAGTTTAGAAACCAATTATTAGCAGATAAACTATTCAAATGTTTGATAAACATTTAAATGTATTTGTTTCCATTCAACACCATACGAGGTGTCCGACATTTTTACTTAAAGTTTCTTGCATAAAAAATCTGAAAAGTCAATTTTTCTAAATGGAACACCCCGTATATTTTGATATTTTCAAATTGTTCAATCATTTTTAAGGTAACTTTATGTAACAAGTCCTATTTTGAAGTTCAACTGTCTTTAAGTTATTTGATTTTAATGACATTAAGTGGTTCTACTACGATAATAAAAATAAATATCAGCATTATGTTCGTAGGAGACTTTAATGAAGGTTGAAAAAGAATAAAATAATAATTAATCTTTATACTATAACATATGCTCGAAAATGTCACCATTTCTTTCCAAACATGCATTTATTCTTTTAATAAGGTTATCGTGTGTTGCTTTTCTTATTGCTTGTGGTGTTAATGAATTTATAGCAGCTCTAACTCTATCTTTCATATTGGCTTTGGTTGTGATAGGATCTGAATAGACGATGTTCTTTAAGTGACCCCAAAAGAAAAAATCTAGTGGATTACCATCTAGAGTTCTCGGGGGCCATCGAAATGGACTATTATTTGCAATCCATCGGTCTTGAAAAATTCCTGTTAAAAAATCGCCAACCAGTCGGTAATTGTAACATGGAGCACCATCCATTTGATACCATAAGTAATCTCTTTGTGGATGGTTTTGTATTATTGGCTGCACTCCATTTCTTAACATATGAACATACCTTTCTCCAGTTAAATTTTCATCGTAAAATTCCAGATAAAAGATTGAATCGCAATGAATGGCACAAAATACATTAAATTGCCATTTGTTTTGAAAATTTCTTTCACGGACTATGTGTGAATTTTGCGGAGCCCAATAATTGCTGTTGTGCCTATTAAAGACTCCATTTTTGGTAAACTTTGCTTCGTCTGTCCAAATAATGTTTTTTAAAAAGTTTTTGTCCTCTTGACTTTTAGTTAGCAACCACTCAAAAAACTGAACTCTCCGAGGCAAATCAGTGTATTTTAAATGTTGGATGCAGTAAAATTTATATGGGCGCCATTTGTGTTTATTAAGTATACGATAAATGGTCACATACGGTATACCTATTTCTCTTTCGGCTTCGTGTAATGAAGCAGTAGGAAAAGCAGAGAAAAATCCTAAGACAGTGATTTCATTGTTCTCATTTTCAACTTGCGGCTTTCTGCGTTTAATGTGGAAGAAATGCTCCATTTGTTCTACAGTTTTGAAATAGACGATTAACTGTATTCTTATTGGGTTTTGGAGATGCGGGTATCTATCTGCAAATAATCGACAAGTTCGACTATTTATTCTATTACATTCACCGTAAGTCATTATTAAATTTAAGAAATCTTCATTACTATAATCTAATCTTGACATTTTTATTATTTTATAACACACAATCTAACACGTAATCTAATAAAGTAATTGTTAATTCTGTATCACCGTTCGATTATTTGCCAAAGCGTCGTACGAACATAATGCTGATATTTATTTTTATTATCGTAGTAGAACCACTTAATGTCATTAAAATCAAATAACTTAAAGACAGTTGAACTTCAGAATAGGACTTGTTACATAAAGTTACCTTAAAATGATTGAACAATTTGAAAATATCAAAATATACGGGTGTTCCATTTAGAAAAATTGACTTCAGATTTTTTATGCAAGAAACTTTAAGTAAAAATGTCGGACACCTGGTATGGTGTTGAATGGAAACAAATACATTTAAATGTTTATCAAACATTTGAATAGTTTATCTGCTAATAATTGGTTTCTAAACTGTAAATTTAAATGTACATTATTGTCAAGAAAGTATATCAGTTTTTTACAAAAAGAAACATAAAAAGCTAAATATCTCGAAAACGGTAAAATATTGAGATATTACTTATTAAAGGAATTTAACTTAAAATTTTGTGTAGAACCTAAAAATGCAAAAATATACAGGGTGTTCCATTTAGAAAAATTGACTTTTCAGATTTTTTATGTAAGAAACTTTAAGTAAAAATGGCGGACTCCTCGTATGGTGTTGAATGGAAACAAATACATTTAAATGTGTATCAAACATTTGAATAGTATATCTGCTAATAATTGGTTTCTAAACTGTAAGTTTAAATGTACATTATTGTCAAGAAAGTATATCAGTTTTTTACAAAAACATAAAAGCTAAATATCTCGAAAACGGTAAAAATTGAGATATTACTTATTAAAGAAATTTAAGTTAAAATTGTGTGTAGAATCTAAAAATGCAAAATATACAGGGTGTTCCATTTAAAATAACAAAGATAATATCAACTTCCGGTACAACCGGAAGTGCTATCAAACGAAAATATTTTAGATCAACTCGGCATGTCGAACAATCACTACATATAAAATTTCATACTTCTATCTCTTGTACTTTCTGAGAAATGTCTAATGCACGGTCGTCGTGAAAAGCCCTGTATACAACTTTATTTATCAAACACTTTAATCATAAAGATACCTAAACATTCCTTTATAACCTTGAACTAAAGAATCATACGACAAATGAAATCATTTGACAAACGGAAACATGTAACTTTTTATCTTGACTCAAATGAATAACTTGCAACTAACAATGTCAGCACAGTCTAGTATCAACCTTACTGCACTACAAAAATTCTTTTTATACTTCTTATCCAACATCTAAAATTTTTAGACTACCAAACAGTATTCCAATACAATATTTAAATCCTTTACTAAAAGATAAGACAGAAATAATTCCTACTATCAACCATTAAATATATCAACAACACTAATTAATGTTCAGAAACGTTCTCTTCTCAATATCACCACTGAACTCTGAATAAGGTTTTAAGTCCTTAACATGCCATCTGCCTGCCCTTGAACCATTTTCATTAATCAATTCATAAATTAAATTGAAACCTTCTTTTAACAATACTCAAAACATATTTTGGCAAGCTTAGCTGTGAACTTATCACTTGCTTTCGAAAGAACTTTATTTGACCTCCAAACCTTGTCACCTACTTCGAAAGAAATGTTACGTCTCCTTAAATTATATGAATTACTAGACTGCATGTAAGCTAAATGTAACCTTTTCTGTACGTCTATAAAAATATCAAATAGTCCTTGATGATCTGACACATACGAAGGTCTATCACTAGAAATAAAATCAATATCAACTGAGGGTTCCACATCAAGACCATAAAATTTTCCAGACACAGGAACATGTCTACCAAAAACTAAGAAATTTGGCGAATAACCAGTGGCATGATGTTTTGCAGAATTAATCGCATACTGAATTTGGGGTAACTCTATGTCCCAAGTATCATGTTCTTTAATATACGAACGTATAGCTGTTCCTACTGTTCTATTTATCCTCTCTACAAAATTACATTGGGAGAGTAAACTGCATTAAACCAAATTTTTGAACGTCATATTTTTACATACTGCCTTGAAATTTCTACCACTAAATTGTGAGCCATTATCACAAATAATAAATTTGGGAACGCCATAAACTAAAAAAACTTTTTCCTCTAATACACGTTCTATTATATGCGCTTTTGCACTACGTAACGGAAACAATAACGTAAATTTTGAGAACCAATCACCAATAACTAATAACCATTTGTGTCCAACCTTGGACCGTGGAAATGGGCCCATGAGGTCTATAGCGATAATCCGAAAGGGGAACTTCACTTCTTTTTCCTTTCCCATTTAACCAAGGGGTCCTCTATTCGATGCCTTCTGTGCACCACACGTTAAACAATTTTTACAAAATTTCAACACATCAATACGCATTTTTGGCCAATAAAAATTCTCTTGTATGCGTGCCAATGTTTTAAAAAAACCAAAATGTCCGGCTACTGAAGGGTCATGATTTATCCGAATAACCTCTTCCTTCTGTGATCTAGGGACTAAATATTTCCATTCCCTTACATTCGACGAGAGTGGTAAATTTGATGAAAGAAATTTAAATACATAATTATCTTCTACCTTCCATTGTGGGTAATCATCAGGTGAAGCTAAAATTTTTTTGGAAGAGACACATACCAAGGATCCACATTATCTAACTTGATCTCAACTAAACTATCAACATGACTTCAAACATTAAACCAATGAACTTCAAACTTTAAGAACACCTTCTCTTTTAAATTCGCAGACAATGACAATTTTAAACATAATAAATTTATAATTTAGATTACTCTCAACCTTCCATCTAGGATAACAATAAATCAATGTTCTAGTACACTCTTACACTACTCATAATCAAACTGTCAAGATAGACAAAAGTACTTCACAACGCATAAACTTGCTAGGGTGACAAACTCCTCTGTGAGTCTCACCTAGACTTATAAACAAAAATTATAACCTCATCACCAATCTCAAAATAGTGATGCCAAAATTGCTAGAGTGACAACTTACCTCGAGTCTCGTTTAGACTAATGTAATGCTGAGCGACCGACTTTTCCTAAGTCTCGTCTAGACTGACATACTGCTAATCCGACCAACCACGACGACAAGTTTCACTTAGACTTACAACCAATTAACATACTGCGTTGCAATGCGGATATAAATAAATCAAAATTGCTATCAAAATAAATTATATCAAAACAAAACGTGCCTATGCACAAGAGCAATCTTGAAACGGTTTACCGACAGTAAAACCAGTGTACCAAATAATAAACATCTATCATCTCTACTATAAAAAATTTATCAAACAACTATTGTAGCTAATACAAATGGAAGAAAAACCTAAATACAAATCACTATTATCAACTACACTGTGAATTATTATTCACTGAAATACTACAAGCTGCGACTAAAAGAACAATAATATTCCTACCAAACAATTTTACCATGTAAGAAAGCTTCTTCTAATTTCTTACACAACTTTATTAATGTTGACACACTATCAATTTCCGTTAGAGCTAATTGACAAATAAAATCAGGTAATGTTGTTTCTTTGGCTAATAATCGGCCTAACATTTTCCTCTTATCCTGCATCGGTCTGCTGCTAACACTTCACGAATTCTCAATTCATAATCCAACTCATCTTTATGCAAATAAACTACTTGATACGTCTCAGCCATCATGGGATAGACTAACTAACTAATTACAAATTAAACTCAATTAAACAACAACATCAATAGACTAAACCAATCTGAGGGTAAATGAGTTACAAACCACAAGTGTAAACAACCAAAGTCAATCGAAGCCTATACTTTATGTGCTTATACAATTGGTACAGCAATCGAGGCCTACACGCTGGGCGCTATTTGTAGCCTTTTTACTTCCAATTTAGTTTAACGAGAATTTCCGATAATTAGAAATGGAGCCCACGGCAAATTAAGATGGAAGGTGGCTCTAAGTTGAGGAAATCTCAAAGGCAAAGCGGCTAGTCGAACTATATGCTCTGGGTAGAGAATGAGCTGTGGGTCGGGGTGTAATTGCAACCACTAATAATAAAAATAAGGCGCCACCGTATTTTTTTATACTGAGAAGACCTAATACAAGTCCCTTGTACAAGGCTAATGCGGAAACCTTTTTTCTATAACCGCTATATAATTTTTAAAGACCTCTTAATCTTTAAAGTATCTTACCTTATGGCTCGACCTTGACCTTAGCAATCCTCCATTGCACCTGTGAACAAATTAAACAAAGAAAAGCACTGTTTGTGCATTCAAACTCAAAAATAATTAAATACAATCAGAATCGACTTTCATTCCTCTTAAATAAAAGATAGTCTTTAGTCCGAAAATAAGAATCTATTCTTTTAGTATCCAATAAAGTAATTTTTACAAAAATATGTCTTCCTTTATAAGTTAATTTAAATTAGGAAGAGTTAATTACAATGGTACTGAATATATCAGTACCAATTACTATTTAATGAAGTTTATATAACAAATTGACAAAGCATAAAATTGCTTATTTATAGAAAGAGTTAATTATGGTAAATTTACCTTAATTTCACAGTAGATAATTACAGATAATTGTTCATAAAATATCAAATGTAAAATTTAATTTTAAGTACTCAAAGTTATAAGAATTTACTTTATCTAATTAGTAGTGACATCTTCTGATGTTTCATTGAGTTAATAAAAGAATTTGTAGGAACAAATTACAGATTCATATCGTATGACTACGAAAATATAATTGAGGTCTGTCCTTGACCTGTTCAAAGTTAACACAAGTCGGTTAAAGTAAAATTTATCTCGTTACTACGTCGACAGTTCAAACAACATACGAACATAATTTTTGTACATACCAGAACTCCAAATTGCACCTAAATATCTCGAAAACGGTAAAAATTGAGATATTACTTATTAAAGAAATTTAAGTTAAAATTGTGTGTAGAATCTAAAAATGCAAAATATACAGGGTGTTCCATTTAAAATAACAAAGATAATATCAACTTCCGGTACAACCGGAAGTGCTATCAAACGAAAATATTTTAGATCAACTCGGCATGTCGAACAATCACTACATATAAAATTTCATACTTCTATCTCTTGTACTTTCTGAGAAATGTCTAATGCACGGTCGTCGTGAAAAGCCCTGTATACAACTTTATTTATCAAACACTTTAATCATAAAGATACCTAAACATTCCTTTATAACCTTGAACTAAAGAATCATACGACAAATGAAATCATTTGACAAACGGAAACATGTAACTTTTTATCTTGACTCAAATGAATAACTTGCAACTAACAATGTCAGCACAGTCTAGTATCAACCTTACTGCACTACAAAAATTCTTTTTATACTTCTTATCCAACATCTAAAATTTTTAGACTACCAAACAGTATTCCAATACAATATTTAAATCCTTTACTAAAAGATAAGACAGAAATAATTCCTACTATCAACCATTAAATATATCAACAACACTAATTAATGTTCAGAAACGTTCTCTCTCAATATCACCACTGAACTCTGAATAAGGTTTTAAGTCCTTAACATGCCATCTGCCTGCCCTTGAACCATTTTCATTAATCAATTCATAAATTAAATTGAAACCTTCTTTTAACAATACTCAAAACATATTTTGGCGCAAGCTTAGCTGTGAACTTATCACTTGCTTTCGAAAGAACTTTATTTGACCTCCAAACCTTGTCACCTACTTCGAAAGAAATGTTACGTCTCCTTAAATTATATGAATTACTAGACTGCATGTAAGCTAAATGTAACCTTTTCTGTACGTCTATAAAAATATCAAATAGTCCTTGATGATCTGACACATACGAAGGTCTATCACTAGAAATAAAATCAATATCAACTGAGGGTTCCACATCAAGACCATAAAATCTTCCAGACACAGGAACATGTCTACCAAAACTAAGAAATTTGGCGAATAACCAGTGGCATGATGTTTTGCAGAATTAATCGCATACTGAATTTGGGGTAACTCTATGTCCCAAGTATCATGTTCTTTAATATACGAACGTATAGCTGTTCCTACTGTTCTATTTATCCTCTCTACAAAATTACATTGGGGAGAGTAAACTGCATTAAACCAAATTTTTTGAACGTCATATTTTTTACATACTGCCTTGAAATTTCTACCACTAAATTGTGAGCCATTATCACAAATAATAAATTTGGGAACGCCATAAACTAAAAAAACTTTTTCCTCTAATACACGTTCTATTATATGCGCTTTTGCACTACGTAACGGAAACAATAACGTAAATTTTGAGAACCAATCACCAATAACTAATAACCATTTGTGTCCAACCTTGGACCGTGGAAATGGGCCCATGAGGTCTATAGCGATAATCCGAAAGGGGAACTTCACTTCTTTTTCCTTTCCCATTTAACCAAGGGGTCCTCTATTCGATGCCTTCTGTGCACCACACGTTAAACAATTTTTACAAAATTTCAACACATCAATACGCATTTTTGGCCAATAAAAATTCTCTTGTATGCGTGCCAATGTTTTAAAAAAACCAAAATGTCCGGCCACTGAAGGGTCATGATTTATCCGAATAACCTCTTCCTTCTGTGATCTAGGGACTAAATATTTCCATTCCCTTACATTCGACGAGAGTGGTAAATTTGATGAAAGAAATTTAAATACATAATTATCTTCTACCTTCCATTGTGGGTAATCCAAGGTGAAGCTAAAATTTTTTCGAAGAGACACATACCAAGGATCCACATTATCTAACTTGATCTCAACTAAACTATCAACATGACTTCAAACATTAAACCAATGAACTTCAAACTTTAAGAACACCTTCTCTTTTAAATTCGCAGACAATGACAATTTTAAACATAATAAATTTATAATTTAGATTACTCTCAACCTTCCATCTAGGATAACAATAAATCAATGTTCTAGTACACTCTTACACTACTCATAATCAAACTGTCAAGATAGACAAAAGTACTTCACAACGCATAAACTTGCTAGGGTGACAAACTCCTCTGTGAGTCTCACCTAGACTTATAAACAAAAATTATAACCTCATCACCAATCTCAAAATAGTGATGCCAAAATTGCTAGAGTGACAACTTACCTCGAGTCTCGTTTAGACTAATGTAATGCTGAGCGACCGACTTTTCCTAAGTCTCGTCTAGACTGACATACTGCTAATCCGACCAACCACGACGACAAGTTTCACTTAGACTTACAACCAATTAACATACTGCGTTGCAATGCGGATATAAATAAATCAAAATTGCTATCAAAATAAATTATATCAAAACAAAACGTGCCTATGCACAAGAGCAATCTTGAAACGGTTTACCGACAGTAAAAACCAGTGTACCAAATAATAAACATCTATCATCTCTACTATAAAAAATTTATCAAACAACTATTGTAGCTAATACAAATGGAAGAAAAACCTAAATACAAATCACTATTATCAACTACACTGTGAATTATTATTCACTGAAATACTACAAGCTGCGACTAAAGAACAATAATATTCCTACCAAACAATTTTACCATGTAAGAAAGCTTCTTCTAATTTCTTACACAACTTTATTAATGTTGACACACTATCAATTTCCGTTAGAGCTAATTGACAAATAAAATCAGGTAATGTTGTTTCTTTGGCTAATAATCGGCCTAACATTTTCCTCTTATCCTGCATCGGTCTGCTGCTAACACTTCACGAATTCTCAATTCATAATCCAACTCATCTTTATGCAAATAAACTACTTGATACGTCTCAGCCATCATGGGATAGACTAACTAACTAATTACAAATTAAACTCAATTAAACAACAACATCAATAGACTAAATTAATCTGAGGGTAAATGACTTACAAACCACAAGTGTAAACAACCAAAGTCAATCGAAGCCTATACTTTATGTGCTTATACAATTGGTACAGCAATCGAGGCCTACACGCTGGGCGCTATTTGTAGCCTTTTTACTTCCAATTTAGTTTAACGAGAATTTCCGATAATTAGAAATGCAGCCCACGGCAAATTAAGATGGAAGGTGGCTCTAAGTTGAGGAAATCTCAAAGGCAAAGCGGCTAGTCGAACTATATGCTCTGGGTAGAGAATGAGCTGTGGGTCGGGGTGTAATTGCAACCACTAATAATAAAAATAAGGCGCCACCGTATTTTTTTATACTGAGAAGACCTAATACAAGTCCCTTGTACAAGGCTAATGCGGAAACCTTTTTTTCTATAACCGCTATATAATTTTTAAAGACCTCCTAATCTTTAAAGTATCTTACCTTATGGCTCGACCTTGACCTTAGCAATCCTCCATTGCACCTGTGAACAAATTAAACAAAGAAAAGCACTGTTTGTGCATTCAAACTCAAAAATAATTAAATATAGTCAGAATCGACTTTCATTCCTCTTAAATAAAAGATAGTCTTTAGTCCGAAAATAAAAATCTATTCTTTTTAGTATCCAATAAAGTAATTTTTACAAAAATATGTCTTCCTTTATAAGTTAATTTAAATTAGGAAGAGTTAATTACAATGGTACTGAATATATCAGTACCAATTACTATTTAATGAAGTTTATATAACAAATTGACAAAGCATAAAATTGCTTATTTATAGAAAGAGTTAATTATGGTAAATTTACCTTAATTTCACAGTAGATAATTACAGATAATTGTTCATAAAATATCAAATGTAAAAATTTAATTTTTAAGTACTCAAAGTTATAAGAATTTACTTTATCTAATTAGTAGTGACATCTTCTGATGTTTCATTGAGTTAATAAAAGAATTTGTAGGAACAAATTACAGATTCATATCGTATGACTACGAAAATATAATTGAGGTCTGTCCTTGACCTGTTCAAAGTTAACACAAGTCGGTTAAAGTAAAATTTATCTCGTTACTACGTCGACAGTTCAAACAACATACGAACATAATTTTTTGTACATACCAGAACTCCAAATTGCACCTAAATACTTGCTTGAAAGCTGATGCATGTATTAACAACGGAAAATTCCATTCCAAACAAACAGCTGCGCTGCATACTGAAAAACACGTCACTTGGCTTCCATTATCTGCGTTTCAATTTACAGATGTTCCAGGCGTAATTCACACCACAAGAAAGCAAATGTTGTTTGTAATTAACTTGAATAAATTATAAATGTGATTCCATATTATACAAGAATAGAATTGTTTTCATTTAATTTTCGCATGAATACCATTCAGAAAAATGCTTATTTATATTTTACATTGCAATATATTTTTAAAATAAATTATTCCCAAAGTTACATGTTCCTAATGGTCTTTTTAACAAAAACTTCATCGTTCTTCACGACTGGTTTCAACACAAAAATGGACCATCCAAAACAATTTATGAAGATAGCATACACGTGCAATCTTCCATCGTGCACGCTTCCAACAGCAAAAATCAATGACGGACATCGCTCCTAAGAACAACTATCGACCTGCTTGAACCCCAGCTGTGTTAGAAGTGCCGGCCGAGCTTGTTGCTGCCCAGTAACAGCGATACCTAGCATTTATTGAGTAGAGAGGGCTTTAAGAAGGATACCAAACAAAAGCTTTTATATTGTCTCCGTAGAATTTAACTTTTAACATGAACTAAATACTAGTTCTTTATTGGACAATCGATGTTATTAAATTAAGTGGATTGGATAACATTATAATGTATTATATTATTTAATATTTAATAAAAGGATTGATTATACAGATATATATATTAGGTGGAAAATAAAATTGCTACAACATAAACAAAGGTGTACATAAGCAAATGTAGGTACGGCGTATATGGAGTACGCCACAACTACGATCAAATTAACTATGATAACTAACCAAAAGTAACAACTAAGTGTAAGTTCGCACTGGCCAGGGCTACCAAAGATATACTTGTGAGTACAATTATTTCTAAGATGGGGTTAGGGTTGAATGCACCTGGGCCTCACGGCAGTACGGGTTCTTAGGTTTGACGACCAAAAGAGTGTAGACTATAGCCCGAAATATCACGCGTGTTACACCGAGTGCATGCAAACCTCCGGTAACAATGTGGACGGTAGACGTAAGTCTACTTGAACTATCTAGGCGCTACAACTGGTACAGTCTTACGTTACGAAACAAGTGGTACAATTTGGAAAAGTATCGCGGCTTTAAAATTTTACGGACTAATAGATATACAATGCGCACACAAGCGGCTTTCTGTTTTACACTGTTGACTACAGTGAAAGTAGAGTAAATACGGGGCGAAACACACTTATCTACTTTTAGCTTCACTGACGGTAGATGCAAAAGAACATTCTATAGTTCAGGGTAAAATATCCCAATACCAGCGTGCGAACTAGTTTGGTCACTTAATAATTACTACAGTGCAACGCTTACCTTGAAGGGTTTGTGGGGTGAATCAGGTCACTATAGACACAGCGAGGAGAGTGGGTGTCGGTATAATGCAACAGCCCAACTAACTTTATCATAGGTGTGTGTTAATTCATCAGGTTCCCGACTACATCGGTTGATTACAGCGTACGGCAAATGTAATCTGAGGTCACTTTTCTTTCATCCAAATAAACTCCCAATATGAATTGGCATCTTTTAGGCATAACAATGACGGTATATAACATCGGATGGTAGAGTGGACCTACAAAAGATTAATTAAACACACCCCAAACGTAAAACGCGACTCGACACTTTTTAATTAATTTGACAAATCCCCAACTGTCACTTTTCTAGCCTTCTTCGCAATTTTGAAAAAGTGTACAGTTTACTTGACTGTCCTTTATCGCAAATTGGCATGTTTAATATGCTCGCTAAAGTAAACTATACAAAACTAAACGTTGAATTAAACCGAACGTTACAAACTACACCCTACATATTCCCCAGAAAGAGCTGCTAGGTTTGGTTACCCCGAAAGGGAATACCATGAGTGGTGATTGATTGATTGATTGATCGTTATTGAGGAATCCACCTAATCAGTTGATCCATAACTAGCTATTTGTATGAAGTAAAATAATAATACATACATACAAACTGCTCTGACAACTTAAAACGAAACTCATCAGATAAACCAAAATCCGAATTATCACTAATATTAACGCGTATCAAACTTATCAACACATCATTTGTGGACGGTTTCACATTTTTTTAATGAAACGTCTACAGTTCGGGTGACCCAAATAACACGACGTAGCGTGGGATGCAAAACCATAACAAAGTCGTTTTACTCGATATTAAACCTTTTTTTATTGATTATTGCCACTAAAATAGACTCAGTTTTATTCTCTCATTATCATTCGATTTTACATAATTTGAGCTAAAGGAATCAAAGCAAGTCATCATATGTGTGGGTGTAGTTCATGTATAAAAACCAGGTGATATAATTATTCCAATTGAATAAACGTAAAGTAGTTTCAAACGCAAGTTATGTATCCCCCAATTGAATTATACATAAAGAAATGGAATAAATTAGGAAATTATTAGAAATATTAAGAAATGTTAAGTAAAGCGCAACAAAGTAAATCAAGGTCACTTTTATACAGTTGAAAATTCATATATGCTTTCATTTTGACGAAGATGCATTTGTATGCAATTTTAGTTATTATACTGCATAACAAAAGTCATACATTTACCTATGAAATCACATACTAACGGAAAGGGATACTTATGCAGTTTGTGTAATTATACGGAATCTCACAACAGCATTTTAACATATACATTTGCCTAACGTCGATTTGTATGCAATTTATGCAATTATGCCGCATTACTGAAAAATTATTTACGGACATATAATGCTGCAACACAGAAAAGTTCTTTAAAAAGTCATATACTGTCACATACTAACGAACGACCATTCTCATACAATTTATGTAATTATGCCGCATCACAAAAAGGTATTTTACAAAGACATATGAAGTCACACACTAGCGAACGTTCATTTGCATGCAATTTGTGTAATTATGCCGCATCACAAAAGGTTAATTTACAAATGCATATGAATTCGCACACTAACGAACGTCCATTGGCGTGCAATTTATGTAATTATGCCGCATCAGCGAAAAATAATTTACAAAAACATATTAAGTCGCACACTAACGAACGTCCATTCCCATGCAATTTGGGCAATTATGCGGCATCACAAAAAGGTAATTTACAAACACATGTGAAATTGCACACTAACGAACGTCCATCTGCATGCAATTTGTATATTTATGTCACATCGCGTAAATGTAGTTTACAAATGCATATGAATTCGCACACTAACGAACGTCCATTCGCGTGCAATTTATGTAATTATACCGCATCAGCGAAAACAAATTTACGAACACACATGAAGTTGCACACCAAGGAACGTCCATTCGCATGCAATTTGTGTAACTATAGCGCATCAATGAAAAGTAATTTACGATCACATATGAAGTCTCACACTAACAAACGTCCATTCCCGTGCAATTTGTGTAATTATTTAGCATCGCATAAAAGTAATTTACGAATGCATATGAAGTCGCACACTAACGAGCGTCCATTCGCATGCTGTGATGCCTGGTAAAACTGTCCTGACGTTGGGCGTCACAAAAGATGCTATGAATATTCGGGTATAGCCTCTCCAACCATATAAGAATGCAATCGATGCTTGCTTAATAGAAAAAGTAAACTCTTCCTTCCGTACTGGGTGCGTTTTCTCTTTTCCTAGCTCAGCAGCAAATGTGCTGTGGATTTTACAAAAATGAAATGACAAAGAAATCTCAAGAAACATTCAGAAATAATTTTTAATACATTTATAAAAACATTTTTCTTTTACAGGCATTCTCTAAGAAATCTACCCACACATACAGATATAAATAACACTTGTAAATGCAATTTATAGCTTAAGTGAAATAAGAAACAATATTATCATTACTACGTAATTATTAAAATAATCTTCACCTAATGCTTGTTAATTATTAGAAACCCCCAAAATTGTTTATTTGTAAACCACAATTTTTTCTTTAAAATCCTCATGGACAATTTAAATATTCTTGTATTGTTGCCCCGTATCAATGTAGTTTATCAAGATCGTTGCGCCGAAACTTTTGTAAAAGTCAAAGTGCATCGAGCTTTAACCTCAAAATTGCTAAAATCGAACTATCCATTTGCAAGTACATTTTAATACTACTTATCTTAGCTTAACCGCTTTAATAATACACAAATGTCCTTTTAGCTTTAAAACAAACTTATACTTGCTGTTTGGATCGTCAAATTCCTGCTGACATTTTTGTTTCTGTCCAGATGTTTTTGGCTATTTAACAAATCGTTTTCATTAAAATTAACTGCATCGAAGCGTTTCTGGTTCCAAATTTTAGATTTTAATTTATATTTAATCTCCATACGTTGAAATTCATTTCGAATGGATTTGCACCTTGCCAAAGTTCTAAATTACTAGAACAAGTGAAATGGCTTGCGTGTTCTAATGAGCTAAATAGCTAAACTACAGGTCCAAGCAAAGTAGTAGAGTCGTTATTGAGGAACCAGACTAGGACAGGTCCCCGAAAGAGGGCAGCGGCTCTTTCGGTACTTAGATTGGCAGAGATCATAGGGGTCGTTATGCAGTCTAAGACACTACCGCGATGTGAAAGGCAACGGAAACCACCACATTATCTGCCAAGTACACAGCGTACTTAAATTGTTTAAAATGATGGCATCCTCTGAGGTAAAAGTTTCGGAGTTAAAATAGTTCCCCATTCGGACCTCCAGGAGGGGACTACTTCGGATAATGTGATCGGGAAGTGTAAAGGAAGAGTCGGGAACATTCTGCTAGACGGAGTGTGGAATGTCAGAAGTATGAAGCAAGTAAATAGGCTAGAGAACTTGAAAATTGAAATGGATAGGCTAGCATTAGACATAGTAGAGATTAGTGAAGTTCGGCGGTCAAAGGCGGGGGATTTTTAGAGCGAAGACTTTAGTGTAATTCATACAGGATCAGAGGAAGGAAATTTTGATGCGGGGATTTATGCGTAAAAAGCTAGGACACTGTGTAGAAAACTACTTACAAAAGAACGAAAGAGTACTCATGGTTAGATTTGAATCTAAACCAGTAAATACAGTAATAATACAAGTATACATGCTCACCTCTAGCTACAGTGCCGAAGAGGTAGAAGCGATCCACAAAGATATCGAAAACATTCTAAGATACGTAAAAGGACATGAAAATTTAATAATTACGGGCAATTTTAATCCAGTGGTAGGTGAGCGTAAGGAAGGAGCGGAGGAGGTTTATTTAGATTAGGCACGAGAAACGACAGGGGAAATAGGCTGATAAAGTTCTGCGACAAAAACAATTTAACCATCACAATCATGCTAGAAAACGTTACATGTGGAAGATGTCAGGAGGTATAGGAAGATATCAAGTAGTTTACATTCTTGTTAGACAACGGTTTAGGAATCAAGCAAAAGACTGTAGAAGCTACCCAGAAGCAGATATAGACACCAACCACAACATCGTAATTATGGAGACGGCGCTTACATTTAAAAGTTTGAAAAAATTGAACGGAAAGGGCACTTTGATTTTAAGAAACTAAAAGATAAAGATATTCACGAAAGATTCGAAAAAAGTCTAATGAATTGTTGAAAGATATCGGGAAAATTTCTGATAGAAGGAAGTAGAAACAGAATGGAATAACATTAAATCCAGCTTACACATGGCGGCTAGAGACATTTTAGGGTATACACAAAAAGAAAATAGGAAGCCATGGATAACAAAGGATATCCTGAATTTAATAGAAGAAAGACGAAAATACAAAAACAGACCAGATGAAGTAGGAATACAAAGATACAAAGCCATAAAATAAGAAATTATTCGCAAATGTTGGAAAGCTAAAGAACAATGGATTGAAGAAAGAAATAAGCAAGACAGACGAATCATACAAAATAATTATAAGGATATAAAAACGCATAGCAAAAATATAAGGGGCGTAGAAGGCAGCATAGCCATAGAAAATGTAGAGAAAATGGTAAGATAGCAAAAATATATAGGGAATTTATATGCAGAACAGGAACTAGCCGCATTAGAACAGAAATCAGACATTGAAAAGGACTTCTTGGGATATCCTATACCTAGATATGAGTTTTAGTTAGCATTAAAGGGTTTGAAAAATGGTAAGGTACCGCATATAGATAAGGTGCAAGCAGCAACTCTAAAAGCTGCTGGACAAGCAGTTCCAGAACGTTCTTTCCAACTTGTAAGTTCTATCTATGAGACAGGCGAGATATTCAAAAATTTCAAAAGTAACATTATAGTTACTATGCCAAAAATAAAGAGAGGTTCGGATAGAGGTGAAAAGGAGCACACGTGTCAAAAACATTAATTAGGATGTAAAACGAGCTGAAGAAATACTAGGAGAAGATCAATTTGAGTTTAGGCGAAACAGAGGAACACGAGAGGCTATTTTAGCTCTGAGAGTGATAATAGAGAAAACGATAGAAAAAGGAGAGAGCATGTATATAGAGTTTGTAGATCAGAAAAAGGAATTCGACAATGTAAAATGGAAAAAAATGTTTGAAATACTCAAAAAGATTGGAATGAGTTATAGAGATAGACAAATAGTGCATAGCTTATATACAGAGCAAACGGCGGTAATAGAATTAAACCAAAAACGTAGAGAAGTAAATATAAGGAAAGGAATGAGACAGGGATATACCCTAGCCCCGTTAATTTTTAACTTGTACATCGAAGAAGTAATGAATACTGTCAAATGTAGGAAGACATTTCGAACTACTATGCAGAGACAGAAAATTGATATGCTTAGATTTGCAGATGATATAGCGTTTTTATCATCTAGCAAGGAAGAGTTAAAAGCAGCAGTAGCAGGAATATGGGGCTCCTGCGGCCTCATTTCCACCAGAATCCCTCATTCCCACACACATCTGGACCAAATTTACATGTAAAAACCCACTATAAAGTCTTATTTTAAGGAATCTCCGCCTTGCTCCCCCTGCTCTCCGCCTTGCTCGGCCACCACCCCAACCATTTTGATTACGTCACGCCCGCATTCTTTCCACCCGCGAGATTAATCTTTCTCCACATTTCCACCCACGAGATAAATCTATATTGTTTGGTATCAATTAATATTAGATTTTTCTCAGTTATTCGAATTTCTAGGAATTTTTTAGATAGCATCACCCCCCAGGGAGCTATCCTCATTTTAAGATTTTTTACCGCTAACATTCTGAATCAAATAGTTTTCTTCGACTAGCCATTGCATCTTTCGAGATAAACCTAACTTGTTTGGCATCAATTAATATTAGAATTTTCTCAGCTACCCGAATCTCTAGGAATTTTTTAGATAGCGCCATCCCCCACGGAGCTAACCTTATTTTAAGATTTTTACCGCTAGCATTCTGAACCAAATAGTTTTCTTCGACTAGCCATTTTTTATCTTTCGAGATAAATATATCCTACATTTTGATCTTAGCATCCTCATTTCCACCCACGAGATAAACCTATCTTGTTTGGTATCAATTAATATTAGATTTTTCTCTGCTACCCGAATCTCTAGCAATTTTTTAGATAGCATCATCCTCCAGGGAGCTACTCTCATTTTAAGATTTCTTACCTGTTGCGATTTCTGAGCGTTCTTATAAATTTTCTAAACCATGCAATACATTAAATTAGTCTAAAATTTTACGCAGAATTCGAATCTGTAAACAGATTTAAAGTAGGACTACTCCTTATAAAGTTATGCCTTTTAAAGACCCAAATCTCATTAAAATTTTTGTTCATTTATGACATATGCTTTAACCAAACATCTCCAATAAATCAAAAACCGTGGAGATTTTAAAAATGAATCCTTTATGGCCCATAAATGTTTAATATTTAAAACCATTTTTCAAACGGTGATGCACTGTTTTTTAGAATATACAAAACCATAACTTTTTAAATTATAAACAGTTATCAATGTCTGGTTTAACATTTTTTTAATTTCTAAACAAGTCATAACATAATTATGTAGTCAATGCTAAATAGGTACTTGGAAAATACAAGTCGTTCTGAATTAATTCCTTAACAATTATGGGCTACCTAAATTACATATGAAAGCTGTCTATAATTTCTTTTCTTGGACTTTCTATTAATTATGTTTGTGCATTAGAAATTGATGTATAATTGCCGGGGATTCACACAAGGTACTTTCTAACAACCAACCTCGACTACGTATTTAGGGAAATACAAATTTTAAATAAACACTTTAAACCTTTACTAAGGGAATACCAAAATTGTTGTCTACAGAATACTTACTAATAAACCAATTTAATTTTAAATAACTTTTACGTCATATTTTCGGAAATGGCGGGCTTGAATTTTTTTTTTGGAAACAATCGAAGATTGCCGAAGACACTCGAAGAGTGCACAAACGCGGTCACTAAACCAATTAGCATTAATATCAAGTATTCCGTACTTTCGTAAGTTGCTCATTTCCTAGAACTAAATCTTCCGCAATGTACAATGTCCTTAAAACTAGCTATATTAATATTCTTAACTTCGTGAAACCCCTTTATTCTATTTAATCTCAGGTGTATGTTGGATATAGTTTGGATGTATGTCGTACGGATGCGAAAGGAGGGAGAAGGACAAAGTAGGGTGGAGGGTTTAGGCTAGTTTGCGTTGTTTGGAGTTAGATTAGTCGGTATTGTCTGAAGTTAGGTTAGGGTAGTTGGACTTGTCAGGAGTTAGGTTAGCTGGTGTTGTCCGGTGTTAAGTTAGGTTAGGTTAGTTGGATTTGTGTGGACTTAGGTTAGATAAAAGGAAAAATTGATAGGTTAGGTCAGCGCCGCGACGCTGACCTAACCTATCAATTTTTCCTTTTATCTAACCTAAGTCCACACAAATCCAACTAACCTAACCTAACTTAACACCGGACAACACCAGCTAACCTAACTCCTGACAAGTCCAACTACCCTAACGCAGTCACAGAATATGGGGTAAGTAAAAAACAAGCTGCTAAACAATTTGGCATTCTTCGAACAACTTTCGTTGGAAAATTATCTAGCAATAATTCTCTTAAACTTAGAATGGTACCACAAACGGAGCTCACTGAATTTGAGGAGAATATTTTGGAGAACATTTTAATGGCAAGTAAGGATTTTCCAGTACACAAAAAGAATCTTATTTTAAGTGTTCAAAAAATACTTAGTGATAGTGGAAGAGAACTTCGTTATTTTAAAAATGAAGCTACACCTGGAACGGCTTGGTGTGATAGATTTTTAAAGCGTCATCCAAAAATTAAACAAAGGCATGCTGAGTCAGTTAGCAAAGCTAGGGCTGCTGTTACGCGTGATAAAATTGAAAGATGGTTTTATGAGATACTGGAATACTTAAAACTAAATAAATTAGACCATATTTTAGAAGATCCCGCTAGTTTGTATAACGGAGATGAGGCAAGCTTTAGATTATGCCCAAAAAGCGAAAAAATACTAGAGCCAACCAACCAACCCATAATTGTAAAGATTTTTACGAAAGAGTTAGTTCCGAAAAAGAACAATTAACAGTCATGGCTACTTTTTGTGCAAATGGAGAGTATTTTCCACCAATGATTATTTATCTCTATAAACGGATACCAAAAATTATTGCAGAATCTGTTTGCGACAATTGGGGGGTTTAGGCCGATCAGACACTGGCTGGATGAATGCCAATGTATTTTATGAATATGTAGGAAGCCATTTCCTTCCATATCTCAAGTCAAAAAAATATAGAACGTTCTGTGATTTATTTTGTTGATGGTTTAAAATCTCACCTCACTCTCGAAGTTAGTCCACTATGTAAAGAGCATGGCTTTATTTTAATATCTCTACTCACCAATACAACTCACATCATGCAACCTGCTGACGTGGCAGTATTTAAACCATTAAAATCTGGTTGGGCTTCTTCAATACGTACCTGAAAGTTTGAGAATTTTCCAAAAGAGGTTGAAGTGATCCGTAGGGTTTGTACGTCGTTTTCTCATTAGTTAATAATTATTGAAAATATTATAGTGTACATTTCAATATTTGAAGGTATTTGTTCGAATAGCTCAGTAACCACTTCCAGGTTTCTGAACGCATTCCGTTATGTCAGAATTTATGATATAATGCACGCATGTGTAGGAATGATCGGTCGAGTTGACAAGGGTTAAAGGACTTTTTCTTTAAGATTTCAAGATAGCAAGGTTGAAAGACTTCACTTGGCGGTTTGTTATTAAAGGTAATGTTTTAAATTTATAATGTAGAGGTTATTTAAGGTAATCTGATTACTTCTTGTAATCCCAGCTTTGTTTTCAATGTGATATTGGTACTTATTGTAGAACCGCTCGTTAGTTAACCATTGAAGGAAATATTTTTATGGTAACCTGTTGCTTTTGTCTCTGAATTTGCTGTTTGTTTTACTTATCAGGTGTAATATATACTTTTCATGTCGATTTACGATTTTATTGAAATTGTTTATGTATAAATGAGTGTTGTTCGTATAAACAGCCAAAAACTCATATTTATTTATTTGAAATAATGCTTGTTTAGTTTTTAATACAGAGTTCGAACTTCCATTGCATTGCCTTTATTGCCGAATCAATAGTATAAATGTACCCTTACTGTGATTTTACGAGAATATATGAAAGGTACCAATGTCATTTTCTTAGATATATTTAATCAAATTATTACGCAGGTTTGAATCTGGACAGTTATATTTCTATGTTATATTTGTTTTGGTTTTAAGCTAGTAATTGAATTTAACCATAACGATGTTGTGTATATTTTTGTTTGTAATTTGTATTGCCACGATGTGTTTAATTTCTAAAAGATCCCATATATTTAACTAACATTCATATATATATATATATATATATATATATATATATATACATTTAGTGCCTGAATCTGGGCTTCTATTTGTGCTATAAAATTTTGATATGTTTTTGCTGCCTACATATTGTATAATGTTTGTTATTTGTGATGCATTTGACATTTTATTTACGTGTAATTGTTTTATTTCAGCATGTTAACCACATTTACAATTGCACTGCTCATATCTTGGTTTAAATTTAATTATATTGCAACCTTTCTACTTATGGTTGATATTATGTTAGACTTAGGACACACCTAGCCGAACATATTTCTAACAAAAATCGTGCAGAAGATGTTGGTTTATCCGTATTAACACAAACGACTTTTGTAGACTTCCGTACTCTATCTTCAGCGGTTTTTAGAGACTATCAGGGGGTTGTTAAATAAATACAAATGGGTTGGGCGCGACTGTACTTATGCAAAGTATAGAAACAAGGAGAATCGCCAAAAAAATACAGAAACCTCAACGAATATATTGTTATTGGAATACAAGATTTTGTATTCATAGATGGTACAAACGTTTATCCTGAAATAAAATAAAGCACATAAAATTACATTGGAGACAGCAGTTCGCGTTTCAAAATAATAAAATTAATAAATTCAGACGTGTTCTGTACACTTACAGAATTTTGCTGGTGACCATTGGTGCATGGACACTCTACTTATTAAATTTAGACACTCTTGGTTCATGTAAAATTTATAGAATCTAAAATATATATTAGGTAGAATAAATATAACTTCTTAAGTGTTTCTTTAAGTGGGATTAACCATTTCTAAATTTATAAAAAATTATAGTTCTTGGATATTAATTCATATATTAACTAATAATAATTCTATTTCGCATTGACGGGCATTTACAATAAATTTTGTGAGTGCTTAGTTAATTTAATCAAATTCTTTTAATAATCTTGATTATATGAAAACCTCTAAAATAAATAGGCATTATAAATATTATTAACAAAATTATTAGCTTTCTGTCATTTTGTCAGTACTGATTAAAGGACGTACATTTTTATAAAAGTACTTTTGTAATAAGGTCTTTTAATTAATACTTAAGCTTTGTTAAAAATTATCAAGTATAAGAAAGTGCCCAACTGTATAATAAATAATCATCATGAATAAGCAAATTTTAGTTGTCAAACCGTTTAGGTATTATTCATAATCTAAGTTCATGAACGGTTCGTTTAGATAAACAATTCGATAGAGCAAAATTTTAATTTAGCTTAAAATTCGAAAATCTAAATTACTTTTAAATATTTTCTTTAAGATATTAGTTTTCATGAGTTCAAACTATCAAGGTTACGGCTTAATCACGAAGCGTTGTACTCCACACAGATGGTTTTCATGATAAAAGAAAACGACTTACCGACCTTAAATGTAAAGTTCAACTTGCTACAAACCATTAAACAGATAAGCTCGAACCATATGAGGGCCTCCAGAACAGAACAAACAGAGCAAATCTTGTCTACTTTGTTGCGGCGACGCCTCGAATTTCGGAACCATAAAATCAAAAGGGTGGAATCCACGAAAAAAGGGATACCACATCTAATAACAGCTTAAACTACAAATTCCATTACTGTAGATCTTCATGTGTATACATTCTATACGTTACAAATTAGCTGCTTCGTATAACCATTATTAAAATATTAGCTCGTTGTTAAAGCAAAGCTTCTATGTTGCGCTAAGGAAAACCAAATAAAATTAGTTTTAATTATGTAAAACAGAAATTACAAACCATGATGCACTTCTTAAATACTCCCTGTATGTTTGTTGTGGTTTCTTTAGCATTCTTTTTAATCTTTTTTGGGAATTAAACCACTCATAGTTTTTAGAATCATCTTTATTTACATTTTGATCCATGACCTAGGATCGTTGTCAAGATAATAAAAAAAAACAGGTAACCCATAAATATTTCCTTCAATGATTAAATAACTAACAATTTTACAATAAATAATAAAAAAAGAATTACCGATTTTTAAGAATATAAGACCTATTGATATATCCTTCGTCCACAAATATAAGCACTGCAAGAGCTTACCGTTAATTGTAGGAACATAAACGAGCCTTGTTGAATATTACTAATATTTTATGTCCGTACGGGGAGGAACATTGGTAGTTAAGGTGCAGGTCATCTTTCTGGTGTCCCCCTGTTCAACTTTAGCTGAGTAGTATTGGCCTAGCCGACCTCAGTACTTACCAGAAAAGACTAGCTGTCATGTGTAGTATGCCTGGGTAACAGTTGACATCCCGTCAATTTCAGTGTTGGTGATCTGGGTACTAATACGGCACCCGTCTTTGTCGAGATGTGTCAAATGCAGTTGGAAGTGTGAGGGCAGTTTGGGGTTTCCTCTGCCGTGCTCTTTCCCCAATCGCCCAGGTTGAGTACGGCACTTTTTGCTTTAAATGTCATCAAGTTTCATGCGAATGACCCATTTATTGGTTATTCTTTTGATTAGAGTAAAGTTAGGTAAATTCTGTAGTTTTATTTCAAACCTTTCCGACTAAACGCCATCTTCCCAGTGTGAATTTGGGCTACATTATAACAACACAACGTATGAGTCGTCAAGCCACTGCATGTTAGATCATTGAGCCCGGTGTACCGTATAGAGGGCGTTTGGATCAGCCATCAGATCAGTTACACTACAAGGTGTAACTAGAACTACGTTTGTAACAATTTTAAAAACGGTATTTGATAACTATGCCCTTTCTACAACTATTCAACAAGGTTTTTAAAAAAGTGGATTATATCCATTCAATAAAAATAATGTAGATTATTCAAAATGCATACTAACGAACAGTTAAATAGATAGATAGATAGATATATTAATAATAATAAGTACAAGTAATGCTAACAAATTATTTCATATTTTTAATACATGTTTTAATATGGAGTAGCAATATAAATGTTAAGATAAGGCACCTAAGAACAAAGAGTTCTGCATGTGCCGTATGAAGTGATTGAAGTACTATAATATTTCAATATAGCATATTTGTAGGTTTATTTTACAGTTGGTGGTGCAACCGTCTACAATTGCTCTTAGGTTTTATTATTTTCAAAAATATATCTAGTAATTTTTTGCGGAATCAAATCTAGAAACTAAACAGCATATTCAAAAAGATCTGCTGCCTTCATTTATTCTTGGAGCAGTTGAGAAAAACTAGATAAAGAAGAACTTGATTTATTTTTAGAAACTT
The DNA here is from genome assembly GCA_036346225.1 of Platerodrilus igneus. NCBI lineage: Eukaryota > Metazoa > Arthropoda > Insecta > Coleoptera > Lycidae > Platerodrilus > Platerodrilus igneus. Next base: position 65,446 of record JARFIW010001419.1, read on the forward strand.
ATTTACAAAATAAGGAATGGACAGGTGATATTCAGTCTAAAAATCTATATAAAATATGGCGACAATTAAAAAGAGAATGTAAGACTGAACAAGGTACTACAGTTTCAGAACAAAAATAAAATATATACCTACAGTTTCCCACAAAATAAACCACCTAAAATTAACATTTTAAGCATAGTAACAATACACCAGTGCTCTAATAGAAAATGAATGGAAAACACCAGAGAAAAATTCAGATCAATACTGCAAGAAGAAAGAACAGGAAGGATTTAAAGTACCAATGCCATTTAAACACATTTTAATAAATCCAACGCCTCAAATGACAGATACCTCTAAAAAAAATAATTTTCCCAGCAGTTGTATCTTCTACATAATATAGAGAATATCGGACAAATGAGCAAAATAGAAAAGAAATGTCTAAGAACAAAGTCAGAAAAGTTGAACACATTAAACAGCCTGACACAGAAGGTAATATACTAAGTGGTACAAGTACTTCAAAAAAAGTAGATATACAAACTGAAATGTTAAAGAAAAAAGCGAAGAAAGCTGTTGGTGATTAATATTCTAATAGTTCTTCTGAAAATTACTCTATTTTTGACATACAGTATGCAGATGAAGACCTTGTTATAAGTAACCCTGACGCTTTGATAGTAGAAACTGGAAATTACGTTATTGTCAGATACGAGGGTGGTTATCATCTTGGTGAGCAATATAATAATTAGACAATGTTTTATAACTAGACATTAATATACCTATTTTAGGACAAATTATAAAACACAGTAAAGTAGGATCTGAAGTGAAATCAATAACAAAGGCCGGTCTTGATTGGAAATGGCGTTCAAAAAATGATATATTGTTTTACTTTAAAGAAGATATACTCTGCACAATTAAAGAACCAATTTTAAAAAATAGTAGAACAATTATTAGTGTTCCTGAGATGAAAAGTTGCATGCCGGAAGAAATTTATTAATGCTATTATGTTACTTTTTTGTGGTGTTCACTATTGCAGCAATGGGTGTCCATAACCTATGTCTATATGACCACCACTCACACAACTGTCAGTTGTTTTTAGGAATTAAAAATATTTTTCAACTCTTAACTTTTTTGATAGTTGCACGAACACACTTTGTTAGTCGTTAAAAATTGTACATTTTTATTTAAAATTTTTTCAATCAAATGCTATAGATTATACATGAGTAATTTTAAAGCTAAAGATGTCCATTACTCCCACAATTACCTATGGAATTGCACATTTACTTTTAGATTATTCGTCTCCGATGCGAAATAATCAACATATTGCAAACAAACGGGTGTTGAGTAATATGGGACTGCAAAAGTATTTTTGCAATACAGAATAATCACACAAATGAATGTTTCTTAGAATGAGAGAACAAATGGACTTGTACAATAGTTCTTTTTTATGCGTAACAGCCACAAAGTGCATGCTTTCGTAGATGTCTTGATAACTATTTTGTGGAGTGGTATAATCATACAAATTGTACGTACCAGGACGTTCGTTAATGTGCGACCTAAAATGTACTTGTAAAGTACTTTTTAGTGATGCGCTATATTCACACAAATTACATACCAGTGTACGTTAATTAGTATGCGACTACATATGTTTGTGCAAATCACTTTTTCGCGACGAGCTATAATTACACAGATTGCATGCGAATTGACGTTTATTAGTGTACGACCAAAAATGTTTTTGTAAATTACTTTGTGATGCGATATAATCACAGGTATGCGAATGGACGTTCGTTAGTATGCGACCGAAAATGTCTTTGTAAACTACTTTTGTAAGGTGTGCTGAAACTACACAAATTGCATGCGAATGGACGTTTGTTAGTATGCAACCACAAATGTCTTTTTAAATGACTTTTGTTTGATGTGGTATAACCACACAAATTGCATGCGAATGGACGTTCGTTAGTATGCGACCAAAAATGTCTTTTTAAAAGACTTTTTTGTGATGCAGAATAATTACACAAATTGCACACGAACGGACGTTCGTTAGTATGCGACCGAAAATGTGCTTGTAAATGACTTTTTTGTGATGCAGAATAATCACACAAATTGCACGCGAATGGACGTTCGTTAGTATGCGACCGAAAATGTTTTTGTAAATTACTTTTATATGATACTGTAAAATCACACAAATTGCATGCGAATGGTCGTTCGTTAGTATGCGACCGAAAATGTGTTTTTAAATCACTTTTGTATGATGTGCTATAATCACACACATTGCATGCGAATGGACGCTCGTTAGTATGCGATCGAAAATGTCTTTCTATATGACTTTTTTGTGATGCAGTATAGTTACACAAATTGCACGCGAACTGACGCTCATTAGTATGCAACCGAAAATGTGCTTGTAAATGACTTTTTCGTGACTCGGTATAATTACACAAAATACATGCGAATGAACATTTTGCGTGGGTATTCATTACGTGCCGTATTATTAGACAATTGTTAGGCGTTATTAACTAAAGATCAGTTATTAATACAAATGTTCTTTGCTTCAATTTATGATTTATAGCAACCCTGAGCGTGTTTACGTGTAAGGTGATCCTCAAGATTTTCTTTTAGGAGAATATATGAATTTCTCACTAAAACATTTCAGTTGGTTTTCTTGCGTATGTCAAAATACGAGGCATTAAAACGCGGAAGAATTGCATTGCAATAGGCATGCGTTGAATAATTTATATTTCTGGCATTTATCAATTCCTGACCTATATGTTATCATGCCAAACGTATTGCCTGTTACGTTTATTTTCGATGCGCAATCGTAACATTTCTAGTCAAATTTATTCATGCTAAAAACTAAAATTTGTTCGATGGTTAAACAGTTTATATCCGGTATATTTTATTTTCTACAATGAATACGCTTTCTCACAATTTCCGCAACTCAAACTCATTGTGATTTCAAAACGAAACTTTATGATATAATTAATTTGTCGAGCCTTATTAGAGGTATCAGTTGATTTGTTAAACATTTCGATAACATATAATTACTTTCTCTGTTGTTTCATTCTAAACCTTCGTCTAAATAGTATATTGAACTATTCCGATAAAACCATATTTTCCAGTTTCAATCGTTCGATAACGCGAATGTTTGCATTTCAAATTCGTGTTATTTGAACTCATTTTTGAACTTGACCCTGCAACTTGTGCGTCGAGATGCTTGTTGCATGATTCGTCACCGTACTTTGAAAGCAAAGCTCACTTTTTTTTTTTGTTCGACAAGATAGAGATGGCTTGCGTGTATTGCTTTGTGAGTTAAGATTCGCGGCTTGGGAGCGCCCTTTTTAAAAAGACATTTCCAAACTTCTTAACAATTTTATTTATTTATACAGAGTTGACTTGAAATTTTGACAAATTAGTTTAAATTTTACTCTAAGTCGAAATACATTAATTAATTGTACAAAAGTGAGTAATCTAACGAACTGCAAGGTTGAAGCTGAACGATGGATTAACTGTCGTCGACTGGGGCTCCCGGGCTTTTTATAATATCCCTACCTCCTCACATGGCTGTGGAAACTTGCAGATCTCATGTCTGCTTACACTTAACTCTATTCAATAATATATTGTTGCGATCTTAATTCTAAGTAATCTTGGTACGTGACCGTCTGCGACCGCCTGTGACCTGACATCTGCAGTGTCACTATCGTCTGTGCTACAAAGTAGCGCTTCCGTTCACATGAACGTTAATAAACTGTATAATTGTCCTTGTTTTACAATGTTGCACTTCACTTAGCGCATTTCTTAATATTTCTAATAATTTCCTAATTTCTTCTATTTCTTTATGTATCATTCAATTGAGGGATACATAACTCCTCCCGACGTACATGAAAAATTAAGGGTTTTCATTTTCCTGATTTTTAATTTAAAATTCATTTAATCTCATTTCTTAAAGTTTATACCTTCTAGTGGTACATTTGTTTCTTTGGTTGCCTTAAATCTAAAACTGTTTCCTTTATTATTATACCTAATATACATTTTGTAAATTACATAAGTGATCAATAAAATAGTCAATATAATTAATACAATTGTCCATACACTAATGTTATCGTAGTGCACTTTGGGCGTTTTGAGTTCGTTTAGGTGTTCTTTATAATCTTCCATGAGTTTCATGGCGTGGTTGAGGTTGTCTAGTTCCAGGTGTTCGAGTTGCATGGGTTGTTGAAGTATTTCTTCATCTTCGTCTTGCGTTATCTTGATTTGTAATTTGGGTAGGTTTGCTAATTTTTTGGTTTGTACGAAATCTTGGTAGACTCTAATTATTTCATTTTTCAATTTTAAATAACAATTTTCCTTAAGGGTGATTAATTTACTTCCGATTAATGCTAAGTTGCTTTCGTCTTGGTTACAATAGATTGTTGCTATTACTTCTGTGGGAAGAATGGCTATCCATTTATTTTAGGTTACTTTCTGGATTTTCATATTGGTGATTTGTACAGGTTTGGCTTCACAATTTTCGTAATGATTTGAAAACTTTAGTAGTTGTACTTCGCAAGGACTGTCTTCTTGAATGGTTGTCGTTGTCAATGATTGGCATAAGTATTGATTAGGTGTGACTTCATCACATTTCTCGTTCGTATAACCATATCTTAGTTAATTTAAGGATAGGAATTTGGTTTTGGGTATAATAACTTGGTATGTGCTAGTCATTTTCATAGAAAAAACAAATAAATGATAATAATTATATTTGTTAATCTCTATTATTGGGATTTCTATCAAAAATGTTATATCGTTATTTTTCACATAGCCTTTAACTATAGCTATTTTTTCAAATATTAAAATGTTTGATTCTACTACATCAAAAGGTAATTTACTGTTGGTTATAAATGATCTAATTCTTAATAGTTCTCTTAATAAATCAATTGGTTCTATGATACTGGAATGTAGGGTATTCAATTTTGCAAATGTTACTGCGTTTTCTAACGTGGTTAGAATTTGTTGAAGTAAGGTAAGGGTTGATATTATCTGGGTGTATATCGTGTTAAATCTGTTAAATCTCGCATGCCTAACATGGTAGTTTGCATGTTATTTTCAAGGGTTTGTATTCGATTGGCTATACTATCTTCGTTTCTAACTAATTTCCTTAGTGTTTCGTTAAATTTTATAATGGTTGATTGCGTCAATGATATTTGATTACTAATTATGGTTTTGATGTCGTTTTGGTTTACGATTAATTGTTGTATTGCGTTGTCATAACCTTCTGCGTCTTGATTATCTAAGTTGCCGGTTATTGCTTTTGTTATGTTTCCTAATCCGTTAATTAGTTCTCTCTTTCGTCTCGCCGTTTGTTCTGTGTGTATTAGTCGATTAAATTTGTCTTCTATGTTTCTCAGAATGCTGTCTATTACGCTGTCATAGTTCATCATTTCTATTGCGTATTCCTTTCCGAATTTTGTTGTGTCCATTGATTGTTTTAATCGGTAATAATTATTTTTGATTATTTGAAATTCTTGCTTTAGTTTCGTTAAGTCGAATTTTTGTGCAAAGATCCAATAGTCTATGGTATTTTGCATACTGCCTAATTTTATTGGTAGTATACCGGGGTTATTTTTTATGTTTTCAATTATGATTTCGGTGTCCATTCTGCCTGGGTGGAGGTTGACGGTAAGGATGATGATTATCCATCTGAAAGTACAGAGTTTCTTAAATTTTTCAAGTGAATATATTTTGATATCTTGCCGTTGTCTACTACGGCTACGTTTTTGTCGGATATTCTTTTAATTGTAAAGGGGCCTAAATTTCTAGGTGCCGTTTTGTGTCTTTTGCTTTAGAAATTTTTCTCGTACGCGGTTTGTCCTATCGAAAATTTATTTACGTCGATGTTTTTATTACGGGTCGCGGTAATGTGTTCTTTGTCGTTATCTAACTTATCCTTTACTTTGTCATAAGTTATTTTTAGTTTTTCTTTTGATCTGATAAATTTCTTTGTTGTAATGTATGTCATAGGGGTTTCGTGAATCTGAATGTCCTAGAGTTAAGCTGTAGTGGGATTTTAAAAAAGACAACGAATTTGAGTTAGACAAGGATAACATAGTTGGAGGATAGACCTACGACAGGGGAAATGGTCGGGATTGGTTGATTGTAAGTGGAATGACAGACATTTTCTAGGAACATCGTAACCGTTGTGTTTAATAGCCAGTGTTTCGAACTAAATGCTATGTGGAATGAGAAATTCTTAGTTTTGAAAAGATCGTTATAGTTTAGATTTTCAGAATCAGTTACGGTGGTGGTGATTTCGAGGAAAACGGGGTACTGGAGATAAGTTTCAACGCTTATAAATACACTAAGAGACGTAGAGGGGCTCTCTTACCTTTTCGGTCCGCTTCAGTTCTATATGGTAATATCTACGTTAATAAATTTTAAATCGGCAATAAGTGCAGTCCGTTTTAATTTAAATTCGAAAGCACGAGTAAGTGTTTAGTTAAACGGTGCTGTAAGTAAAAACATTCGAAAAACGAATAAAAGATGTTATTGATGTAAGCGAGCCTAGTTATTTTTCTGAACGAGGGTGCTGATTGTATGGAAGATTGAGTAGCTGACTAACATGTTTGGACAAGTACATGAGTAGCTGTATCGAAGGCGTCTGCATAGTATTGGATGAGTTTGATGTAAGTAGTGATGTAAAGCCGGTCTGACTTCAAAACGGTGTACGCGTATGTTTTTCATGTAACATCCACGTGCACCATTTTGAATCCATACCGTCCTTATTTACTTTCAATGTAAAATACGTGTGGACACGTTTTGCAGCCAGACCGGCTTTATATTACTTTCAATGGAACATACGTGAGTGACTTCAAAACACACGTATGCTACGTTGAAAAATGTAAGTGCAGAGAAAATGTGGAGCTGTTTTAAATTCGGTTTTCTAGCGAGAAGTTATAAAGTAGGTCAGATGCAAAATATCGCATTCAAGTCAATTGTGTTTAATTAAAGTGGATTCTGATTTATGTTTTTTACTTTTGCTTAGAGGCTGCAAATACACATAGGCCGGTTTGACAATCAAAGTGTGCCCAACAGTAAGAAAAGTAGCGATGGTAATCAAGATCAATCCTATCTAATATAAGTAAAAAATCTTCGACTAGCAATCATAACAACATAAATTAGTCAACGGAGTGTTGTGTGTAAGATAGAAGCAATTAATTAAATGCAATATGGATTTTAATACTTTTAATAAAACCACATATCACAAACCTTATGTAAATTCAAAAGATATTGTAGTGAATAAGAGGTTTGAAGTTTTGAAAGTGGAAACTGTCAAGACAAAATATGGAGAAAGAGTATTAGTGGAAACAGAAGAGTTCAAAAGTATATTGCCATTGAGATATTTTGAATACCTTCAAGCACATGGAGTGAAACAATTAAATGAAAGTATTGGCTCGAACAAACACGTATACATTCATAGTAAGGGATCGATCGGTCTAACTGTCAACATAGAATTTTCAAAATAATATGTCACTAATCTAAGAAATTAGTTTATTATAATAATAGTATACATCTTGTTTTTTACTGTTTATTTTATTATAACACATCTAAGTCGATTGTATAAAGAATGATGTATTTAATTAAAGTGGGTTCTGATTTATGTGTGTTTTACTTTGAGGTTACTACCTTGTTTAGAGAAAGTCTTGTTTCAAAAGAGAAACTTTTATAAAATACTTTTATTTACAAATTGTTGAATATTTTGATCTAACTATTTACAGTTAAAATCTAAGTATTTATAAATGAAAAAGTATCTATTAACTCCCGTTCTTGAAGTATCTGCTGCTCCCTTGCAGCCAGTTCCTCTCTTTTTTGCTTTATTATTTCTAGTTCCAAATCTAGACGACGCAGTAGCTTCTCTCCACGCTTTTTAAATGCATTAAGCAACTCTACTGTGTCATCTTTGTAGAATTTGCCAGCTTCACAGCAAACAGCCATATTAAGTTCTGCACATAACTTTTTCATAGTCGACATGTTTTGCCGGATCTGTGAGCATAACATAAAAGATTATTGTAGGTTCACCTTTTCTTTTGTATACTACCTGATGTTTCTGAGAGGATCAGAATGTGCCAACGATCCAACGATAGCCTCAGAATTTCCAGAATGGTTTTTTGATCCTAATCTAATGTAACTTATAAATTAGTAGTGTTTGCATAAACATAAATATATTCTAACGTACATGTATGGTTCTGCTTTACTATGACGTTAATCATTGGTACATCTAATTTCGAGTAGAGGAACTGGCTGCGGTGGAACAACAACAACAGGAGCGGCAGACTCGGACATTTCATTGCTCCTAAAACGCGCAAATCTATCAATATTAAAACACATGTATAAGTGTGAAAAAGCACTTACCGTGATATATCTATTACGTCACTATCAAAAATAGCAGCAGTGTCAAGTTGAGGTAAAGAACCGAAAACTTCTTTAATCAAGTTTTCGTTAGAATGAAATATAAATTGTTCTAGAACTTTTACACTATTGTTTGTACTGCTACCATTTTTGATCGATGATAAGTTACTCATTTTTTAAAGTTGCTAGTAGTAACTAATAATTATACAAGAGATTAAATACTGTTGGTAAAATCTACGTAAAGTATTTATATTAAATAAGAAACTGGCCTGTTAGAAAAAAATTAAAAATTTGCATTGTTTTCTGAAAAAATTGCAAATGAAAATGTTATATATATATATATATATATATATATATATATATATATATATTCAGCTCTGTAATCTATTCTAATGAATAAAAAACAGTATGTAAGCAAATATAATTATGCCTCAGCAGAAATAACGAATTGGATTCATTGTCTGAAAAAAATTGCAACGAAGGCACATAGTAAAATGTATGTTTCATTTTTAAACTCGCTGCCATTATCTAACGTTATTGTTTCTGGCGTTCCATAAAATGTAAAATAATGTAAGAATCCTTGAGTCACGTCTATACTATTTTTAGAGACGATTGGTATTGCTTGGCCTATTTTTGTAAATGCGTCTACGATTGTTAAGTAACTTTGTGCTTCTACTACTAGAGTATCGGCATGTAAATTCTGAAAGGGTTTGTCAGGTGTCTTAGTCAACATTAAGGGTATCTTTTGGGGTTTTCTGTCATATTTTGCTTTGTCACATAGTTCACATTGATTGATAAAATCTGTAGTTAGTTCCTCCATGTCCTTAAAGTAATAACGTCTCATGATTTGTTTTATGGTTTCCTTAATTCCACGATGGTTGGTTTTTCCTTCGTGTTGGTTTCTGATCACATCATTTATTTCGTCAGGGTCGTCTAATGTTATTAGTTTTCTTGTGCATCTTATAAGTTCAGGGCCAGAGTTAGTGAATAGTTTAACTTATAATTCTGAAAATCGCTTATACAAGTTTTCCGTGTTAAAGTAAAAGTAAAATCGTTTTTTCTCGGGGGTGTATTCCTTTAGAATTTTAATTATTTGTGCTTCGTTGTCATCTTTGGTTATATGAATTTGGTATATCTTTTTGTTATCTACTTTTGTATATTTTACAGGGTTGGGGTTGGTTAAAACTTCGGTGATTATAAACTGCTTGGATTTCGTATCGATGGCTTCATTCTGGATCTTCTCTAATTTCCGTTTCGTCTACGTTTCCTGTAATTGATTCTGTTTCTAGTGCGTTAAGCTGTATTCTTCTTAAAGCGTCTGCGTTATGATTGTAAATTCCTTTTTTGTATATGATCTCGTAGTCATATTCTTCTAATCGGATTCTCCATCGTTGCAATTTTGAATTGGGTTCCTTGAGTTTGCATAGCCATACTAGTGGTCTATGATCGGTGTATATATAAAATTTCCGTCCGTATAGGTAAGGTCTAAAATACTTTGTTGCCCAAATTATGGCTAACAATTCTTTCTCTATTGTACTATATCTTTACTCGGTTTCGTTGAGGGTTCTCGATGCGTTGCTGATGGGTTTATCATTGCCTACTGTTCCTTGGCTTAATACTGCACCTAAAGCTACATTTGATGCGTCTGTTGTTAATATGAATGGTTTCGAAAAATCGGGGTATTCTAACACAGGGTGATTCGTTAATATGCTTTTGATTTTATCTACGGTTTTAATGAATTCTGGGGTATGTACAATTTTGTTTCCTTTCTTTAAACATTTTGTCAAGGTCTTGGTTATCTGAGCATAACCTTTAATAAATTTGCGGTAATAGCCACTAAGTCCTAAAAATCCTTTTATTTCTTTATTCGTTTTTGGTATGGGGTAATTTAATACAGCGTTTGTTTTATCGGGGTTCGGCATGACTCCTTGGGGTGTTATTATATGACCTAAAAAGGCTACTTCTTTCTGTAAAAATTCGCTCTTATCCAATTGTACTTTAAATTGTGCTTTTCTTAATTTTTCGAACACTTCTCTTAATCTTTCTATATGCTCCACTAATGATGTTAAATACACTATAATATCGTCTAGGTACACAAGGCATTTTTCGTTGTGTATCTCTCGTAGTATGTTATCCATTACTCTTTGAAAAGTTACTGGTGCGTTCTTTAGTCCAATTGGCATCCTTTTATATTCGTAATGTCCTCTAGGTGTGCTAAAGGCTGTTGTTTGTGTATCCTTTTCTTCCATTTCTACTTGACGGTATCCTGATGCTAGATCTAATGTCGAAAAATATTGGCACTTGCCTAATTTATCTAAAATTTCAGTTATATTTGGTAGCGGGTTTTATCGTCTACCGTTTTTTCATTTAATTTTCTGTAATCTATTACCATTCTATATTTTCGTTTTCCTGATGCGTCCAGTTTTTTTGGTACTATTAATACGGGGCTGCTCCATGGTGAATTGGAGTGTTGTATGATATCTTGATCTAATAAGTCGGCTACTTGTCTGTCGGCTTGTTCCTGGCTTGCCTGAGGTAGTCGGTATGCTTTTGTAAATATAGGTTTTTTGTCTGTTAGTTCAATGTTATGCTTGACTGTATTTGTAAAGGTTAGGGGTATTCCTTCACAATGGAATATGTCGCGGTATTCGAAACATAAGTTTTTGATTGCTCTTTGTTCCTCCTGATTGACGACAGTGTTAAAACGGATATTACTTAAATTTTCTCTTAGCATTTCGTCGTTTTCTACGGGGTTATAATTTTCGTTTAAATTTTCGTCTATTTCCATCTCGTTAAAATTTAATTCTTTTACCTTAAATGGGTTGGTTAATGATAGTTCTACGGGGTAGTCATTTGAATTTAAAATCGTTGTTGTGGCATAATTATCCTTTATTTGTACTAATGCGGCTGGGGTCTCTACTCCTTGTTGAAAAGTTATGTGATTTATTATTCCTAATATGTTATTTGAGTTTACAGGGATTTTTATCCTTTTTTCGGTTCGGGTTCTATGGTGTATTTTTCTTCAACTTGGGTGTTTTGGAATTTAATGGGGATTCGTCCGTATTTAGTTCTTAGTAAACGGTTCTTTATGTCGATATTGGCTCCTAATTTTCTTAGAAGGTCCATTCCTAATAGTCCGTCATATTTGTCATTGAATTCGAATATGCAGAATTTATGCTTCATCTTTACGTTATATGTTTTAGGTAAGGGTATGTTTGCTACAAATTGGTGTAGGGTTGTTTGATGGGCTGTTTTAATTTTAAACGGTTCTCGTTCTACATAGTTTAAATAATGTTTCTTTACGGCTCGCGGGCTAATTAATGTTTTTGAAGATCCGGTATCGATTAGTAATTTGAATTCGGCGAGGGGGTATTTCTATATAGGGTAGTACTAGGTGATTCATATTATTTAAGTTTATTACGATTGGTCGTTTATAAATCGGTCAATCTGAAAATTTGAGCACGCGTTTTCTTCGTCGTCCTTCTCATAAGTTTCGTATGATTCTTCGCTTTCATAATTGTTGGATTGATTTTGTTCATTGTCTATACTTTGTCGGGTGTAATTATTCTGGTCATCTTCATATTCCTCTATTTCTTGGTGAAATAGTTCTTCTGATGTAAAAGTGCGTTTTTTGTTAGGGTTCGGTCGAATGTGCGTTATTTTTGGGTTTGGCCTGGTGTTACCATATGAGGTATCCATTGGTGTGAGTTTATAATAGTTATTGGGATTATTATTATTTGTCATTGGTAAGTTTCTAATAGGATTCGCGTTAAATGCTGGTCTTTGCTGATTTACGTTTTGTTGGAATCTCGGTTGAAATGCGGGCTTCGTGAAATTCGGGTTGAATGTTGGTTTTGAAAAATGTTTATATTGGTTATTAAAGTTTGAGTTATTAAACTGTGGATTATTGGTTCGCGTTTAGTTTGTTTGTGTATTGAATGGGGTGAATTTTTGTTGTGGATTCGTTTGTCTCGCGGGTTGTATGGTTTTCATTGGTGTATAACCTTTATTCGCGTTGGGATCTGTTTCTGTAGTACATTACGTTTTCTTCCTCGATTATCATGTTCATAGCTTCTTCTAAGTTTTGGGGGTGTTGAAATCTGATTTTGTCTGATAGTCGTTCGTGTAGTGCATTTAGATATGTGTCTAATGCCATTTCGTCATACATTTTTGTTTTTAGAAGTCTGACATTTGGGTCGGATTCTTCAATTTTTAGTTTTGTCAAGATTAAGCTTCTTACATCTTGGCATTTCATACCAAATTGGTACGGTGATTGGTTGTTTTTCATTCTAAGGTTTATTAAATCGCGTACTAGGCATTTTAGGTTCCTCTGATCTCCGAAATATACAATTAATACGCGGCGGAAGTCATCCTACTGGTATAGGTCATCTTGACTGGCAATTAACGTTAGTGCCCTTCCGGTTAGTTTACTGATTATAAGACGTAGAAGTAAAACGTTCCTTTTGTTGTCTCCGGGCTTATAGAATATTGTCAAAAATATTTCACAGGCCGTTATAAAGTTACTGAGAAGACGTTGGTCTCCGTTAAAATTTGGAATCATTTCCAAGTAGATTTTCATATCTCCACTCATTTTGGCTGAAGGAATGCTTTAATAATTAATTTTATAATTTGACTTTGATTATTTTTCGATTTTGTAAAAATTTGGATTTATTTCGTGATTTGTATCGTTATTCCTTACTTGGATTTATTAATTTTCCGTTTAAATTGCTTCCGGTTACTTGCTATTTTTAGCTTGGGTCCTTTCAGATTATTTAAAGAATCGAGTTGCTTATTTTGTATTTAATTGCACGGTGTTGTGGTTATTCTATAGGTTCTGCGCTTGGTATTGTCTTGGCTGCGTTTAAATTTTTAATTTGCTGATGTTAATTTTATTGTAGGTTTGATTTCTGAAGTTTGAATGCGACTGAGTGAGTTTTGTGGTAATTTATCTTACTTGCTTGCTATGCGTCAGTTAAAGCTTTTCTATTTTTAATTATGTCGATTTAATTCTGTCTGTAATAATTATCTCTTCCCGTGGGTTTGTGTAATTTATAAGATGTTTGCGATGCTTCTCGTTTTATTACAATGTTGTAATCTGCTGTAGGATGTTGCCAGTTAATTGGTTGCGTCAGTGTCTCTGTTGCAAGGTTATTTTTAATTATACTGTAGGTGTTATTCAGTAAATGTTGTGATTTAATACAATTTATACTTTATTTGAGCTTTCCTGAAGCTTTTGTTTGAATAGATTGCGTCTTTTATATAATTAATTATCTCGTCCTGAAATAGTTAATTACACAATGTCGTGTTTGAGAATAAAATTTATATTCTGATAATTGCTGTAGTATTTTAATTATTATTGTCAAGTCTGAATGAGATTGCAATATGCGTTTTTTCAGTATCGTAATTATTTATAGTTTATTACGTTGATTTTATAATTAAACGTGTTTAAGATGAGATTTTATAAAAGTTTCCGGTCGTAATTTTATTAGGCTTTAATTTATAATGCTTAGATCTTTTTATTCTGAAAAGATTTCGTATGGTTATATTTAGATTTCTCGATGCGTTTTGAATAGCTTTGTAGAGTTTAGGATAGTATTGTTTCGCAGTTATAATTAGATATATTCGTTGCGTTCAAGGTGAATGATTTTATTCACTTTTAAAGATGAGACTTACTGTCCGCGTGATATCTACTCCACGTGGAGTTGAATACGTGCCTACCGAAGTGAATGCTATTATGCTCGTATCATTCAGAAGCATATGATTGATTGTTCATCCCTTCTGCGCTAATAGCAACTTTTGGTTAGCGTTTATGCGAAACGCCCGACGGTTGAACGATATTCCTCGAAGCTTGTCTTGTTATCTACAGAAATACATAGAAGTCGACCTTTCAAAACATGCAGGTGTTCAATTTACGAACGTTTTAAAGCAACATTTCTAGGAGTTTGCGTTTCAAGGTATTTCCTATATTCGACGCCTGTTTGTGTGTTAGTAAGGCGTTTCGCCTTGGAATTATGGATTTTTCATGCTTTGATGCGTTTTCTGATTTTATAACCCTTTGAATTAAACTGAATTAAATTAATTAATAATTTCTATTGGCTTATACAATTTATTTTTTTTACGAACCTATGAATTTTTAATCCCTAATTATAAAATTATGGTAATACTTGTTACTTTAAATTAAATAAATAAAATAAATTTTGCACGTAAATTATGGTTGTTTACTCTATACAGGGTGTTTGAAATTGCATTGTTTATACCCAAATTTAACCATTTAAATCCACTACAATATATATATATATATATATATATATATATATAAACAACTGATTTAATTGAATTTTTGGGATACACTCGTTCTACCAGATAAAACTACAGCGTCAAATTGTAATTTTTATTCAACGTTTTGGCATTGACTTTATGCCTTCTTCATAGACTGAAAAATTTAATAAAGGTTATTACAATTACATTCAAACAGTATAGCTATGTACTTACATAAATTACTATGACTTAAACCTGATTTAAACATAACAAACAACACTTATTCATGAAATGCAACTTGGTTAAAATTTTTAAAAAGTAATTACGGCAACACAATTAAAATGTAACATAGTCAATTAGATAAAATAAATAAATAAATAAATAAATAAATAAATTAACATTTACAACATGCATTTAAACCTAATCATACGACGCAACAAGCATAACTAAACTAATCCTATTTAATAATCGATCATGTTGTCACCTGGTGATTATAGTAAGTCATAATCTAAAACCTGTATCTTAATACTAATGGAAAAATGGAACACACTAATAAATGAAGCTCACGACACAGAATACATAATTAAACATTTCAACACTGTTTACGAAAATGACCGTTATTAAACTTGTAAAGCGCAGAGTAGACCGTGTTTAAGTTGTTCATATCCACTTTGTTATTCAGTGGATTCGATTGTTGCTGAATATGGAAAGATTCCAAGAAAAGTTTCTTATAATAATTAGATTCTATATCTAATATAGTGGTGTTCTCAAAATTCGCTGTGTGTTTAGTATTGTACAAATGCGATGCAAGAGCACAATTAGATTTTCCAATCCTGGCATCACTTTTGTGTTGTATGATGCGGTTCTTTAGCCACTGTTTTGTCTGACCAACGTACGTTCTTTTGCAACTACATTGTATTTTGTAAATAACGTTGCTACACAGAGACTTATCTGTGCTATCTTTTATTTTTGTAAACAAACTACCTATTGATTTTTTATAGGCGCATGCGATAAACAAGTCAGGTTGCTTCAAAATCTTGGCAAGTTAAGGTGTTAGATTTTGAATGTAAGGTAGTTTTCTGAATATTTTCTCTTCTGATTTATCTAGTGCTGAAATTGGTAGGTGTTTTGTATACAGAAATCGTTTTATAAGAGGTTTGGGATATGCATTATTCACCAAACTAAATTCCAAAAATTTTAAATTTTTATGAAGCAAGTCCGGCTCGCATATTCTGGTAATACGATGTTTTAAACCAATAATGGTGTTAATTTTATGAGCGAGCGTATGGTTGGAGTGATAATAATATACCTCCCAGAGTCAGTGGGTTTCTTGTAGATGTCAAAAAGCAACGTGTTGGTAGGCGATCTAATCACCAATGTGTCTAGAAATGGGATGCTTTGGTTAACTTCTTTTTCATATGTAAAAACTAAATTAGAATTATAGCTGTTGAAAATATACACTGTATATTCTATCAAATGCTCATGCACGGAACATAATATGTCGTCCACATATTTGACAAGAAATGGAATTGCAAAAGGAAGTAAATTCATGACAGACTCTAGTAAACAATCCATGACGACTTGGCAATGATGGGAGACAGTGGAGAGCCCATCGGTGTGCCAAACGTCTGTAGGTAATATGTCGAGTTAAAGATAAAGTAGGTGTTGTTAAAAACTAGGTCAATAGTTGATAAAAACGATTTCAAATCCAGATTACAATGTGGTTGAATTTGGTTCCATTTCTCCGTGATAATACTCACTACTAACTCAATGGGAATATTAGTAAACAAAGAGCGGACATCCAAAGAAATCAGAATATGGTCGGGAGGTAATTGAACATGTCTGTAACCGTCTACAAATGAAAAAGTATCCTTCAGGTTCCACCTATCTAGCGGAAAGGAATTTTGTAAAATCTTCGACAAAAAGGCAGCAACATTGTAAGCAGGAGAATTAATACAGGAAATAATTGGTCTAAGAGGTATATCAGTTTTATGAATTTTGGGCAAACCATAATATTTGCCAGGACTGCAGTTATTTTTTATTAGGTTTTGTTTATCATTTGGTGTGATCATAGAGTGATTGAACAGAAGTTTAATGTGATCGTTAACCTTCTTTTGTATAGTGAACGTCGGATCCTTATTGAGTTTTTTTATATATCTTTTTATCATCAAGCAAATCGTTAGATTTAATTAAATAATCTTGTTTATCTAAGATGACAGTGACAGAACCTTTGTCAGCTTTCGTTACAATAATGCTAGGATTGTCCCTAAGGAACTTTTTTACAACTATATACATGCGATTATTTTTGTTAAGTGTACTCCTGTATTCTGGATTAGTGCAAAAAATGGTGATTAAATTGGTGACTCTACATCGTATCAATGACTTTTCCTTTGCCGGTTTTTCGATTACGTCAATAACTGATTCAATATCCGCTAATAGTATGCCAATATTGATGTCGGTAGTCGTCATTTCGAGATTAAACTGTGGACCTAAGGATAAAAACCTTTAACGTCCTCTGGAATAAGGATACTGCTATGATTCACTACCCATTTACTATTATCTTTAAATAGTTGTTTGTTGTTCAATTGGTTTTTTTGCAAAGATTGTAATTTCTTGATATTCCTTTTTTTATTAGCGGATATTGAATCAGTTATTGACGTAATCGAAAAACCGGCAGAGGAAAAGTCATTGATACGATGTAGAGTCACTAATTTAATCACCAATTTTTGCACTAATCCAGAATACAGGAGTACACTTAACAAAAATAATCGCATGTATATAGTTGTAAAAAAGTTCCTTGGGGACAATCCTAGCGTTATTGTAACGAAAGCTGACAAAGGTTCTGTTACTGTCATCTTAGATAAACAAGATTATTTAATTAAATCCAACGATTTGCTTGATGATAAAAAGATATATAAAAAACTCAATAGGGATCCGACGTTGACTATACAAAAGAAGGTTAACGATCACATTAAACTTCTGTTCAATCACTCTATGATCACACCAAATGATAAACAAGACCTAATAAAAAATAACTGCAGTCCTGGCAAATATTATGGTTTGCCCAAAATTCATAAAACTGATATACCTCTTAGACCAATTATTTCCTGTATTCATTCTCCTACTTACAATGTTGCTGCCTTTTTGTCGAAGATTTTACAAAATTCCTTTCCGCTAGATAGGTGGAACCTGAAGGATACTTTTTCATTTGTAGACGGTTACAAACATGTTCAATTACCTCCCGACCATATTCTGATTTCTTTGGATGTCCGCTCTTTGTTTACTAATATTCCCATTGAGTTAGTAGTGAGTATTATCACGGAGAAATGGAACCAAATTCAACCACATTGTAATCTGGATTTGAAATCGTTTTTATCAACTATTGACCTAGTTTTTGACAACACCTACTTTATCTTTAACTCGACATATTACCTACAGACGTTTGGCACACCGATGGGCTCTCCACTGTCTCCCATCATTGCTCAAGTCGTCATGGATTGTTTACTAGAGTCTGTCATGAATTTACTTCCTTTTGCAATTCCATTTCTTGTCAAATATGTGGACGACATCTTATGTTCCGTGCCTGAGCATTTGATAGAATATACAGTGTATATTTTCAACAGCTATAATTCTAATTTAGTTTTTACATATGAAAAAGAAGTTAACCAAAGCATCCCATTTCTAGACACATTGGTGATTAGATCGCCTACCAACACGTTGCTTTTTGACATCTACAAGAAACCCACTGACTCTGGGAGGTATATTATTATCACTCCAACCATACGCTCGCTCATAAAATTAATACCATTATTGGTTTAAAACATCGTATTACCAGAATATGCGAGCCAGACTTGCTTCATAAAAATTTAAAACTTTTGGAATTTAGTTTGGTGAATAATGCATACCCCAAACCTCTTATAAAACGATTACTGTATACAAAACACCTACCAATTTCAGCACTAGATAAATCAGAAGAGAAAAAATTCAGGAAACTACCTTACATTCAAAATCTAACACCTCAACTTGCCAAGATTTTGAAGCAACCTGACTTGTTTATCGCATGCGCCTATAAAAAATCAATAGGTAGTTTGTTTACAAAAATAAAAGATAGCACAGATAAGTCTCTGTGTAGCAACGTTATTTACAAAATACAATGTAGTTGCAAAAGAACGTACGTTGGTTAGACAAAACAGTGGCTAAAGAACCGCATCATACAACACAAAAGTGATGCCAGGATTGGAAAATTTAATTGTGCTCTTGCATCGCATTTGTACAATACTAAACATACAGCGAATTTTGAGAACACCACTATATTAGATATAGAATCTAATTATTATAAGAGACTTTTCTTGGAATCTTTCCATATTCAGCAACAATCGAATCCACTGAATAACAAAGTGGATATGAACAACTTAAACACGGTCTACTCTGCGCTTTACAAGTTTAATAACGGTCATTTTCGTAAACAGTGTTGAAATGTTTAATTATGTATTCTGTGTCGTGAGCTTCATTTATTAGTGTGTTCCATTTTTCCATTAGTATTAAGATACAGGTTTTAGATTATGACTTACTATAATCACCAGGTGACAACATGATCGATTATTAAATAGGATTAGTTTAGTTATGCTTGTTGCGTCGTATGATTAGGTTTAAATGCATGTTGTAAATGTTAATTTATTTTTTTATTTATTTATTTTATCCAATTGACTATGTTACATTTTAATTGTGTTGCCGTAATTACTTTTTAAAAATTTTAACCAAGTTGCATGTCATGAATAAGTGTTGTTTGTTAAGTTTAAATCAGGTTTAAGTCATAGTAATTTATGTAAGTACATAGCTATACTGTTTGAATGTAATTGTAATAACCTTCATTAAATTTTTCAGTCTATGAAGAAGACATAAAGTCAATGCCGAAACGTTGAATAAAAATTACAATTTGACGCTGTAGTTTTATCTGGTAGAACGAGTATATCCCAAGAATTCAATTAAATCAGTTGTTTACCTACTTTCGTTCGAGAAATAATACTAATTATATATATATATATATATATATATATATATATATATATATATATTATATTATATATATATTATATATTATATTATATTATATATTATATTATAATATATTTTATTTACTTATATATTTTTACCACTGAGTATTTTAAATATAATTGCGTATTTTTAATGCTCCTAATTTTATGGCCATTAGTGTATTATACTAGACACGGAATAATAGCCACAGTTATTCATGAGGTTATGTTATTGGAATTATAATTTAAACATTTTGATTACACAAATCCAAAAGAAAAGGAACAATTACAATTCCATTTGTAAGTAAAATTCTCATTAACTTTGAATAATTAAGTCATATCATTTTAAAATAATCTTTTAGATTTTCCTGAAACCGTAGACTAAAGTTATGTTATGTACAATGCAAAGGAAAGATTTAACACTTTTAAATCACCCTAAAATTTGTGGTGATCATTTTACTTTTGATTATTAGTATGCAATTGGATTGAATATGTCATGTTTTCAAAGCATTTCCAACAACTAAATTAATGTATAAGGATAAAGGCTTTAAATTAACCAACTTTAAACTCTGTTGTTGAAGTATGCCATTATTCAAGAAAAGAATAACTGTTAGAGGATTGTTAATGTTCCCCATAACGTACAAATTGTTAAATCATTTTGTAATTTCTGTATTAAAATAAATTTGATAGAAGTGTTTTTGGGAAATAAATGTTTTGAAAAAGAAGCTCCGAAAGGCCCAAAACTTATCTTGCTGCCTAATTAATATTTTTACGTTTAGAGAATATTATCCCACTGAACACAAGAACCTTACTTGTTCATTCCAATAATATTGCATTTATGTTTCTAATCTCCTTACACTGATATTGCATTTGTAGTGTAACATTTATGATGTTGCAATGATTTTCTAAACGACTGCCTCATGTAATCAATATTTACGCTTACTATAAATATCAATTGTTCAAGCTTTTACCTTTAACATATATGTTAAATGTAATTAAAAGTTGTAGCCTTGATTAAAAAATTTTGTTGACAAAATACATCAATAAATTTAATATAATTGTATATATCACAGATGAAAGTATATTCGTTGTGGAAAGATATGGGAGCGTACCACAATATTTCCCAGGTGTGCGTTGCCTAAAACACGAAATACATATGATGGAGAGCTCACAAGTAAAATTCTTGTCCGGAGGTAAAATACTCCCTCATTCGGATCTCCGGGAGGGGGTACTTGGGGCTAGTCATCGTAAGAATATAAAACAACAGTTCGATTTAGAGATAGGGACCTGGAATGTAAGGTCATTACTTAGAGTAGATAAGTTAACGAATTTATTAGTCGAAATGAGAAAGGAAAAGCTGGACATTTTAGGTATTAGTGAGGTGAGATGGCCAGATAGTAATGACTTTTGGAAAGATAATTATAGAATAATTACAACTTCTTCTACTAATGAACAGGCAGGGGTATGAATAGTGTTAGGTAAAAGATTAGGGCATAAAGTTAAAGAGTACTTACAATTTAGTGATAGAATAATTATGGTTAGATTGAGTACAAAACCCACAGACACTGTTTTAGTACAGGTTTACATGCCAACAACTCAGTACGAGGATGAGGAAGTAGAAAAGGTATACGAGGATATAAATAGTATAGTGAGAAAAGTAAAAGGAGATGAGAATTTAATAGTTATGGGCGATTTTAATGCGTCAGTGGGAGAAGGTAGTGAGGGAAAAATTGTAGGAAAATTTGGGTATGGCAGACGAAATGATAGAGGAGAAAGATTAGTTGAGTTTTGCCAGGAACATAGATTAGTAACTGTAAACACCCTATTCGAACAACATGTTAGGAGAAGATATACCTGGAAAGCACCAGGTGATAGGGCTAGATACCAAATAGATTATATTTTAGTTAAACAAAGATTTAGAAACCAAGTTAAAAATTGTCGTAGTTATCCAGGGGCTGACATAGATAGCGATCATAACTTAGTTAAAATGAAGTGTAAACTAAAATTCAAAAAATTGAGAAAGGGTAAAAGAGATGGATGGGATCTAGGTAAGCTTAATGATAGTAGGGTAAAAGAGGTATATAAACAAGTATTAGATAATAAGAGCAAAGAGATAGCTGTAGGAGGGAACGTAGAAAACAGATGGAAAGAAATAAAACTGACTGTACATGATACAGCAACACAGACTATAGGTAAGAAAAAAATAGAAGCGAGAAAACCCTGGGTAACAAAGGAGATATTAGATTTAATAGAGAATAGAAGAAAGCTTAAACCTTTCAGAGAAGTGGATAGTGAAAGTAAGCAAAAATATAATACAGTTAGAAATAAGATAGTACATGAGTGTAGAAAAGCTAGAAATAAATGGATGGAGGAGAATTGTAAGGGAATACAAGATGATTTGAGAGTACGTAAGACATACAGGGCAGTTAAAAAGTTTTTTGGGGAAGATAGGAAAAAATATAATGGTATTAGAGACGAGAATAATGAGCTTCTAATAAATAAAGTTGAGGTAGCAGATAGATGGAAAAGATATTTAGAAGATTTATATAAGGGAGACGATATGGATGAGCTAGAGAACGACCAAGAAGAGGATGTAGAAATAGGGTTCTCAATATTAAGAGAGGAATTTGATAGAGCTGTTTGGAATCTTAAACTAAACAAAGCGCCAGGGATAGACGATATTCCCGCAGAATTAATAAAATATGCAAGTCAGAAAACTTTAGATAGATTATATGAACTAGTAAAATTAATATATGACACAGGTGAGGTTCCAATAGATTTCGAAAAAATATTATTATCCCAATCCCAAAAAGTCAGGAGCTGATAGGTGTGAGAATTTTAGAACAGTTAGTTTAACTTCTCATGCTTCCAAAATACTAACAATAATAATTAAAAATAGAGTAGACGCTTTGACTGAGAATTATTTAGGCGAAGACCAATATGGTTTTCGTAAAGACAGAGGACTAGAGAACCGATACTAATGATTAGGGTAATTATCGAAAAAAGGTTACAAAAAATAAAAGACTCATTTCGTATGTAGATTTAGAAAAGCATTTGATAGGGTTAATTGGATTGTTATGTTCAGGGTTTTGCAAAAAATAGGAATCTCTCATAGGGATAGAAAAATTATTTACAGTCTATATAAAAACCAAAGTGTAGTAATTAAATTTGATTAAATAGAAAATGAAGCTAAGATTAGAAATGGTGTTAGACAGGGTTGTATACTGTCTCCCTTGATTTTTAATGTTTATATTGAGGAAGCTTTAAACTTAGCTAGAGAGAGAAAAGAGATAGGTATTAGTGTACAGGGACAGAAAGTAGACATGTTACGTTTTGCAGATGATATAGCCATTATGGCAGAGTCTAGAAAAGAGTTAGGAGAGTTTTTAAATATTTTAGATGAGATACTACAGAGTAACTATAGTATGAGAATTAACTCAGTAAAGACAAAGATAATGACAAGTGAGTTACAGCCTAGTTCTAAACCAAAATTAAAAATAGGTAATACCGAGTTAGAGGAGGTGGATGAATTTTGCTATTTAGGTAGTATAATTGCAAAAGATGGACGTAGCAGAAGGGATATAGTAGCTAGAATAGCTCAAGCTAGAAAAATGTTTTTAAAAAAGAAAAACTTACTAATAGCTAATAGTATTAGTTTAGATAATAGAAAAAGTTTTTAAAGTCGTCGTATGGAGCGTTCTACTATACGGTAGTGAGACTTGGACAATTAAAGAAGTAGATAAGAAAAAGATAAAAGCTTTTGAAACTTGGTGTTATAGGAGAATGTTAAAGATTAGCTGGACAGATAGAGTAACAAACGAGGAAGTTTATAGAAGGATAGGTGAGGAACCCTGTATGTGGAAACAATTGAAGGTCAGGAGAGATTGAATGATAGGGCACCAGTTAAGACATGAGGGACTATTTAGTAAAGTCTTAGATTATAGACTACCAAATAAAAATAGAGTAGGAAGGCCTAGACAAAGCTATATTAGTCAAATTATTAGAGATTTAGGTTGTGAAGGGTATGCAGACCTTTTTAGACTAGCTCAGAATAGACAAGAATTTAGAGCTGCGTCAAACCGACTTTAAGTAAGTTCGAAAACAAAACAAAAAAATAAAAATCGGGTAACTAAATGTCACCATGACATAACTCACAATTAGGTAGCGGTCTGGCATGTTGGCAGCGATTCGTTGCTTAAGCCTTACCATAACATATAATTTAACACTTTTCCTTTTTGAATCGGATAACCAGGTTATATTTAATTTCCTTATAAATGGTAATCATGTAAACATGTTAGAGTTCTTCAACAACCATCAGGTTGCTAATATCTATGTAGAGCCAGGTGGATAGGAAAAAGATAGAAGGATATAGGAAGACCTAGACCAAACTATATTAGTCAAATTATTAGAAATTTAGGTTGTGAAGGATATGTAGAGCTTTTTAGATTAGCACAGAATGGAAAAGAAGTTAGAGCTGCGTCAAACCGACCTTAAGTAAGGTCGAAAACAAAATGATGAATGATGAAAGTATATTGGCATTGCCCAATAAAATTGTTAAAATTTGAATCGCATCGTAACTTCTTTTAATTACCACAAAACATCTATAAATTATGGATGTTTGAAAATCTAAGTTTTAAGTTTACAAGCAAGAAATGACTGTGTTTAGCATAAACTAGTAATATATCCAGTTCCTTTTAGAATATCATTTCTACAAGCTCATAGAGTATTAAATTAGCACAACATGAAAATGAAAAATGTAACATCATGTAAAATGTGTTAGAATATTGAAGATAGGATGTTATGCCAAAGTTGCCTGAATACATTATAAATTCAATGTATTTGACAATGTTCCATCTCGGTCATTGGATGACGTCATCTGTGCGTGACATAAACACGTCACCCTACCGTCATTATGACGTCAATTCAATGGTAAATTAGACATCTAGTATGACCAAAAAAGAACGTCAAAAATATGTCATTTTGCTACCTGGGATATTTGGTTACTAATTACCGCTGTACCGTCAATTTCCATAACTTTGTAGTTTACTGGATCCAAAGTTAAAACATCGTTGCTCTTATCAAGTTCCATTTTTTAAATAATTTTAGATTAGTAAAACCACTTGGTAAACACGTTATCTTAACCGAAAAAAGATCAAATAAAAGTAAACGGTGCATTGCGCATGTCGGACGGAATTTATACGATCTTAAGACCGGGTTAAATAAGGCGCGCTCTGAGTGCGCCTTCCGAGCAATTTTTATTGTTTTAGAATGCATAATTAGAGCGTAAAATGTTGTATATGAACGCTTTAACAGCGCCTCGGTATAACACTTCGCCCGAGTGAGTGATATTTATGAACGCGCCCAGGATTGCTATGAAATATAATTTTAAGCAACGGTCATTTGTATTAATCATTGATAATTAGTTAATAAAGCTTGACAATTGTCTAAGAATACGGCAAGAGATGCAGCCACACACAAACGAACATCCATTTGCATGCAATTTGTGTGATTACACCGCATTACGAAAAAGTCACTTACATATTCACTTTCAGTCGTATACTAACGAACGCCCATTCGCATGCAATTTTTTGTGATTATACAACTTTAAATAAAAGTAATTTACTAGTACATTTGAGGTCGTATACTAAAGAACGTCCATTTGAATGCAATTTGTGTAATTATACCTGTTTGATACTTATATTTTAATAAAACAGCATCTAGATTTAACACTCGTTTATTAACATAACGACACATGACATGACAAGACGTTCACTTGACGTTAGGACCGCAAGTGGCTCACATAGTGTCTAAACTACATATAAACTAATATTAAACACCTTTCCCTCAAAGATTAAGGCGTTGCATCAGCTTAATTGTACTCCCGTACTTCGACATTTTTAAGACACAGTCACCCGTAGCACTTATGTCTTTATTGTCTAACTCATCATTAGTTATTCCGCACACTAAATCAGTATTACTACTAATTGGTACAACTACATTCTGATTGTCTTTGTCGTTTTCTGCTAGATGCTTTTCAGGTTCTATCGGGAATAACTCAGGCTCATTGATTAATTCTTTGAAATCAGTTTTCGAATAAGAAGCTTTAATCTGATTGGTGTTACGCCTTACAATTCTGTTATTACTTTCCTTTCTCACCCAGTATGACCTTGGTTCATGTACTTTTCCGACTATAATTGCCTTATCCCATGTCTTATCAATATTTGTTTTAATGACTATTTTATCCCCCTTTTTATATAATATTTGCTTTCTTTTGCTGTGTGAATCATATCTGAGTTCTATATCTTGCTTTTCCTTACATAATTGTTTATATATATGATTTTGTATTTTGGGTTGTAATTTGTTATAGGTAGTTGTGTTCGTACACTTGCTATTTAATATTTGCAATGGTGAGGCATTCAAATTTTCTATAGGACTGTTGTTATATTCTAATAAAAGTTCACAAAAGTCTGTTTTTTCATCATTACTTTTCCGTAGAATTTGTTTTCCGATCCCTATGGCCTTTTCTGCAAGACCGTTACTTTGGTGATACTGTGGAGAACATGTTAAAATAGTAATCTTCTTACAATTGTAATAGTCTTTGCATTGTTTTGAGGTAAATGGTAAGTTGTCCGCTATTATGTATTCTGGATATCCAAACCTAGTAAATATACCTTGCATGGCAACAATAACTGCATGAGATGTTTTACTATTTATTGGGATAATCTCTATCCAATGTGAAAAATAATCACCAAGCACTAGATATGCTTTTACACCAAATTCTAGTATGTCAGCACCTATTTTATTGAATCTCAGGTTTGGGATTGAGTGGGGTAGCATTGGTTCTTTGTGGTTTGCTGGCATGAATTTTTCACGCACTCTACATTTTTTTCTAAAGTCACATATGTCTTTATTTAAATACTCCCTGTATGTTTGTTGTGGTTTGTTTAGTATTCTTCTTAATCTTCTTTGGGTATTAAACCACTCATAGTTTTTAAAATTATTTTGAAAACGATCCTAGGTTATGGATCGAAACGTTAATAAAGATAATTTTAAAAACTATGAGTGGTTTAATACCCAAAGAAGATTAAGAAGAATGTCTTTATTTAGATTTGGCCAGAAAAATAACGTTCTAACTTTGTTTATAGTCTTATTTATTCCTACGTGGCCTTTATGCAATAGGTTAATCATGCTGTTTTGTATCGTTTGTGGTACAATAATTTTATTTTCAATGAACACAATACCTGCTTCAATGAATATATCATTTTCTAAATTATAGTAGGGTTTTATATTTTTAGGAACCTTCCCTTTATTTGGCCACCCGTTACAATAATAGTCCGTAGCTTTTGATAACGTGTCATCTTTAGCCGTTTCTTTTCTACATTTAGTTATTTTGGCATCACTCATAGGCAAATGTGTTGAGACTGTGTGCACCATGTCGAACATGTCTGTATCAACGTGTTCATAGCTTGCTTTACTATTTGTCCTAGAGAGCATATCCGCGAAATGGATATCTTTTCCTGGGACATAATAAACATTTAATGTATATTTCAATAATTTTAACCTTAACCGTTGTAATCGTACTGAACCAATTTTACAGATGGGTTTGTTCATAATTGCTATAATCGGTTTGTGGTCAGACTGAACATCAATTTTAGTTTTATATATATAGTTATAAAATTTTTGTATGCCAAAATAAATAGCTAATAATTCCTTTTCTGTTTGGCTATAGTTTATTTCATGTTCGTTCATTGCCTGTGAAGCACATGCAATTAATTTTAGTATATTATCATGAATTTGAAACATGCAACAACCTAACCCGTTTTTAGATGCATCACACTGCAGTATAATTTTCCTTGTGGGGTCAAATGCAACTAATGCCAGTGATTTTGAAACCATAGATTTTAGCTTTTCAAAACACTCTTGATACTTTGGTAACCATTGCCACTCAATTTTTTTTTTAATAATTCCTGTAATGGGTGCATAATTTCAGGCATATTTGGAACATATTTCCGAATATAATTAAAAGAACCGATAACTCGCTGCAATTCAACCGCATTTTGTGGTTTTTCCAACTGGCACAGAGTTTGGCTCTGCTGGGGTCAACTCGCATGCACGATTGAGAAAACATTTGCCCCATAAATTTTACCTCAGTTTTACAATATTGAAATTTATCCCTATTAAACTTTCAGCCGGTTTCCCTAGCCCGTTCGACCACCTCAGCTACAGTTTTGTCATGCTTTTCCTTATCAGAGCCAGCTACTATCATATCATCAATACAAATAATTACATTACTTATGTTACCAAATTTATTTTCAACTATTTCTTGGAATAGATCTTGAGAATTTGATAGGCCATATGGTAGAACAATGAACCTATATACACCAAATGGTGTGGAAAAGCAACATTTCCAAGAAAAATTTTCACTGATTGGGATCTGATGATGCCCTTCAGACATGTCGAACACACTGAAATATTTTTTATTTACTTCTTTTAACGATATTTCCTCAACTGTTAGACTAATCCTGAGTTTACGTACTATTTGAGCATTTAAATCTGATGAATCTAAACATATTCGCAGTTTACCATTGCTTTTTTCTTTGACTACCATACGATTAATGCTTGCCTGTGGGTCAATTTTGTCTACTTTAAGTATAGCGTTTCTTTTAACTAATCTATCTAGCTCATTTTTTAAGTCATCTTTAATACTAACAGAACTTCTAACCAGAGGGTAACATACTGCCTCAAAATTTTTTACAGTAGTAATCTCAACAGTTTCTTTAAATTTGCCTGAACCTACAAATATGTCAGGATTTTTGCTAATAAATTTATTCTGATCATTTATATTTAAATCAATCTTATTAACACGTTTAATCAGATTTAGATGGATGCATGTTTTACCCCCAATTAAAACCTGACTAGTACCATCCACACCAACAAAGTCATCAAAAATACTTTTCTCTTTGCGTTTAATATTTAAATTAACAGTTCCCGTAGGTTTAGATACTGTCCCCTCAAATGCTTTCAGTACATACTCTGTGGGTCTTATTTTACAATTTGTTTTAAATTTTTTTAAGACTGATAAAGGGATAACATTAACATCAGCCCCTATATCTAATTTACTTTTGAGTTTGACATTTTCTATAACTAAAATTTCTTCCCACATACTTTTATGTAAGTGTTTACATGACTTGTTGCTTTTACATTTAACACATACATTAATATTTTGCACAAAAACATCAGAGTCGCTAGACTCGTCTTTTTCTGTAGCTTTCACACTTTTTACCTTACTCTTACATTTGCGCGTGATTCTTATATTACCGTCGACGCGGTATATGCGACGCAACGGCAGTTGGTAACGCTAATCTATAATATGGAAAATAACCCGCCCATCTGTCAATGACGTCACACAATATGCAAATTATTACACGTAATGACGAAATATGTCAAATTCATAAAACAGTTTATAAAAAGCGGAGTACTTACATAAATAAGTACAGCTTCCTACGGAATCACTTCCTTCAGGGTTGCTCACGGCCCCTTTCCAAATTATTTAAAGATGGTGGCTGCGACCTTCATCAGGACTGCTCCGGCTAGCTACTGCAGGGCGTGGGCTGCTATCGGGCCAGGTTGCTTTCTGATTAATATCTTCTTCCTGTATGTAGTGGGAGCGATAAGGAACAGGTTTATAGGGACGATAATCAAATAAGGCAAGAAAATCTACATAACCAAGATAAAGATACGATACGATACCACTCTTCTGGATGTTCCAAGGCAAAAAGCCACGTTTCAGCGTCTTTGGGAAATTCCTCACTTTTTTCCCCCACACGCGTTGACGCGAATCTCCGCGCAACGCACTTTTGACGTGACGGAAATACACGCGCCAAGTCTTTCAAATTTATGGAGCGAAACTCCCGCACATCAAAACTAAACTAAAGATGTCTAGTGCCGATTTTCGGCACGTAACAATACATGCTACAGCAAAGTGATTTTCTAATCCGCATTTTTTACATTTCTTTCCATACGTAGGACATTCACGTGGCCCATGTGTCCGTTGGCACCTACGACATAAAAATTTATCTTGTTGTTTACCTTTTTCCTCTGCATTATATTTCTTTCCGTGACATTTTGGTCTGCCCGGCTTACTTCATTCGTCTGCTGAAATTGTAAGCGTGAGATCTGCTCTGCTCACTTGTGGGATAAAATTCGATAGCTTTAGTTCATGTAAGCTTGTCAATTTTTAATAAGGCTTCTCGTGCTGTTGGATCTCTTATTCCAATCACAATACGATCCCTTAGAGCTTTGTCTTCTGCAGATTCAATAGGGTCAATGGCATTATAATTACAGGATTTAATCAAATGTCTACAGTCGGTTAGAAGGTGTTCAAACCCCTCTCCCTCTTTCTGTGTACGATTAAGAAAATTGTATCTTTCGAAATATTCGTTCATTCTAGGATTTACATATTTATCTAGGATCTCCATAGTAACCTTATATTTGTTCAGTTCATCTGCAGCAATGATAAACGTTGACATAATCCTTGCGGATTCACTACCGATAATATTTCTTAAAATTGAAAGTTTTATCTGGTCAGCGGATTCATTTTGTCCTGTTGCTATTAAATAATCTTCGAATGCGATTTTCCAAAATTACCATTCATTAGCGGCGTGCTGCCCTTGAAGATCAAAATCGGGCGGTAATTTTACATAACCGTTGAACCCTGCCATTTTTTGTTATATACTTTTTTTTTGTATGATTCATCAACATCTACATGTAACATTTATTTAACGTTTTCATAAACCTGGTGCCTGTGTTATTTTAAGATTTTAATTTTCTTGACTGCGCCATGTTTGATACTTATATTTTAATAATAAAACAGCATCTAGATTTAACACTCGTTTATTAACATAATGACACATGACATGACAAGACGTTCACTTGACGTTAGGACCGCAAATGGCTCACATAGTGTCTAAACTACATATAAACTAATATTAAACAAACCGCATAACAAAAAGTTGTTTACAAATACACTTTCGGTCGCATACTAACGAACGCTCATTTGCATGCAATTTTGTGATTATAGCACTTCATATAAAAGTAGTTTACAAAGACACTTTCGATGACATACTAATGAACGTCCATTTTCATGCAATTTGTGTAATTATACCACATCGCGAATAAGTAACTTACGAATTCACTTTCAGTCGCATACTAACGAACACTCATGTGCATATAATTTTTGTGATTATACAACTTCAAGTAAAAGTAAATTACAAGTACATTTGAGGTCGCATACTAAGGAATGTCCTTTGCATGCAATTTGTGTAATTATACCGCACCATAAAAAAGTAATTCGCAAAAATATTTTCGGTCGCATACTAAGAAACTGATTTACATGCAATTTGTGAAATTATACCATGCCATAAAAATGTAATGTACAAGAACGTTTAAGGCCGCAAACTAAGGAGCGTACAATTCCGATGTTCCTATATAATTAACTAGTATTTAACGTTTGTGATAATTGTTATGATGTAATTAAATTGAACCTCTGGTATGATCGACCATCTCGTGCTTTTTGCGTTTGCATTTATGACTATGTTGGAGATAGTCTATTTAATAATAAGCGCTTTTTTAACTATGCGAATTTATACCATAAGTTCATTTCAGCGATTTATGTTGTCTTGTCAATGTATTGTAATTGTACTCTTGCAAATAATAGGAAGTCGGCTAGCCTTTGTGAAATGTTTTGTCACGGGCTGGAAACTGTTAATATATGTATGTGGGCACGTGTGTTCGAGCCTTGTTGAATATTACTGACATTTTATGTCCATGTGGGGAGGAACGTTGGTAGTCAAGGTGCAGGTCATCTTCCTGATGTCCCCCCTCTTCAACTTTAGCTGGGTAGTATTGGCCTAGCCGACCTCAGTACCTACAAGAAAAGACTAGCTGGTTTACACTAACGTTTCTTTAGTTGTCATGTGCGGTATGCCTGGGTAACAGTTGACATCCCGTCAATTTCAGTGTTGGTGATTTGGGTACTAGTACGTTACCGGTTTTTGTCGAGATGTGCCAAATGCAGTTGGAAGTGTGAGGCCAGTTTGAGGTTTTCCCTGCCGTGCTATTTCCTCAATCGTTGAGGTTGAGTACGGCACTGTTTGCTTTGAATGTCATCAGTTTCATGCGAATGACCCATTTATTGGTTATTCTTTTGATTACAGTAAAGTTAGGTAAATTCTGTAGTTTTATTTCAAACCTTCGCGTCTTATCGCCATCTTCCCAGTGTGAATTTGGGTTACATTATAATAACACAACGTAGGAGTCGTCGAGCCACTGTCAGTCGATGTTAGATCATGGAGCCCGGTGTACCGTATAGAGGGCGTTTGGGTCAGCCTTCAGGTCAGTTACACTACAAGGTGTAACTAGAACTACGTTTGCAACAATTTTGAAAACAATGTTTGATAAATATGCCCTTTCTACAACTATTCAACAAGGTTTTAGAAAAAGTGGATTACATCCATTCAATAAAAATAATGTAGATTATTCAAAATGCATACCTAACATAGAACAGTTAAATCAAATCTGGAAACTAAACAGCATATTCAAAAAGATCTGCTGCCTTCATTTATTCTTGGAGGAGTGGACAAAAAACTAGATAAAGAAGAACTTGATTTATTTTTAGAGACTTATTCACAAAATGAGGAATGGACAGGTGATCTTCAGTCTAAAAATCTGTATAAAATATAGCGACAGTTAAAAAGAGAATGTGAGTAAGTAAGTAGATTTATTACATAACTCAATATAGGTTATTAAAGTATAAAACAAAATATTATACTATAAAGCAAATTATTAAAAATACAGTTAATAATATAATTAGTTTTCATTTCTACAACTTAAAATATATATTTTTAAATTACTCTTGAATTTTCTTTGAGAAGGCTGATTTGTAACTGATTTTGGTAATGTATTATATGTCTTAACGCCATAATGAAATACATTTTTTGTGGTTATCGTTTTATTCTTCTTGTATATGTAGTAATTGTCTGCTTGTCTTGTGCCGTAGTTATGTATATCTGACACTTTAATTAAGTTGCTAACCAAGTACGAAGGCAGCAAACCATTTATAATTTTATATATAAAAGCCATACTATTATATTTCATTTGTTCCTGAACATTTAAAAAATTAAGGCATTCTAACATTTTACGGACTTTGGCAAATCTGCTACATTTTAATAAACATCTCATTGCACGATTTTGTATCTTTTGCAATCTTTCCAAATCACCTTGGTTTGAGACAAATAAAATGGTGCTGCAATTGTTAGGTGTGGATAAACTATTGCTCTATATAAAGTTATTCGAGCAAAACTTGATAGCTTTGCACTAATTCTTCTCAGAAATCCAACCATTTTGCTTACTTTATTTATAACCACTTGTAGATTCATTTTAAAAGTTAATTTTTGGTCGATTATTACGCCAAGGTATTTAATGTTCTCTACCAGTTCAATATCAAACCCATCTATTTGTACATTCCTATTTTCTGTTTTTATCATTTAATAACTTCTATCATTCGTTAACAACATCCATTTTGTGTTATCAACATTTATCTTCAGCTTATTTCCAACTAAATATTTGCTAATTCTTATTAAGTCACTATTTACAGATTGAATCAGGTTTATTACATTTGCACCTTCAGCATATATTAAAGTGTCATCAGCAAACATATGCATCTTTGTTACCTTCACTACATTCACTATATCATTTATGTAAATTATAAAAAGCAATGGTCCCAAAATACTTCCTTGTGGAACACCTCACTCAATTTCTGATTTACTAGATGTTTCCCGTTGCCATCTCGTTTCTTGCTTCCTGTTTTGTAGGTAGTCTGTAACAATTTTATTTTAGCAGTAAAGGAACATACTCATTAAACGTACCATGAATATTGAAATACCTTTATTAACTAATATAAAGATTCAAGTAACAATCAAATTTTTATAGTATTGCTATATCTAGGATTAGTAGTCTATTTGTTTCGGAGTTCGGTGCAAATCCACAAGCCACTAGCGCGCGCGTGAGAGGTTCGAGAACCACACTTATGATCCTCCCACCTTGCAGGAGCGCGGCGAGCGCACTCGTCGATAGTTTAG
Organism: Platerodrilus igneus; assembly: GCA_036346225.1. Classification (NCBI taxonomy): domain Eukaryota; kingdom Metazoa; phylum Arthropoda; class Insecta; order Coleoptera; family Lycidae; genus Platerodrilus; species Platerodrilus igneus. The sequence continues at coordinate 99,227 of JARFIW010001419.1, forward strand.
GGCAGCGTGAAGATGCATTCGAAGAGAATGACGAGTGACCTCCGGGTCGCTTTGAGTTGGTGAAGCACTTCCTGAGTAACGGTTAGTACTTAATCCATATATTGCATATTCGTTATCATATTAGCTAATTTAAAATTTATTTAGCGCAAGCAACCATACGTTAGAAAAAGCCACCATATGTTAGAAAAAGCAACCATACGTTAGAAAAGCAACAATACGTCAGAAATTGCAACGATAAATTAGAAAACCGCACGACCACTTTGAAATAAAATTAGACAACGGAGGAGTACGCTGTGAATAAAAGATGCCGTGAACCAATGTAAGAAATCCGCTTCGCTCTTGCATCTGTAATAAAGCATGGAAAACAAACATATTTAACAGCAGGCCCCGCTCTGCGAAGTTGTTTCCATTGCAACCAAGGACGACAGCCGGTATTTGGGTTCGTAATAGAATTAAGAATTTCCTCAGTACTTCCTTCTGAAAGTACATTATTTCGTTTTGTTTGTTAGATGTACAAAATTGTTATTCAGTTTACCTGTAATTAAGCTGGTTTTCCCCAGTATCAAAATTTGATTTCACTTAGTTTTGTAAAGATGTGACTACATATGGCTGCAACGTAAATTAACAGCTGCTATTACGTCACCTGTTTATTTGAACAATGCCGTCAACAATTGCATAATGGCTAACAGATGTTTAACATTACAGTACTGCCACTTTTGATAAAATTAGAGAATATCTTGGTGATTCTATTAACTTCAAACTAATTTTAATTTTGTTAAATTAATGAGAAAATTTCATATATTCATTTGTAAGTGACCTACACAGATCTGGTTGGGTTATAAAGAAACTTAATATTGTTAGTTACACTGAAGTGTAATATATTTGAGTAAGGATCAGTTGTTAAACCTTACAACAATTTTGCAAGAATATCACATATTTATTTTATTTAATTATCATGAAATTTTATTTACTGAAACAAAGAAAATTCTTTCTAGTAAATTAATTATCTACATTTAAAGTTTTTTATTGACCTGGTAAACAAAACACAGAAAGAGTTAAATTTTATGATTCCATTATGTAAGAAATATTCTCTATGCATTTTAGATATACTTGAGGGACGCAAATAGTGTTCCCATTTTTTTTAGGTAACCTAACTATATTCTTTCTTACAGGAGCAGTGTCTTATTCTGTTAAGACAAGTTTGTATGTTAGCGAAGGCGATCTTTTTTTGGGTCTCCAAGTCCGCCCTTAGAAATTTGCTATGCCATTAATATAAATCAATCTGGACTTGGTGGCGCCTGTTTGTTTTAGTTTGAGTGTGACCCCTACAGATTTCGACTTACCCCCCCATTGCTCATAGCTCTACCCAAGGAATAGACCCCTAGTTACGTCGGAAGATTTCGTTTTGCAGACACCTAACTTGAAGTATGGTGTTAATAAAGTAGTGTTTTAGTAGGCCTTTGAATAATACGTTTCACTGGCGCCGGCAACGTTTGGGGCGTCGAAATTTGTTTGTTCAACGCTAGGGGCGTCGAAATTTGTTTATTCAACGAGTGATTCGTCGAAATTCGTTCGTTCATAATTTAATTTAGCTCGAAATTTGTTTGTTCATAATTTGATTTACCTCGAAATTTGTTTATTCAAAATTAATTTTACTTCGAGATTCGTTCGTTTAAAAATTATTTTTACTCTGAAACTTGTTTGTTCAAAAATAATTTTACTTTGAAATAGTCTGTTCAAAATTTATTTTTGCTTCGAAATTTGTTTATTCAAAAATTTAATTTGCTTTAAAATTTGTTAGCTTAAAATTTATTTTGCTTTGAAGTCCATTTGTCCAAAAATTATTTTGCGTCGAAATTTGTTTGCTTAAAGTCTATTTGACATTTAGATTTGTTTGTTCGCTTTTGATAAAAGATTGGTTGTAACGTTAAACCACAGTCAATCAATTAATTAACTTAGTTAAATTTATTTTAACTTTCATTCTATTTTGACCCAATATAATTTTTTTTGATATTGTTTTGGCAAAAATTATTTTACCAAAAACACCTCTTGATTTTTACCTTTAGTAGTACAATTTGTTTTGATAATTTTTGTAAGGTTTAGATCATTTGGATTTACCAGTTTGATTTCATTGAAACATTAGGCTGTTGTACTCATGTCGGATATTCCGAATTGTTTGTCTACTTAAAGAGGAACGGGAGTAGTGAGTGAGAAACCAGTTTTGAAAAAATTTTTGGAAGACTGTCAGCTAAAGAAGCTGATAAGCCTGTTATTTGATTTGTTTGAGTCAATAAAGAACATTTTTGTCCAAATTTGATTATAAGGCTAGAGATTCTATCTTGAAGGTACATTGGAGTGAGCTGTCGTCGTGTCATTTGAGAATTGCTCTTGTGCAGAAGCACGTTTTTGATTTTGTTAGCAGATTTTTGTTTAGATCAGCATTGCAACGCAATTTTGTCTAGGCGGAACTTGTCGTCGTGGTTGGTCGCTCAGCAGTATGTCAGTCCAGACGAGACTCAGGAAGGGTTGGTCGCTCGGCATTGCGTAAGTCTAGACGAGACTCGAGGTGAGTTAGGCGCTCTAGAATTTTTTTTGCATCTTTTTTTGATTTGATGTAAATTTTGGTATTGTTAGTCTAGGTGAGACTCGTAGAGGGTTTGTCACTCTAGCATATTTAGGCGTTGTGAAGCTTTATAGTTGTTTCGACAGTTCAATTGGTAGTAGGGTGTGAGTGTACCTGAACACTGATTTTTTTGTTAGCTATTGTCATGATTAGTTTTTTTTATTGATGATTCATAAGCAGGTAAATGACTTTTAGTTGTTGGTGATTGGTTTTCGAGGTATTCGATTTTGCAACCTTTGCGAAGTGCCACGGCACATTTGATCGAGAAATTTTTGGAGGAAAAAGTATTTCTTGTCTACGGAGTACCACAGTTTGTCATTTGTGATAATGGTCCACAATTAATTGGACGTATTTTTAAAGCTTTGTGTGCAAGGTACGAAATTCAAAAGATTTGGTATAATGCTGTTTATGCTCCTCAATGCAATTTTGTGGAAAGAATCAATAAGACAGTTGGTACAGCAATCCGTTCATACGTAGAAGAACATGATACGTGGGATATTGAGATATCAAAGATCCAATACGCGATCAACTCAGCAAAACATGAGTCCACCAACTATTCGCCAAATTTTTTAGTTTTTGGTCGTCAAGTACCTTTAAGTGGAAAAGCTTATAATGATAATTTTATACCGGGTGAAGATGTTGATGTTGTCTCCAGTAGTAGACCTTCTTATGTTTTGGATCGTCAACCTTTGTTTGATATTTTGGAAATGTCCGTGAAAATTTGCATGTAGCTTACCAACGTTCAAGTAAACGCTACAATCTTAGAAGAAGAGACATTTCATTCCGAGTCGGAGAAAGTGTTTGGAGAGCTAATAAGGTCCTCTCGAGTGCTAGTGATAAATTTTCCGCTAAGTTAGCACCTAAGTTCGTTATGAGTAAAGTTCGGAAAAACATTCCAATTTAGTATATGAGTTAGAGAACGAAGATGGGACAAAAGCAGGAAATGGCACGTAAAGGACTTGAAACCAGTTGATGCATCATATCCAAATGAAAATGATGATCCTGACGATTAATTCAGATCCGATCATCTTGTTGATATTAAGTAATGACGTAGTGGTTCGTTTTGTTTTGTTCTGATTTAGTGTCGGTCCACTAATATTGAGTATTTTGTTTGAGAAGTGAAGTAAGTGGTTTGAGATTTTGTAAGTTTTGTAGGTTTGAGGTGTGCCTTAGTGTGCAAGCTGGACATTTTGCTCGCGCGTTGCTCAGAGATGTGTTTGGAGGATGTCTTTGACAGATATCCTTACTATGTAGAAATAGATGGGCTATTTGATTATTGGTCCTGATTTCTACATATCCAGGTAGAGAGAATATTAGATTATTCTTTACCTTGTTCCTTTTGACCGTTAGAAGTTCTTTGATTTGATAAGGTCAAAGTTGGTTTGGTGAGTCTCACCGTTTGGTCCATCACTAATGAGATCAGTTGTTTGTTAGAAATTAGTGATAGGATATTCAGTAGGGTGTAGGATAGTACAGCCCTGACTGGCCCAGTTTTGTACTTGCATTTGATAAGTAACCTCATGGTTAGGTTACCTTTGTTTTGATCATCCCTTTGCGATGAAGTGATGATATTTTGTATTTGAGATTTGTAAGTAACCTTTTGGTTAGGTTACCTTTGTTTTGATCATCCCTTTGCAATGAAGTGATGATATTTTGTATTTGAGATTTGTAAGTAACCTTTTGGTTAGGTTACCTTTGTTTTGATTATCACTTTGTGATGATAATATTTTTGAATTTGAATTTTGTAAGTAACCTTATGGCTGGGTTACCTTTGTTTTGATCATCTCTTTACGATGAAGCGATGATACTTTGTATTTGCATTTGATGAGTAACCTTTGATTAGGTCACCTTTGTTTTGATTATCACTTTGTGATGATGGTGTTTAAATATAGACCTATTAGTAGGGTCTTACTTTTGATTATCACCGTGTAGTGATGATGTTTTGAATAGTTATGCTGTCTTGATGAGGAAGCATTCCTTTTTGTAGATAGAGCTAAATGAGCTCCTGGAAGTGAAGTTTTTTGAAATTAGAAGTAAGTTGTAAGTGTTTGGTTAGAGGTAAGAAATATTAGCCTTGTTAGAAGTAAGAATCTCAAGTCAGGAAATATTGTAAATTTGAATTTTTTTGTCCCGTGGAGTGTTTGACTTTCTAATTTGACCCTCCCAATTTTGATTATTACCGATTGTGACTCGATTTTGTCTCCCGATGGACGTCAGGTACGCGTAGTTACCAACACACTCATTTGTAAATATTTGTCCCCCATTTGAATAAATTTATAAAATTGCATAGTTAGTTAGGAAGGTAGGAAAGGCTAGTATTGTTATAAAAATTTTTTGTATTTGTTATATTTAGAGTTTTCTTAAAAAAATTTTTTCTTTTAGGAAAGGGTAGTGTAACAATTTTATTTTAGCAGTAAAGGAACATACTCATTAAACGTACCATGAATATTGAAATACCTTTATTAACTAATATAAAGATTCAAGTAACAATCAAATTTTTATAGTATTGCTATATCTAGGATTAGTAGTCTATTTGTTTCGGAGTTCGGTGCAAATCCACAAGCCACTAGCGCGCGCGTGAGAGGTTCGAGAACCACACTTATGATCCTCCCACCTTGCAGGAGCGCGGCGAGCGCACTCGTCGATAGTTTAGGGCAGCGTGAAGATGCATTCGAAGAGAATGACGAGTGACCTCCGGGTCGCTTTGAGTTGGTGAAGCACTTCCTGAGTAACGGTTAGTACTTAATCCATATATTGCATATTCGTTATCATATTAGCTAATTTAAAATTTATTTAGCGCAAGCAACCATACGTTAGAAAAAGCCACCATATGTTAGAAAAAGCAACCATACGTTAGAAAAGCAACAATACGTCAGAAATTGCAACGATAAATTAGAAAACCGCACGACCACTTTGAAATAAAATTAGACAACGGAGGAGTACGCTGTGAATAAAAGATGCCGTGAACCAATGTAAGAAATCCGCTTCGCTCTTGCATCTGTAATAAAGCATGGAAAACAAACATATTTAACAGCAGGCCCCGCTCTGCGAAGTTGTTTCCATTGCAACCAAGGACGACAGCCGGTATTTGGGTTCGTAATAGAATTAAGAATTTCCTCAGTACTTCCTTCTGAAAGTACATTATTTCGTTTTGTTTGTTAGATGTACAAAATTGTTATTCAGTTTACCTGTAATTAAGCTGGTTTTCCCCAGTATCAAAATTTGATTTCACTTAGTTTTGTAAAGATGTGACTACATATGGCTGCAACGTAAATTAACAGCTGCTATTACGTCACCTGTTTATTTGAACAATGCCGTCAACAATTGCATAATGGCTAACAGATGTTTAACATTACAGTACTGCCACTTTTGATAAAATTAGAGAATATCTTGGTGATTCTATTAACTTCAAACTAATTTTAATTTTGTTAAATTAATGAGAAAATTTCATATATTCATTTGTAAGTGACCTACACAGATCTGGTTGGGTTATAAAGAAACTTAATATTGTTAGTTACACTGAAGTGTAATATATTTGAGTAAGGATCAGTTGTTAAACCTTACAACAATTTTGCAAGAATATCACATATTTATTTTATTTAATTATCATGAAATTTTATTTACTGAAACAAAGAAAATTCTTTCTAGTAAATTAATTATCTACATTTAAAGTTTTTTATTCTGATCTGGTTTGATCAGACCTGGTAAACAAAACACAGAAAGAGTTAAATTTTATGATTCCATTATGTAAGAAATATTCTCTATGCATTTTAGATATACTCGAGGGACGCAAATAGTGTTCCCATTTTTTAGGTAACCTAACTATATTCTTTCTTACAGGAGCAGTGTCTTATTCTGTTAAGACAAGTTTGTATGTTAGCGAAGGCGATCTTTTTTTTTGGGTCTCCAAGTCCGCCCTTAGAAATTTGCTATGCCATTAATATAAATCAATCTGGACTTGGTGGCGCCTGTTTGTTTTAGTTTGAGTGTGACCCCCTACAGATTTCGACTTACCCCCCCATTGCTCATAGCTCTACCCAAGGAATAGACCCCTAGTTACGTCGGAAGATTTCGTTTTGCAGACACCTAACTTGAAGTATGGTGTTAATAAAGTAGTGTTTTAGTAGGCCTTTGAATAATACGTTTCAAGTCTTTAAACCACTCTAACGCATTGTCTTTAACTCCGTATTTTTCCAATTTTTGAATGAGAATATTTCTACTTATAGTCTCAAATGCTCTTTTGTAATCTATAAAGACTGCACACACCGCCTTTCCTTTATCCATTGATTCTTTCCAGTCATTTATAATTAGCTGAACAGGGTAATATAGTTACAGAACAAAAAGAAAATATAAACCTGTAAAGCTTCTCACAAAATAAACTACCTAAAATTAACATTTTAAGCATAGTAATAATACACCACTGCTCTAATAGAAAATGAATGGAAAACACCAGAGAAAAATTCAGATCAATACTACAAGAAGAAAGAACAGGAACGATTTAAAGTACAAATGCCATTTAAACACATTTTAATAAATCCAACACCTCAAATGACAGATACCCCTAAACAAAAAAAAACAATTTTCCCAGCAGTTGTATCTTCTAAAAAATATAGAGAATATCGGACAAATGAGCAAAATAGAAAAGAAATGTCTAAGAACAAAGTTAGAAAAGTTGAACATATTAAACAGCCTGACACAGAAGGTAATATACTAAGAGCCGGTATTATAGCTGTAGGTTAAACTCTTGGGTTAACGAAAACCTTGATCTGATCTATAGTTTAAACTGTTCATGATGGCTAAGTGTATTATAACTTTATTAACCCTAAGTTTAACTGAACGGAAAAGTTCCTGAATGCACCCTTTAGTTACTATCTTCGCTCTTGTATTAAAATGTCAAATATGGTGAAAAAAATTAGGTTACGTTTATTTTGATATACGTTTACAATAATTAAGACTGAACAAATAACATAAATTACTAATTGATTTAACAAAATAAGATGGAAAGCGTAAGTTAACGGTCTTCCAATTTCTCAAGCAGCGATGTTAATATTTTGTTATCTTTAGTAAAGAAATATAAATCCATAATTGAAAATAAGACCGATGCCATTACATGACACGAAAAGCAAAATTGTTGGGAAAAAATAACGGCCGAATGTAATGCGTTAGGGTAGGGTGTGCCTCTATGAGACACGGGCCACCATAAGAATATTTCTCTTAGGCATAGTGTAGACTTCTGTTGGTCATGGCACTAAATAAACACCAGATGACCATTTACCAAAATAATTCTCTATTACCATAGGTTATCTTTAGTTGAGTTGCGACCACTAGTGAATGAGTATCTCATCAAAATTTTAAGAAAGTGCATTTTCGTTTAGTCGTCAAGAGAAGCATAATAATAGTATTAAGGTAAATTTTTATACCATTTTCAGAACAGATAATAAGCATTCTTTTGTTCATCATGAATGTATGAAATAGCAAATAATAATATATATCCATAGACATCTTTTAACCACGTGCAAATGGGCCACCATGAGAAATATTTTCAGGGCCACCTTAAGACACTGTCTCGTGGTGGCCCACCTAAATAATTGAATGTATCAGGTTAATTTTTTTTTGTAGATGTCCAGAGGTCGCAAAAGGAAAAGTCAGAAAGGTTTGTTTTCAGAAGAACATATGCGAAGAACTGTTCGACGAGCATGGCGTAAAACTATCTTTACGTAAAGCTGCAGATGAGAATGGTTTATCTTTTCAGACGTTGCAGAGATATGTTAAAAAAGAAAGACAAAAGGCAGATCCTAACATGCAGATAACCATGAGAAGCAATTACAAACATCGATTAATTTTTATTGATGATGAAGAAAAGACGCTTGTAGATTATGTCATCATGTGCGCTAAAATGTGTTATGGAAAATCAACAAAAGGTGCTCGAGAATTAGCCTATGAAATGGCGAAAATTAACAAAAAGAAAATTCCGTTAAGTTTGGAAAAAAATTAATTGGCTGGTGTTGACTGGTTATAGGGGTTTCTAAAAAGACATACCAAATAATTAAGTTTTTGGCAGCCTGAAGGAAGCAGTCTTTCAAGAGCATCATCATGTAATGAGCATAATATTAAATTATTCTACAACCTTGATGAAACTGGCACGACGGCCGTACAGAAACCCAAGAAAGTATTATCGGCAAAAGGAATTAAACAGGTTAGTCAATGTACCAGTGGCGAACGTCGAGTATTAATTACTACTTGCTGCATAATAAGTGCCAGTGGAAATACTTTACCACCCGTCATGGTGTTTCCACGAAAAAACATTAAAAGCCATATGTTAAATGGAGCCCCACCTGGTACATTAGGTCGTGCAACTCCAACGGGCTGCATGAATGGGGAAGTCTTTGCATCTGTAATGAAACACTTCATAAAATATAGTGGATCCTTTAAAGAAGCTCCTACAATCTTAATATTTGATAATCATGATAGTCACCTTACCACAGAAACACTTAATATTGGTAAAGATAATGGAGTTACAATAATTATGTTACCTCAACACTAGCCATAAGCTACAACCATTAGAAACGTCAATATTTGCTGCGTTAAAAGCATGTTATAATGCTGCAGTTGATTCCTGGCTTCTACATCATCCTGGATCACTGTTATCTATCTATGAAGTTGCTGGTTGTGTAGGTGTGGCATTCGAACAATCCATGACTCCATTAAATATAAAGGCGGGTTTTAAGAAAACTGAAATTTTTCCTTTTGACCGGGAGACATTTACTTCTGATGATTTTTTAAGTAATTCAGTAACTGATCGAGATGTTTTAAATGACTCAGCTTTACCCATTGGCGATGAGCAAACTGCGTCAATGACTATGGAAATTCCAAATGCCATTGCACATCTTACTAAAGAAATGCCATCAACTTCTGTCGAAACACCACATTTTATAGAAGATCTGGACGACAAACATTACGAAATGGCAATATCATCTACCTCCTTAAATACGCCACAGGCCACAAATAATTCGTCTGCTACAGTTTTTGTCAGTCCACAGATATTCAAAGGATATCCAAAAGCAGGCCAAAGAAAATTACAAAAGAGCCAGCGTAAACGAGCTACAAGTTGTATTCCCAGTGGCACGCCGGAAAAGGAGAAAATTGAACTGAGAGAAGCAGAGAAAAAAGAAAAAGAACAGAAAAAAAGAAAGGAAGCTTGCAAAAAACATATTTGCAAAGAAACGAAAACCGCATAAGAATATAATACCTTCCGATGAAGATGATGGCGAAATTGAAAATGAGATACCGTTCCAAGATGATTCTGATGAAAACGGGTGGATTCCTGATGTCGATCCGTCGAGCTTTGAAGAACTTGATAAAGATCGCAAGCCCAATGATTTTGTTTTGGTGCAATTTAAAGCAAAGAATTATGTTTTTTTTATAGAAAGAGTAATGGAGCAAGGAACAGTATCAAATGATATCAAACTCAATTTTCTAAGAAAAGCTTCGAAATTTGAGGGACATGTTATATTTCCAACTGCCCCTGACATTGCAACTGTTCTAATCAATGATATTAAAATGATTTTACCTGAACCAAGCCTTTTAGGAAATGCAAAACGATTGAAATCGTATTATAAGTTTGAAATTAATTTTAATCAATTGAACATGCGTTAGTTTTGGTTTAATTATTAATTATAATGTTAATAATGCTTTCTTTTTTGTGTCTTACAGTTAGAAGGTTTTTTCCTTTTGTCCCATAGTGGCCCTAATAAAGGGTCACTATGAGACAAGGACTAAAAAAATGAAAGTGAAATACTTTTAAAACCTAATCAAACTTGATTAGTTTATATTCATTTTTTTACATTTTTGTAGCCGTACTTATTCACTGTTTACATATTTGTGTCGTATTTACAATAAATTATCCAAAAAATTGAATCAGATTTTTTACGTCTCATGATGGCTCACTCTCCTCTATGCGGTACTGTCAAAACAGTAAAAAGTATTCGTGCAAAATATAATAATTTGAAAAACACAGCAAAAAGCGGTTTGCTCTAGAAAAACAAGAGTTGTACAAAACAGGTGGTGGTCCTAGCCCACCTGTTGAAATAACAGCAACAGATGTAACCTTAAAGGAACTTCTGGGTGATAGTGTAACCGGGTTGAGCAATCAATTTGATAGTGATTACACTGTGTTTGAAGTCGTTGATGATCCAGGTGAAGATGTATCAAATAAAATGCCTAAAGTTGAATGGTCGACTTGGACACCATCTCTTTTAAAGACTCCTAAAAATGCAACACTTCAATCTTATAATCCAAACCAAGTTACGCCAGGGTGTTCCAAAGCTGTCACTGCAGAAAGCACTACCCAAAGTGGTAAAGCTGATATAATTCCGAAAATGTATACATCTAGAGTTAAATTATTTGTTTTTTAGTTGGAACCAAATCTAAATTTTCGAAAAAGAAAAATGATTTGACAACAGACTGCCGAATAAAAATAAATACTTTATCTAAAGCAAGGTTGGAGCCTATACAATTACAACAAGATGCTCCTAAACAAGAAATGTTGCATAAGAAGTCTGAACATGAAGCAAAAATGAAACGAGAAGAAATAGAACATGAGCTCCACGTACAGATGTAAAATTACAAATAAAAATTCTAAAAAAGTAGGCTAATGAAAACTAAATTTATTGTTAATATTACATTACTATTACGACACATTTTATGTATAATTAACCTTAATAGTTACATTATAAATACGCAAAGTATTCATTTATTAAACTTTGTCTTACGAGTGCACCATTGCCTTTAGGTGCTATTATAATGTTTGGTTCGTCATCACCGAGGGGTTAACCACTAGGGTAAAAACGTACATGTATTTTGGAAATCATTCAAAATTTGCATGATTTCGGTGATTTGGCCAAAATCAACTGGTTTTTTAAAGATTTCGGCGATTTCGCCGAAATCATTAAAATTGTTTGTGATTTCTGCGATTTCGCCGCAATCAACTAATTAATTAATTTATTAATTTTTTTTTAAATTTTGTTACCGAATTTTTAGTAATCCTAAAATTAAGTATCTACTTTTAAAACAGAGTGTGTTGCTGTTGATTTAAACATACCATACCTTATAATTAGTATTTAGCTAGCTGGAGTCGGCGAATAGTTTCATATTTAAAAGATCACTAGAAAATGGTGGAAGTATCACGAAGACGTTCAAGAATTTTAAAAATTAAATCTAAAGTGAGACATTTATATATAGGAAATGTAATAAAACAAGATTATCTCCATTATTTACCAGGTATACGCTACCTTAAAAACCCGAATACATATGTAATAAAATTAGTATTTTATGGGAATTTTCATAGTGTGTTTTCTGGATGGTGTAATACTACCAGGACTCTCCAGCAAGAAAAGGAATCCTCTTTTCATTGCTTTTCGGCATTTTTGTTTCGTTTAATAGATGAGAAACTCTATGTTGCGGTGGATAAGGGGACATACGGTGTTTTTTTTTTTCATTTTTACTAGGAGCATCTTGAAAACTGTTGGAGATAGAGAAATGCTCAAATGGGAAAGTAAAAGTAAAATCGAGATCTAGATATTTTGAAAAAAACTAAATATTTCAATGTTTTTCATATTCATCTGTAAGTTTTACTATTGGCATTAGAGAAATAATGTAAAGAGAAAACTTGTAGATATATTTATGCTGAATAAGAGCGAACGGTTCAAAATTTTATATTTATTTTAGTTTCATAGATATGTACATAACCTCCATTTTTGTAAATATACTTTTTCAAAAATATAAAAAGCACATGGGAGATCAGCAGAAAAGACCACATTACTTTTCCCATTTGAGCGTCTCTCTAGCTCTAACAGTTTCCAAGATGCTCATAGTAAAAATGAAAAAAACTCACCCTGCTGTATATAACGAGATTAATAGGTTTGCCAAAAGCTCTTATTGATTAAGTAATTGTTAGAATGAAATTAGTATGATAAAGTAAATAGTAAATACATACTGCATAATTTTTAATTTTTTGGATCTTATGGTTTTAAATAACTTATCAATTATAATTTTATCGTATCTTTTTAATGTAAATGGTCCACTTCCTAAAAGATTTATTGGCCCATAAAATATATATTTTTTCTTAACAATTTGTATATCGTCCTTTTTGGACCAAACATACAAATCCAAATCATTTTTAAGGAATTTAATTTTGAATGTGTTGGTTTTTTCTAAAATTTCTATTATTCTTCCAATGTACCATGTATCATAATACGTTGCATAATACTTTTCATTTTCAATAATTATGCTAGTATCTTCAATATCATCATTTGAATAATTATTTGCAGTTTCTATTTCAATCTGCGATTCATAGCTACAAGCTGATGCTTCTGAAGAAGTCTCACTTTTGCTAACCGCTGCTTTGATAAAACCTTCATTACGAGAACTAGAACTTTTATTTTTTTGATTAGACATTGATCTGCGTCGAACTAGTCGATCTGAAGATAGATACCCTTTTTTTTCAGTAAACAACCAACATAGTGTTGATTTTCGTAAAAGCATTTCTTTATTGTTCATTTTTACTTTCAGATATGATGTATTAATTTTAATTTTTCCTTTATTACGGCTAGCATCAGAATTGTAATCACGTAGGTCTATAGCTTGAAATTGAGATAGCATCTCCATTTCTGTTCTCATTTCAGCTAGATCTTCTTCGTTGTTTAATGTATTTTGACTATCTTCTAATAGTTCTACACTATCGTCATCATCTGTATCAGAATCTGAATCACTAGCTAATGATAATTCTTGTTCTATTGTTGATTGATTGATACTTAACGTTTCACAAGCTAACGCCGCTTCCTCTTTTGAAAGGTTTATATGTAAGTTATCTGCATTTAATAATGAATCTTCACGGGTTCTTTCTAATTCCTCTTTTATAATCTCTACAGCAGGCAAAGATGTATCATTTATCAGAGAATTTACACCCAATTTTGAATTTTTTCTCTTGGAAATACAAAGCTTTTTCCTACAAATCATAATAGTATATTTGTACATATATGTGAATGATAAAGTGAATCGATATTGTGAACTACAAAAACAGACACAAAAACATTAAAAAATAAAATAAAATTCTAACTCCAATTTTATAGTCATAATTTGTTACGTGCCAAATTGGCACTAAACATTGTTTTAGGTTAATTTTGATGTGCGGAAGTTTCGCGCCATAAATTCAAAAGACTCGGTGCGCGTATTTCCGTCACGTCACAGTGCGTTTGCGCCAGATCGCGCGACGCGAGTGGAGTAGAGACAAAGTGGGGAGAAGTTTCCGTGAGTCTATGTAACGTGGCTGTTTGCCTTTGATCTTCGAGGAGTGCAGTTGTCGTGCTTGGTATCGTATCTTTATTTTTATTATGTAGATTTCCCTTGCTTATCTTTGTCTGTCTTTGCCTGATTAACCCGTTCCTATCGTTCCGCTACATATAGAAATCTGGTACGACCTTGGAGCAGCCCACGACCCTAGAACGAGCCGGATGTCCATGCTCCGCCAACAGCACCGGAGCAGTCACCATCTTTAATTGCCTTCAAGGGGCCAGCAGCCGCCCTTATGGACGTGCTGACGCCATCTTCATCTATCTTGAAGGACGATTGGTGTACTTCGTGGAAATCTGGACCTATTGTGAGTACCTTATTGACAAAATTGTTGTAAATTTACTTTATATATTGCATAATTTAATTTGTGCATTGGTGATGTCATTGACAGATGGGCGCGCCAAAATCTGTACAAAGGTTAGCGTTACCAACCTCCAGTGGCGTCGCTTTTTATTCCGCGCTTGCGCGATGTATTTATCGACGTTTTTTTAAACTGTAAGAATTGATTTTAAACAGTAAGAAATTGGCACATAATTTATTGATACTTGTGGACCGGTGCGAATTCAGGCAGGGTCACCACGAGAGGCTCGGAGATCCCCCGCCCACTCCCATATTTGCACCTGCTTACAGATATTACCTTATAAAATAAAAAACTATACTCGCAAACTTTGAAGGTCTTTTGCAAATAACATATCTAACAAACTTACCATAGTCACTAACTATATCGTTAATTATTTGGATTTTTTGTTGTCTCTGTAAATTAACCAGCATATAAAAATTTGCAATAGTCGAATAAGTCGACGTCATTGAACGTGTTTGACGGAAAAATTTCTCGCAGGGTTGACTTTTCGATCATTAACAGAATCGCATGTGCATTTAATTCAATACATGTGTAAGCATTTAGCGTCAACCAATTTTTCTTTAGTGTGTATATTTTATTTTCCTTAATAACTCGTTTGATCCAGAACCTCCATATTCTTAAAAAAAACGTGGCATACCACATGAGGTATACTCTTCTACTAACACTCAAACTTTTAATTAAAAATGAGTCTAATATACACCTCGTTAATATAAGAAGTTGTCTAGTTGCTGCACAATTTTTTCTATTTTTTAATAGATCTGTTACACAAAAAGCACTTAACTTGTCAATTGCAGAAAAATTCGTTTTGTCTTTTCCTAAAACAATTAAGTCTCGGATTATATATTTTTGGACCACTATACAGGGTGCCCACCATCTAACTCCGTATATGGGTAACTTTTTTATTATAAAAATACAATGTTAGTTAAATTGGCAAAGTTGAAGAGAAATTTAGGAGTAGTATGATGCTTTTTTAAAAACCCATCTAGATGCTAAACTTTTTTAGATATTTAAAAAAAACTGAAATTTGCTATTTTGAAATTATCGAAGGTACAATTCGGACCACCCTGTATAAAGCTGCTACATAGTTACCTGCTAAATCACAAGATGTTATTAAATGTTTGTCTTTTCCAACAACTTTAATAAGAGCCTCTAAGTGTTCTTTTGAAACAAAATAGTTTCCCATTGGTAGGATTACATTTGGTTTTAATAAACGTGTTTTTATTTTTGTAGCGATATGTATTGTATCTTGCACAACGCATGGTTTTTCAATATTAAAAGGCATCTGGATCTGGCAAAAAAAACTAAGTATTATTTTATAGTATAGACATTTTAAAGTTTTAACCCACTTGAAAATATTTCTGATATGGATTGATGTCAATCTCCTTAGTCGATCTCTTTTCGTAAGGGAAGCTGAGCAAAACATTTCATAGCTTTAAGACATCGTGTATCACCATCTGAAGAAAATCCGCTAATGGTAATACCAGTGTTCAGATTGCTTCAAGATGTGTTGCCATCTATTAAGAACATCAATTGCTTCAAACCGATTATCGGAACCAAAAATACTAAGGCAAAACGCTGGTGCACCTTCCACCAAAGGCTGGGCCATATAAACATAAGCATTAATAGACATGGTTCCATTGTCAATCGTATTTTTGATATCCATTACGAAATTTATTACAAATTGGTGGCTTTCAGTAAAAACACTTTCTGTTAGCTTTGGAACACATCCTATTAACTGATTTGTTGCTGCATTATAACGAATTCTCTTTAATATTGCGGTTTGATTCTCACTTATGAATACGTTCAGAGAATAATTTCGTTTTTGTAAGAAAAGTTTTAATCTCTCAACGTTTAATTCTCCCTCTAAACTAATTTCATAAGTTGATAATTTTCTAAGGATTGTTGTGATAGATGGTAAAGCGTTAGCCATATTACAGTAAAAGGTCTCGTATGCTAATCGACCCGCAATAACAAAAATATAGAGACTTAATTTTTCAATTCCTCAGAATATCGGTTTCCTCCCTTTCCTTGTCCTTTAGTATTGCTTATAGCAGTCTTCTTTAAAATTTCCAAAAATACAGTAGGTTGCCCGTTAAGTATGATATGGTCATTATCATTATTGATTATCTCAATTGCTTTTATAAAGTGACTAGATAAAGAATCAGAAATATGTATATAATTTTTTATTTTGTCATATATTTCATAGAATTCCTCAAGTTTTGTCTGTGCTTCGACAAAAACCAGTCGTCTCTTTTTTATTCTTCTTTCGGTTCTATTAGGAGAAGAGCGGGGAGTGCAGCAGTGAATACTAACTTCTAGATTGTGTTTTTTTGTGGTAGATCTCGGGAATGATATTCTCTTTAACAGAAATACCAACCTCATTCGAGGCCTCCCCGATTGTATTCCTGTCTAAATTAAAATCCTGATGGAAAAAATTTTGTAATGCACTCTGTCCAGCACTTTGTTGTGACAGTGAAATAACCTCATTTTGACGAATTGTAGTATTTTCACATATTTTTCGTTTGGTGTCATCTTTAACTACTACCGACGACTTTAAAGTAATTGAAGTAGAAGGCATATTGTTTGAGACATTTTCCATATTTTGAGTATTTTGTACATAATTTAAAATAGTGTTAGTTGTTTCTTTAGATTTTTTTAAATTACATTTATTGCGTGTATTGAAATGTGTTCGGAAATGTCTGTTTATGTTCAAGACAACCCATTTGGGTTTCTTATTATTCATCATTTTATACACTTTTGATACGAAGGTGCAAAGATAACATTGGACTAACACAATATCGTGTTTTAATTGTATTTTTAAAGTCTCTAATTTTGCCAAGCTATCATTTTTTATTGTTTCGTCCGTTAAAGTATTTAAAAATTTAATTTGATTTGATTTCCCAATACGGTTTATGTGTTGAATAACTTGTTCATCATTTTCCTTTGTATTAAGTGACTCAGATGAGATACTTTTATTTTGTTCATCATACTGTAAAAAAGATGTATTATGAGATGGGCTTGTAGACCATGCTCTGGACGATCTTTCTCTTGCCCTTTTCGGACTTCTTTTTCGCTTTTCACCTACAACTATCTTTTCATTTATTGTTTTAACATGTAATTTACAAGCGTTTACTAGAATAATTACTAGCCTTCTATGACCGTCAACTATTTTAAATAACTGGGTATTTCTAGCATAGAGCCCAAAAAAGGTACTTTTTTCCTCGGCATTCAATAGATTCGTTAGATCATCTTTTGCAAATTGTTCCAACTTTATAAAATCCTAAAAACAGTCCTGGTTCTGGTTAAATTGGAATGGTTGTTTATCGAAACGAAATACTATATGAGTATTGTAATTATTAATAACTAAAAAAGCCAAGAATGCTAAAATCGGTGTGAAGTTAGCAGCCAATTTACCGAAACTACTCGAATGCTCATGAGCGTAAGTATATTAGAAAAAACTTACAAGGTATAATAACATACCAAACTTACTAAACATATTGTAAAATTAATTTAAAATAAAAAAATACAAGACATAAATACTTTTAGGAAAATCACATTCTTTTAAACTTCGTGGTAATTCGATTGTTCAGATCTACCACATCAGTAAGCAGGCTTATATCTACAGGTTGCTATTGACGACAAGCGTTTTCTAGTTATTCCCGCTCGAGAGCGACAAAGTAAGTGTCCTTAACAAACGTCAACTTTTCGTTGTCAAATTAAAGCGCAAAAGCCTTCTTTGTGTAGCGATTGTAGATAAAATATGTTTATCTACAATCGCTATATAAAGAAGACTTTTTCGCTTGGATTTATCAATGAAAAGTTGACGTTTATTGAGGACATTCACTTTATCGCTCGGCGAGCGATAAAAATTACAAACCGCGCGTCGTCAATAGCAACCTGTAGATATAAGCCTACTCTCTAATAACGCAAGCCATGTTAAATATCAAATCGCGCGCATATCTTAACTGTCAAAATAACGTTCCCTTTAATACCGCTTGACGTTATTTGTGTACCCATATCTCTCTTATTTGCCCCTCTTCCTTCACTTCTACCGGACAGAATTGTGGATCCTATGATCTATCAAAATAAAGCACGCGATATATGAAATAGCTTGAGATACGGATTGATTTGACAGATCGGAGATAGGATCGAATTTCGATCGGATAGAAGCGCCGAGATAAATACAGTCTGTATTAGTATGTGTGAACAAAGCCCTTAATTAAATACAAGGTATAATGAACAAATTGATAGAAATTACATAACCAGCAAAATGCTGATGAAGAGAACGTAATGTTTTGTTAATCACACGCATTGAATAGAATAATATGGAAGTCAGTACGCAAATTCCGAGGCAAATAAATATACAAAATCGATTTCGGCGCGAATTCGATGGCGATTGCGGTAGTAATTTCGGGATTTCGATGGTGATTTCGGGACTTAGATGGTGATTTCGGATTTCGGTGATGAATTCGGGATTTCGGTGGCGATTTCGACGGTGATTTCGGGATTTCGGTGGTGATTTCGGGTGAAACGTACATGTATTTCGGGAGTGGTTAACCCCTCGGTCATCACCCTCGTAATTTTCTTCAGATCCATGAGGTATTTCATCATTCTGCTCCATAGCAATATTATGTAACACAGCAGTGGCTACTGTTATTGCTTGTGCCGTTTCTAATTTTAAGCGAATGCCTAAACTTAATATAGGAAATCTAAGTTTCCAAACACCGTATTGACGTTCGACTACATCCCTGGTGCGAATCTGAGATTCGTTATACAAATTTTCTGCAGCAGTTTGAAGATTCTGAATTGATGTCATCAAGTAGTCTGATAAAGCATAACCTGAATCTCCTAATAAAAACAGTTCTTAAATCTGCCCTGTTCAAATTCACTCTTTAATTTGGTGTTATTAAATATTGTGCTGTCGTGTGTAGCTCCAGGCCAATGAGCAACAATATTTAATATTCTCAGCATGGAATCAGAAACAGTCTGCACGTTTAATAAAAAAAAACCCTTTCCTGTTACAAAAATGTTCGGCATTATCACCTCCTAAAGAAAATTAATTATGTTGGAATCTCATTTTAAATTAAAATCAACCTGGAGATTGAAGGCGGATATGCGTACAATCTATCGCTCCAATACCTTTAGGAAATTTAGCGATTTCAGAAAAAAGTAATTTTGCATGTTGTATTTCAGCATTTTCAGGCATGGTAATATATTTACACGATAATGAAGCAATTGCCCTCGTTACATCATATATTACTATGGATGTTGTTGATTTATGTATGCCTCCAAAGTCTCTAGCAACAATCAACATGCTTCCAGAAGCATAAAACCGTAATGTAATTAATGTTTGTATTTCCGGGGAAAAAGCATGATTGCTAAAAACCAAAAATTTGTATGTACCTAATGTAGGTATACATATATTTACTGAGTGGTCTGTTGAAGTAATAAATGGAGTATTTGGTTGAGTAGTATACCCACATATTGCTTTGATAACCAAAATCTTATTAATAATTCCTCATCACTCCAATTTTCTAGCTGATTCGGTCGTTCACAGAAAACTCTTGCTTTACTTGGGGTTTCAATCAAATTAATAATTTCTTCATCGTCATCGACTTTTAAAATATTTAATGTTTCATTTATATCTTTCATGGCAAAATCATAAAGCGCTTGAGAACAACTAACAAGTTAAGTAGACAACTACTGAAGTTAGGTTAAGCTACAACTTAAATCACGAACTAAAGATTAAACCCCATTTCACACCGATTGGAGTTTAAACTAATAAATTTAGTTAAACTGTGAGTATAAAACAACAGTTAACAGTAATCTGAAGTTTAACTGACAATTCATAGTTTAATCTACACCTATAATACCATCCCTAAGTGGTACAAGTACTTCAAAAAAAGTAGATATACAAAATGAAACGTCAGAGAAAAAAGCGAAGAAAGCTGTTGATTATTATTCTAATAGCTCTTCTGAAAATGAATCTATTTTTGGCATACAGTATGCAGATGAAGATCTTGATATAAGTAACCCTAAAGCCTTGATACTAGAAACTACGTTATTGTCAGATACGTGGGTGGTTATTATCTTGGTAAGCAATATAATAATTAGACAATGTTTTATAACTAGACATTAATTTACTTATTTTAGGTCAAGTTATAAAACACAATGAAGTAGGATCTGAAGTGAAATCAATGACAAAGGCAGGTCTTGATTGGAAATGGCCTTCAGAAAATGATATATTGTTTTACTTTAAAGAAGATATACTCTGCACAATTACAGAAACAATTTTAAAAAATAGTAGAGGAATTTTTAGTGTTCTTGAGATGAAAAGTTACATTGCCCAAAGAAATTTATTAATGCTATTATGTTACTTCTTTTGTTGTGTCCACTATTGCAGCAATGGGTGTCCATAACCTATGTCTATATGACCACCGCTCACACAACTGTCAGTTGTTTTAGGAATTAAAAGTATTTTTCAACTCTAAACTTTTTGAGGGTCTCCCTAATTTGCTGAATACATCCAGGAATTTGTATAACGGGGATTATTAAGCCTTGTAGTGATCAGATTTTCATAAAACTAACATTGAAGGATGCGGTCAACTTGACCGCATCTAATAATAACACATGCAATAAAGAAAACTGTAGATTTTTATTTATTTACCATTATGCAAAATTTTAAGCAATTTACATTGATCAGCCTGCGCATGGTGCACACGTTACAGAAATCTACAACTGTGGTTACAGAAACTTCAACAAAGATGGCGCAAAGAGCAAAATCGAATAAATTTTCTACAGAATTAATTTATATATTACAAAATATATTTAACGGTCTTCATTAATTTCATTATACGTTTTTATTTTAAATCTATGCTACGGAATTTGAATAAAAAATACATATTGATTTGTGACACCTTTGATTGTTTAATGTACCTTTCTAAATATATTATTAAAGAAACAAGGTTTAATATAATTTGTAAACAAAATATATTCAGTTTACCTAATTGTCATTTAATAGATATTGTGTGTGCATAGAAATTGAATCTGAATCTCTATAAATAATCAAAGCTCTTTTATTTGCATAATGTATAAAGTTGCATCGAGATATGCAACTCAAGTCAAGTGCCACAGCCATTTTAAAACTATTTTATTATTGACCGTGTAGAGTTAGACTTTGTAAAATCGATACACTATGACCCAATTTTGGGTATAACTTATTTTTAAACAATAAAATCGATTGTAAATATTAATAAAACGGTAAAGCTTTATTGTCCGCATTGTTTTATAATTTTTCGAAATTTTTTTATTTTTGCTCTATGAAGTTCGAACTTTGTAATATGAATACATTATAACAGACCGCACTCAACACAAAAAATTACAACTTTCTATGCAGATAATTATGACTGTCAGGAGCCGCCAAACATCCATTCAGCAAAATACAATTTGCAGCATAACTCTTTTGTAAATAATAAAATCAATTTTAAATATTGATAAAGCGGTAAAGCTTTTTTGTCCGCATGGTTTGAGAAAAGTACCAACTAGCTATATAGCTGCGGTCAGGAGCTACAGCCATTTTATAAAAAAAGCTTTTGTTCTTGTCCACCCTCCAATTCAAACCTGTAATAGATATGAACAAATTAAGTTCGTTGGTAGTGTGTGTAAATAACACCATTTTTTAAAAATTAATATTTTGAAAGTTGTTTTATGTTGTTGGAACCTCGTACCACATTGCTCCATGCGACGCTATTTTATTCTTAACATCATCATTAGGTCTTCAGTCCTGTAACTGGTCAGACGCGTACCATCATTGTTTCCTATTCTGAACTAACCTACAGATTTCCCTGAAATTTGCACAGTCTGCATCTATAACTATCTGATCTAGGTCTACATCTACCTCTTTTTTCCTATCTCTGCTTGTAATATATCCCATACTATTCCCCAAAAATGCTTTAGAACATATTCCGCCCTTCTATTTCTTTTTTTCCACAGATATCCTTGTTCCCCTACTATTTCTATAACCTATTTGTTATTATCTTTGTCTGTCCATGCTATTGTCCTCATACATCTGAAGCACAGCATTTCAAAAAGCTACTACCGTTTTTCTGTCTGCGTGCTGTGCTCCACACATATGCTTTCAGCAATTTTCTTCTTGTTCTATGTTAGTTGTCTTTCCTCATAGGCGCTGTTCTTTCTTGTTAGATGCAGTTCGGTCACCTTCTATTGTTTTACAGTTATATACCCTATTTCTCCGACCTTCAGTGGTTGTGAAGAGAGGTAAGCAGCCTGTGGCTGCCAAGTTCCCCAACACTTAACCATTTACCGATTTAATATATTTTCCAATATATCTTTTCGCACAGTCAACATTAGTTGCAGATATTTCGTACCCAACGACTAGTTGTTTATACTAATCACCAGATTTATTTGCGCTTATTTTTTCGTCATTAGGTTTTCCGTGTGGCTCTTGACCGCAACTATATAACTCGTTGAAACTTGTCTCAAACGATGCGGACAAGAAAGCTATACCGCTTTATTAATATTTAACATCGATTTTAATATTTAGAAAAAAGTTATGTCACAAATTGTATTTTGCTGAATGGATGTTTGGCGGTTCTTGGCAGCCACAATTTTCTGCATAGAAGCTTGCAATTTTTTGCGTTGGGTGCGGTCGGTCATAGTGCATTGAAATTACAAAGTTCGAACTCGATAGGGTCAAAAATAAAAAAAATTTGAATTGGTTTTGTCGTTTGACCATTGTTGTGTATCTCGCTGTAACCTTTTAAATAATGCAGACAAAATAGCTTTGCCATTGAGGTTCAGATTCAATTTCATTGTACAAAATATTTATTAAATGGTAATTTGGAAAAAGTAATATAATTGTTTAAAAATTATATTAAACTTTACTCATTAAATAATATATTTGGAAAGCTACGTTAATACAATTAGAGTTGTCACAAATGAATATGTATTTTTTATTCAGAAACCGTAGCAAATATTTGAAATAAAAATATATTAAATGAAATGTTCTGTATTATTTTAGTTTTAAGCTTTTTGCGCCATCGTTGTTGAAGTTTCTGAAACCGTATTTGTAGATTTCTGTAACTTCTGCACATGCGCAGTTGCTACACATTAACAATTAGTCAATGTAGATTACTAAAGAATTTGCATAATGGTAAATAAATAAATATCTACACAATTGTTTTTATTAAATCTGATATTATTAGATGCGGTCAAGTTGACCGCATCGTTTAACATTATTTTTATGAAATTCTGATGGGTAGAAGGCTTAATAATTCCCGTTATGCAAATTCCTAAATGTATTTAGCAAATTAGAAGTGCCCACTTTTTGATATTTGTAGGAACACACTTTGCTACTCGTTAAAAATTGAATATTTATTATTTAAAATTTTTTGAATAAAATGTTATAGATTATACTTGAGTAATTTTAAACCTAACAATTCCTATAAGATGTCCATTACTCCCACAATTACCTATGGAATTGCACATTTACTTTTAGATTATTCGTCTCTGATGCGAAATAATCAACACATTTCAAACAAACGGGTGTTGAGTAATATGGGACTGTAAAAGTATTTTTGCAATACAGAATAATCACACAAACGAATGTTTCTTAGTATACGACCGAAAATGTCTT
Organism: Platerodrilus igneus; assembly: GCA_036346225.1. NCBI lineage: Eukaryota > Metazoa > Arthropoda > Insecta > Coleoptera > Lycidae > Platerodrilus > Platerodrilus igneus. The sequence goes on from JARFIW010001419.1 coordinate 123,215, forward strand.
TGTAAGTTACTTTTGTATGGTGTGGTAAAATTACACAAATTGCATGCGAATGGACGTTCGTTACTATGCGACCGAAAATGTCTTTTTAAATGATTTTTGTCCGATGTGGTAAAATTACACAAGTAGCATGCGAATGGACGTTCGTTAGTATGCGACCGAAAATGTCTTTTTAAATGACTTTTGTCTGATGTGGTAAAATTACACAAGTAGCATGCGAATGGATGTTCGTTAGTATGCGACCGAATATGTCTTTTCAGATGATTTTTGTATGCTGTGGTATAATTACACAAATTGCAAGCGAATGGACGTTGGTTAGTATGCGACCAAAAATGTTTTTGTAAATTACTTTTATATGATGTGATATAATCACACAAATTGCATGCGAATGGACGTTCGTTAGTATGCGACCGAAAATGTTTTTGTAAATTATTTTTATATGATGATGTAAAATCACACAAATTGCATGCGAATGGACGTTCGTTAGTATGCGATCGAAAATGTGTTTTTAAATCACTTTTGTATGATGTGCTATAATCACACAAATTGCATGCGAATAGACGTTCGTTAGTATGCGACTGAAAATGTCCGTTTAAATGGCTTTTGTCTGATGTGGTAAAATTACACAAATTGCACGCAAATGGACGTTCGTTAGTATGTGACCGAAAATGTCTTTTTAAATTACTTTTTTGTGATGTAGTATAATTACACAAACTGCACATGAACGGGCGTTCGTTAGTATGCGACTGAAAATGTGTTATTAAACAACTTTTGTATGATGTGGTATAATCACACAAATTGCAGGCGAATGGACGTTCGTTGGTATGCGACCGAAAATGTTTTTGTAAATTACTTTTATATGATGATGTAAAATCACACAAATTGCATGCGAATGGGCGTTCGTTAGTATGTGACCGAAAATGTCTTTTTAAATTACTTTTTTGTGATGTAGTATAATTACACAAGTAGCATGTGAATGGACGTTCGTTAGTATGCGACCGAAAGTGTGTTTTTAAACAACTTTTGTATGATGTAGTATAATCACACAAATTGCAGGCGAATGGACGTTCGTTAGTATGCGACCGAAAATGTTTTTGTAAATTATTTTTATATGATGTGGTATAATCACACAAATTGCATGCGAATGGACGTTCGTTAGTATGCGATCGAAAATGTTTTTGTAAATTACTTTTATATGATGTGGTATAATCACACAAATTGCATGCGAATGGACGTTCGTTAGTATGCAACCGAAAATGTCTTTCTATATGACTATTTTGTGCTGCAGTATAATTACACAAATTGCACGCGAACTGACCCTCATTAGTATGCAACCGAAAATGTGCTTGTAAATTTTTTCGTGATTCGGTATAATCACACAAAGTACATGTGAAAGAACCTTTTGTGTGGGTATTCATCACGTGCCGTATTATTAGACAATTGTTAAGCGTTATTAACTAAAGATCAGTTATTAATACAAATCAGGCTGGGTAATCTAGATGCGTTCCCGCAAGTATGGTTTTGTTTGAACACCTACTACCAGAGCGCTACTATCGTTTGCGTGAATAACCGAACACTGATCATTGTCTTTATCTTAAGTTGCATTCGGTTTGATTCGGTTGCATTTTAACATATAATCTCCTTCTTATGTTTATTTGTGTTATAATCAGTTATAAAATATAACTTACATAGTTTTTGTGTATACTTTGGTTTATAGGAGTGCATAATTATTGTATTGTTATTCCACGTCTATTATGAAGTAGTATTAGGTAATCCATATAAACTAATACCCCGTCTTGGGGACTCCCGCGTCTTTGTGAAATTTGAATATTTTTAATCTTGTCGAACATTTATATGTTAATTTGGAACTATATTTGTATGCGTTGTTAACGAGTGCAACAACACTTCGAAAAATTCAATAATGCATCGTTTTCCATACTTAGACGAACCGGTAAGTTATTCTTCATGAAACTTCTAAATTGTTTTGAGACTTGACAAATTTGTAGAAATTTACATACTTTCAGCTTTAAAATAGCAAGTATGCATTTACCTATAATTTTAAGTTTGCTGGTCTACCTCAAAATTAAGATGAGCCAAAATTACCTAGTTTTTTAATTATTTGCTTGTCATAAAAATTGTTATTGTATTGTAATTGATGCCATGAATTGTTTAAAGGTTTATAACATGTGGATGGAACGCATTTGCAATGATAGGATTATGAATGTGGACCCACGAACTGTATATAAGAATTATCGTGTATGTCATAAACATTTTAGTTCTTACAGCACATTGTGTGGTGTCGGTAGAAAACCCTTAAAGATTGTTCATTACCAACGATTGCTCTTCCAGGTAAGCTCAATAAATTTTTCATGTGGTGTAATCAATTAGGCGTCGCCGTGGATCAATGTAGTAAGCGTAAGACTACGGATCCCAAGGTCCCGGGTTCAAATCCCGACACGGCCGACTGCTTGAAAAATGGCAGGTGAGCATTTTTCACAAATATTACGCCCTCGTTCGGATGAGAGGTTAAATGGAGGTCCCGTGTGTGAGTGTTGTCACGCACGTTAAAGATCCCTACCTTGCCTGGAACGGCAAGTGTTCGGCAAAATTCTAAATTTCCAGGCAACAAAAAACTCGCCTCCTGGCCAATGTAGTACCTTCGGGTGGAGCATTGGAAATGTAAATGAAGGGTGTAATCAATTTCTTTGATTGGATTTAGTGCACTTCCAAATGAACAGAATTCTGTCTTAACATGGGATAAAATAGAACTAGAACCTCCCGATATTCTGCAAACAACTCAAATACGTGTAGAAGATAATGGTAGGTATTCTTTTCATTCCATTCGATTAATTGTCTGTAAGCAAACATTCTTAAACAATTTTTAAATTGATTGCCCAACAAGCACGAAGGCATCTTTAAGATGTAAAATTGTATTTGTAGTCCATACTTACAATGAGTTTTAATTATTAAATTGAAAAGTAGAAAACTTTAAACCAAAGTTTTCTACTTTTCAATTTAATCTTTAAGATGTTCTAAATACATCTGCCTTGTAATTTCAAAATGTCTCATGCGTCGATTTACATCTTAAAAACATGTTATAAGCCGGATGTTAAAAATTCAGTCATAATTGAGATATTTTTAGAGGTGGTTTGATGGTCCAAAAATACTTAAAACAGATCTTAAAAATAGTTCTTTCAGACATCCATGTTGTGGGAAATTCACTGTTTATAATACAAAAGTTGATAATGTGGAAAACATAATTTAGTACGTTTCTATTAATGTTACCAGGGCTACTCGACATTGTATTTATTGAACGTAGTACTTTTACTATATCATCCTCTATAATTTCTTTAAATTTGAGTAAGTTGTCAAATTCACGTATGTGGTTGGACACGGTATTTATTCAATTCAGTATTTATTGGTACATTATTAGTGGAATTTAGAAATTGCCTATTTAATGCATTAACATTCTGTGAATTTAGAGGTAACTGTTTTGAACTTGATTTATTATTTATCTCTAGTTTATGAAATATTTTCCAAATAGCAGCAGGGCTTTTATTTTTTAGAAATTGGGATTGCATATAAACTCTGTTCTCTGCAGCAACAGGAATTTTGGATTTTTGGTGGATGGTACAGAAGTTATTCCTCTATTTGATCCTCCCCATATGTTAAAAGGAATCCGGAATAACCGTTTGAAATATGATGTTGAATTTTAGTGGAGGGTTGGAATTCAACGGGCATCGTGGAAAGTTGTAGTTATGAGTGGGGTGATCCTAATCTTGACTACAAAACTTTCTACAAACTTACTGATGCCCATGTCTATGAGCGAAAAATTAAGAAAATGAAGGTATCATTGACTGCTCAAGTCCTAAGTCAACGGGTATTATCTTGTTTACAAACGCTTGTGAAAGTAGGTAAGGAAAAATATCTGTCATAGTACAGTTTCCATAAAAGAAATGAGTGCTTTTGTATCAAACCAATGCATGTTATGAAATGTATCTGAAAAGATTATTTGGGGTATTCCGTTTATGCTAAAAATATTTTTTTAGCCTAGATATAACACTACTTGCTGTTATGTTTACTATTTTATTGACTACAATAAATTTGCTATAATAGTCAATAACAACTATAAAGTCTAGAGTACCCAAAGACTTAAAGTCAATCCCTATCTTTTGCCACGGTAATTTGGGAATTTCGTTGAGAGTCGATGGTACTCTAGGATTACTTCGAGAGTACTTTGGCAAGTCATACGGTTTAAAACGGCTGTTTCTATGTAACAGGTTATACCTGGCCAAAATATAGCTTGTTGAGCGAGATTTTATGTAGCCACTACACCTTGGTGTGATTTATGCAGAAGCTCAATGAATTCGCATCTTAGATTCTGGGGTATAACAAGTCTATTTTTGAAAAATTCCATTAAGTTAGACCCCCCACCAGCGATAAATAAATTAATACTTATAAAAAAATTAGGTGCTAATTAGGTGCTACATTCCAAAATTAGGTGCTCGAATAGTTTGGCAGGAAATTAAATTTGAAATGGGGGCTGACTTAACGTTAAGCTGGACCCCCCCATATGAAAAAACTAATTTGCAACATGCAAACTGAAAAATTAGATATACCAGAATTAAGTGCTAATTAGGTGCTCTTAAAATCAACAAAACATATCACTAAAATTAACTAAACATAAAGTCCCATTAAATAATTAGGTGCTCTTACGACTGTGGTCTCAAAATACTCGTCTAGTAGCGTACTGTCGATATATCCAGTCGCCGAATTAAGTGCTCGTAAGGAAATTTTGCACTATGACGTGGTCCGACAAGAGTAAAGTCCCATTAAATAATTAGGTGCTCTTACGACTGTGGTCTCAAAATACTCGTCTAGTAGCGTACTGTCGATATATCCAGTCGCCGAATTAAGTGCTCGTAAGGTTTCGCAAAAATTTTGCACTATAACGTGGTCCGCGTCACACGCGCACAAGAGTAAAGTCCCATTAAATAATTAGGTGCTCTTACGACTGTGGTCTCAAAATACTCGTCTAGTAGCGTACTGTCGATATATCCAGTCGCCGAATTAAGTGCTCGTAAGGTTTCGCAAAAATTTTGCACTATAACGTGGTCCGCGTCACACGCGTACAAGAGTAAAGTCCCATTAAATAATTAGGTGCTCTTACGACTGTGGTCTCAAAATACTCGTCTAGTAGCGTACTGTCGATATATCCAGTCGCCGAATTAAGTGCTCGTAAGGTTTCGCAAAAATTTTGCACTATAACGTGGTCCGCGTCACACGCGTACAAGAGTAAAGTCCCATTAAATAATTAGGTGCTCTTACGACTGTGGTCTCAAAATACTCGTCTAGTAGCGTACTGTCGATATATCCAGTCGCCGAATTAAGTGCTCGTAAGGTTTCGCAAAAATTTTGCACTATAACGTGGTCCGCGTCACACGCGTACAAGAGTAAAGTCCCATTAAATAATTAGGTGCTCTTACGACTGTGGTCTCAAAATACTCGTCTAGTAGCGTACTGTCGATATATCCAGTCGCCGAATTAAGTGCTCGTAAGGTTTCGCAAAAATTTTGCACTATAACGTGGTCCGCGTCACACGCGCTACAAGAGTAAAGTCCCATTAAATAATTAGGTGCTCTTACGACTGTGGTCTCAAAATACTCGTCTAGTAGCGTACTGTCGATATATCCAGTCGCCGAATTAAGTGCTCGTAAGGTTTCGCAAAATTTTGCACTATAACGTGGTCCGCGTCACACGCGTACAAAGAGTAAAGTCCCATTAAATAATTAGGTGCTCTTACGACTGTGGTCTCAAAATACTCGTCTAGTAGCGTACTGTCGATATATCCAGTCGCCGAATTAAGTGCTCGTAAAGGTTTCGCAAAATTTTGCACTATAACATGGTCCGCGTCACCGCGCAAAAGTAAAGTCCCATTAAATAATTAGGTGCTCTTACGACTGTGGTCTCAAAATACTCGTCTAGTAGCGTACTGTCGATATATCCAGTCGCACATTAATGCTCGTAAGGTTTCGCAAAAATTTTGCACTATAACGTGGTCGCGTCACTGATGGCTGAAGAGTAAAGTCCCATTAATAATTATGGAATTAAACAAATTCATTATTGTTTAATTTTAATCGGTTTTTCGGTATGTATTTTGCTTATTTTTCAATGTATTTAACTGCATATCATTCAATATTTTACGAACATTGTACTCATTGTAATATTTCTTCTTTTTTATCATCGCGTCATGTATTAGGTGAAGTAATCAAAGCCGCCACTTGATATTTAGTATTATTATATTAACATTTTAATGATAATTTTTATGTAATAATGTAAGGGTAGTTTTAATACTATATCGTGATTAATGAAATTTTTAAAATTTTTATTCAATACAAATATTTAATAACTTCACAAGCATTGTGAAGAAAGCTTATGTTATTTATTTTACAATCTTTATTTAATAACATTTTGTAGAGGCATCTTGAATATGAATATATATTTTATATTTATGTTTTACATATTCATATTTATAATGTTTTACATATTCATATTTATAATTCTATATTTATAATGTTTAAAAGAAATTAGAAACATTTTTAATTACAGAACAAGCAAATATAGAAATAACTTCACAAGCATTGTGAAGAAAGCTATATAGTAAGCATTGATAATGTTTAAAAGTATTATTAATATTTTGATTATAATTTCCAACATTATTTATTCATATATATTAATAATTATAAAATTCGTAAATCATATTTAATAATTCCTAAATATCTTTTAAACATTAGTCGCGCACAAGAGCGTGAACTGCTATTCATACTATATATGAAGATATGAAGATTCCAACATTGGAATATAAATGAAAACGATAGAGGGAACGGACGAGCACGCGGATGGGGATGCGGACGTAGACGAGGACGTGGACGTGGACGTGGACGTGGATGTGGAGGACAATGGCGAGGAAGAGAACGCGGACGAGGACAAGCAAACGTCCATATTTATAAAGGAAACGTGTATATATATAATTAAGAAAATATTTTTATATGTTTATATTAGATATGTTTTATATGTTTATTTTTTTATATGTTTATATTAAGAAAATATTTTTATATGTTTATATTTTTTAAAAAATGTATAAATTTTTATAAGATTAAATATAAAATATCTGTAAAAAATAACAAAAAATAATTAATATAAATCCTTTGTAATCCTTTAACTTTCCTAAAATAAATTATCCTTACATTATTACATTAAAAATTATCATTAAAAATATTAATATAATAATACTAAATATCAAGTGGCGGCTTTGATTACTTCACCTAATACATGACGCGATGATAAAAAAGAAGAAATATTACACGCAGAGTACAATGTACGTAAAATATTGAATGATATGCAGTTAAATACATTGAAAAATAAGCAAAATACATACCGAAAAACCGATTAAAATTAAACAATAATGAATTTGTTTAATTCCATAATTATTTAATGGGACTTTACTCTTGTACGCGTGTGACGCGGACCATGTTATAGTGCAAAATTTTGCGAAACCTTACGAGCACTTAATTCGGCGACTGGATATATCGACAGTACGCTACTAGACGAGTATTTTGAGACCACAGTCGTAAGAGCACCTAATTATTTAATGGGACTTTACTCTTGTACGCGTGTGACGCGGACCACGTTATAGTGCAAAATTTTGCGAAACCTTACGAGCACTTAATTCGGCGACTGGATATATCGACAGTACGCTACTAGACGAGTATTTTGAGACCACAGTCGTAAGAGCACCTAATTATTTAATGGGACTTTACTCTTTGTACGCGTGTGACGCGGACCACGTTATAGTGCAAAATTTTGCGAAACCTTACGAGCACTTAATTCGGCGACTGGATATATCGACAGTACGCTACTAGACGAGTATTTTGAGACCACAGTCGTAAGAGCACCTAATTATTTAATGGGACTTTACTCTTTGCGCGTGACGCGGACCACGTTATAGTGCAAAATTTTGCGAAACCTTACGAGCACTTAATTCGGCGACTGGATATATCGACAGTGCGCTACTAGACGAGTATTTTGAGACCACAGTCGTAAGAGCACCTAATTATTTAATGGGACTTTACTCTTGTCGAATCATGTACTTATACATGATATAGTTAATTATTAAGATAAAAGGTTATTTTAGTGATATGTTTTGTTGATTTTAAGAGCACCTAATTAGCACTTAATTCTGGTATATCTAATTTTTCAGTTTGCATGTTGCAAATTAGTTTTTTCATATGGGGGGGTCCAGCTTAACGTTAAGTCAGCCCCCCCATTTCAAATTTAATTTCCTGCCAAACTATTCGAGCACCTAATTTTGGAATGTAGCACCTAATTAGAACCTAATTAGCACCTAATTTTTTTATAGGTATTAATTTATTTATCGCTGGTGGGGGGTCTAACTTAATGGAGGTGATCTTATGTACATATAAGAAATTTTTTATATCCCAATAGGGTTTCACACTAGAATCTATTGAGCTTTTATGGTTGGGCCAACCATTTATACAATAAAATACAATTTTGGAAAGAACTGGGTCTTCCTTTATAGATTTTTTAAGCAAATCCTCTTTGGTTTTATTGGTTGATGTAACACGATAAACCACCAAATTATTTTCCAGGAATTCTGCGGGATATATTTTTTTGATCGGAGTCCGACTTAAAGTATCTGCAATTTGCTGTTGCTTTCCTGGAACATAAACTAAATCGAACTGATATCACAGTAACCTAATTGACAATCTTTGAATTCTAGGAGAGAGCTCATCAATAGGTCATTTCAGCAGCCCAATTAGCGGTCTATGATCTGATTGCACAACAAACTTCCTTTCAAACAGATAAAAGTGAAAACGCTCGCAACCAAACACAACTGCAAGGAGTTCCTTCTCAATGTGATTGTAATGCTGCTGTGTCTCGGTAAGGAAAACAGATGCATACTCTATAGCATGCTTGTCTTGTTGGATTACCACACCAAGACCATATGGGCTTGCGTCAACTGATATAGTAATAGGTCTTGAATTATCAAAAAATGAGACAACGGGGGCAGTTGTTACCAGTTCTTTTAATTTATTAAAACAAACGGCCTCATTTTCAGACCAATACCACTCTGACTTTTTACTGAGTAAATGCCTAAGTGAACAGTTTCTTGGGATAGATTTGGGATAACTTTAGCTCAATATACAATCATACCAAGGAATCGTTGCACATCCTTTTTATTTTTGGGTTGATTCATGCTAATTATAGCATTGATTTTTTCAGCGTTTGGAGCTATACCTTTAGGCGATATAATATGCTCAAGAAATTTAATTTTTTGGCTGACAAAATTTTGATTTAGATTTATTAAGTGTAAGACCACTTTTCGATATTTTCTCCAACACAATGTCTAAATTTTTATTGTGCTCATCTTGAGTTTTCCCAAATACCAAACTGTCATCAAAATATGAGATAACTCCAGCAATACCTGATAAGGTATCATGAATAAACCGTTGAAATATTTCAGGAGCACTAGATAACCCATAAGGACATCTAGAGTAACGAAACCTACCAAACGATGTAGCTATTGTACATAACAGCGAACTATCGTAATCAAGAGGTATCTGTAGGAATGCAGAAGATGCATCTAGTGTGTAAAATAATTAGAACCTGCTAATTCCGCAAATAGAGTATCTTGTGTTGGGATTTGAAAATTCTCCCTTTTAATAAAAGCATTTAAGGATCTAGGATCCATACATAGCCTAATATCGCCATTTGATTTAGGCGCAATCACTAATGGATGTACCCACTTGGTTGGTTCTGTTGTAGGAATTAAAATTTTCTCCTCGACCATTTTATTAATTTTTTTCTTTGACCTTATCTCTAATAGAAATTGGAATTTTTCTATGAGCACTAACCTGTGGTATAGTAGTTTCTTGAAGAAAAATTTTGTATTCTCAGTTTACCTTACCTATACCTGAGAATACGGATTTATGCTTGTCAAGTATTAACTATACATTTGTGCTGTTGAATTCACATATGCTATTTTTTATAATGTTCAAGTCATTGATTGCAGTTAAACCCAATATAGAAGTAGATGTAACATAAGGTTTAAGAATATAAAAAGAAAAATTGTCGTTTACATCTTTAAAACAACAATTTAGCTTTATCTCACTAATAATGTTGATTTTATGGCCAGAATATGAAGACAAAGAAGTAGTCTGTTAATTCGCTAGTGCTAATACCTAGCTTTTTAAAATCATTGAAGCTTAAGATATTTACCTGACTACCAGTATCAATTTTTAATTCAATTTTACACCCTTCTATGTCTACATTTTCCAACCACTCTACAGAATCAACTGACTTCTGCGATACAGGCCATACGATACGATCTTAAGTTTCAGTAGTTTCCAAACATTCTTCAATAACTTCATGAACCCATTTAGACTGACAAAATTTCCTGAAATGACCTTTCAATTTACATTTGCTGCAATAATGGTTCCAAGCAGGACATTTTCCTTGAAGATCATTATATCCACATCTAGAGCAAAGTCTGCGATTATCATGATTTCGAGTGAACCTTCACCGAAACTTGAACCTTGAGTACTTTGCTTGTGTTTAGTTGTATTTCCACTATCAGCTTTACGAGCTGGAAATCGTATTTTATATATGGCATCAACAGAACTACCAACAGTTGCAAAAGTGTTTGTAATTTCTTTCTGATTTTGTACACTGCTTTCCATCGACCTGCAGATTTGTAGCGCATCTGGTAATTTCAAATCAGGATACTGCAATAGTTTTTCCTGTATTCTGGAATCTTTAATGCCCAATACAATACGATCTCGTATTAAAACATTCTTTTATTGGAAATCACACGTCGAGTCAAGTTTTCACAATGCCGTTACAAACTGATCTATTGATTCATTAGGTTCCTGATCGCGTTTGAAAAACTTAAAGTGTTCGAACACTAAATTTTTGATGGGGTTACAATATTTATCGAAATTTCCCAGCACTGTCGCTAAAACAGTTTTATCGTCAAGTTTAGTTTCTAACGTGTTATATATTTGTAGGTCTTCATCACCAAGCAAGTTTAATAATATAGCAACCTTTACATTTTTAGGTTTGTCGCTTTTTCCACTCGCTAACAGGTAAACTTCAAACTTTTGTTTCCAAAGTTTCCAATTATTTGCTGTCACCTGCAAAAGACAGATTTTTTGGAGCTCTTGAACATATAGGATCGCTCATTTTAATCAATTATTTCTGTTTTAATTACAATTCTTTTACACTGAACCACGTGTAAAAAATTTTGCTGTTCTTAACCTAAAAAAAGTCGTAGGCTTTTACCGCTGCTACCATGTAATGTTTTGTGCTATTTTTACTGGTTCAATTTACGATTGCTAAAATAAGTAATAATTTAAATTGCCTTTGTTTGAGATTTATTATATAATTATAATACAAAACAGTAAATAAAGCAACCACTTAGCGACTTCATGACACCCGTCGTTACACGTCAAGACTCTGGTGGTGGCGGCAATACCGAAAACGTGATAATAACAATTATTAAAGAATAAAAGTTTTCTTAAAAGTAAACAAACATTGATCATAATAATTATTGTAGCATAATATATGTATAATAACTTTAAGTTTCTTTCACCTAGAAATTTCAATCAGGATCCATCCGTTGGAAAATTTCTTTGGCAGCATACGTAGTCATGGCATTCGGAATATTAACCCTACTCGCAGTCAGTTTCGGCATTCATATTTGTCACTACTCGTCAACAATTTCAGTGCAACACATTCACCAGACGCAAACTGTGAAGTTGACGAATCTGATGGAGCATAGAATACATATATCGAGAATATATTGGAACAAAGTGTTCTTCCATCGGTTCCAGAATTGACTACTTGTGACCTGCTACCAGGAATAGAATCATCATCTGATGAGATAGGTCTATATATTCATATGTTGCCGGATTTGTTGCCAAGAAACTATTAAAGAAAATAGGTAAATGTGCAGAAGTAACTTAATTTTAAATAAACATAGCGCTCGTTCAATCCCCTTAATTGAAAATAAAGCATATAATAGAAATGCTTTATGGCAGCCTTCTTCTCATGTTAGTTAGTTATTTAGAAAATACAGTTATAATTTAAGAATATATTTTGATATATATGCAACACTTAATAATAATTTAACACCTAAGCAGCTATTTGTGGATGATGATTTTGTGCAATTTCATTGTTCAGACCATAATATTAAGCTTCTTTTTTCTGAGTAATTAATATGTTTTTATTTATGGGTGTGGATAAAAAACATTAATGCTTCGTTGAAAGGAAAAGATGAACACGCACCAAAAACACATTATAATAAAGTTAGTTTCCTAGCTTGCAAGAAATATTTGTCGCGCAAAAAAGTTAGTGTAGAAATATTAAAGGAAGACAGATATATGTGGAAAATACTATAAATAGGAGAAATATAAGGATAGAATGTCAAATCAAATTATTTAGTAGCTACACCCATTAAAAGGACTCGAGTTATGTCAGATAAAAATTAATTTATATTCCATAAAAACCTCGAGAAAGTTGATTGGAGCTTAGTTACAAACAACAATGACGTAACTAAAACCTTTAACAATTTTCTTACCTGTGTAACAAACATTTTTAAAGAACCTTCCCCTCAGGAGAGGACATTAATCTACAAAAAATTGCACCATGGTTTGAGTATAGTCTGAAAGGCATGCGTGCTAAATTACAAGTCGCTTATGAAAGGTATAAGGAAAATCCCTCCATACAGAATAAAGAAAATCATAATAAGCTTAGAATTAAATATCGCAATGCAATTAAAGAAGCTAAAATAAGGTATGATTCTGCTCTAGTAAAATCAGCAAAAAAAACGAGTAAATGCATGTGGAATATTATCAACTCAAAAGCAAACAAGAATAAGGATGGTAGTCAACGTCCTTCGATATTAAGTCCAACAGATTTTAATAAGTATTTTATTAATGTGGCTGAAACCATTGTATCTGCCATAGATAATAATAATAATAATAGTACACAGACTCTTATGAATAACAGAACACAAAACTGGGGGCATCTTACCTTTAAACCAGTATCTTTTAATAAAGTACGTGAGATCGTTCACTCCGTGAAAACCAAGACCATTACAGATGCTTATGGTCTTAGTATAGCAATAATAAAAAATTGTATAAATATCCTGGTATCTCCTCTGACTAAATTAATAAACTCATGCATCAATAATAATACTTTTCCAGACTGCCTTAAAATAGCTAAAGTTATTCTAGTACTAAAAAAAGGGGATCCAAACAGACCATCAAATTACCGTCCCATATCCTTATTGCGAGTATTTGCAAAAGTTATTGAAAAAATTCTTAGTGAACAAATGAAAATATATTTTGAAGCAAATAATTTATTTTCATACGAACAGTTTGGGTTTATAAGAAATAAATCCTCCACCTTAGCTATTCTGTCTCTAATCAAGGAAGTCACCAATGGCTTCGAGAAGCGAGAATTCTGTCTGGCATTCTTTCTTGACTTAAGTAAGGCCTTCGATTGCGTAGAGCATGACATATTGTTACATAAATTGCGACTATAAGTTCAGTCAGGGAAGTTGTTTATTAATCGAATCATTTTTAAGTAATAGACACCAATTTGTGACACATAAGGGTAACAACTAGGGATTAAGTAAAATAAAGTACGGGGTACCACAAGGATCTATACTAGACCCTATACTGTTTTTAATCTATGTGAATGACTTTTCCAAGAGTTTAGCTATAAGTAAACCAATCCTGTTCGCAGATGACACAACTTTGATATACTCATTCATTAATAGCTCTAATTAATATCAGAGCCATTACATACTTTTCAGTCATCGCGTGGTTTTTGTCTAATAAGCTAAGCATAAACCATGAAAAATGTCAAGATATGATATTTATCTTAAAAAAGAACAAAAATGATTCCTACATAATCCAGAATCCATCAAGTTCCTGGGGGTGCATTTTGCTCCTAACTTGAATTGGGAACAAACGTCAATGAAATTGCCAATAAGTTAAACAGAGCAATATATTGCATTTGCAACTTAAAAAACAATGTCTCTACAATATTATTATAATAGCATATTATGCACTATTCCAAAGTCACATTGCATATGCAATTTTAGCATGGGGTCACTCGCCACATGTAAAGAGGTTATTCTCACTCCAACATAGGGTAATTAGAATTATATCCAATCTCAACTACAGAGAAGATTGTAAACCAAATTTTAAACAATTGGGAATCTTAACTCTGCCATCCATATACATATTTGAATGCCTACTATATGTTCATAAATTCAGGATTCTAACATTACATGTGATTTTTTTTTTCCAATGCTCCACCCGAAGGTACTACATTGGCCGGGAAGCGAGTTTTTTTTTACCTGGAAAATTTTGAATTTTGCCGAATCCTTGCTGTTCCAAGCAAGGTAGGGATCTTTAACGTGCGTGACAACACTCACACACGGGACCTCCATTTTACCTCTCATCCGAACGAGGGTGTATTTTTGTGAAAAATGCTCGCCTAACATTTTTCAAGCGGACCGTGTCGGGATTCGAACCCAGGACCTAGGGCGTAGTAGTCACACACATACCACTACGCCACGGAGCCGCCTCAGGATTCTAACACAAAACTCATTGGTAACACATGCTCAATTACATTCACACAATACACACAATAACAAAGAACTCTGCACTCATTTTACAAGACTTGAGGCCTCAAGGTACTCTGCTAAATACCATACAATAAAACTATATAATTTCCTACCACCTACTGCCAAATTGCTAACACAAAGAAATTTCAAAACCAAAATAAAACATTTTTTAATCAAACACTCATTCTACTCACATGAAAAATATTTTAAATGCAACTTCAGTGATGCTTTAACTTACAGCGATATTTATTAGTTTAAATGGGCCTTTAGGCTGAAACTTTAGATCTTTATAGGAGTAGTAAAGGGTATTTCAAATTGCGCGGTTTTTTTAACAATAAATAAGATACAATTTGCATTCATTTTCAAAAACTTTTTATTGGTAATTGAAGTATCACTAATGACATTTATATGCGAAAAATAATATCTGCCAAATGGCCTTCTCTTGCTTGCAGCTCCACAGATGTCCACTCTTGTTAAAATTTTCAATGACATTTTGATATAATTGAGGCTCTATCTCACCAAGGACACCAATAATTTCATCCTTCAAAGCAGGAATCGATTGTGGATTGTTTTTATAAATCTGACTTTTCACATAACCCCAAAGAAAATACTCTAGTGGAGTCAAATCACATGATCTTGGTGGCCAATTAAAATCACCGTTTCTTAGATTACACCTCCAGGAAATTTTTCTCTCTTTAAAGCAATTGTTTCTTGTGCAGAATGAGGTGTAGTGCCATCCTGTTGAAACCAAATATCCTCTAGATCAATATTCATTAATTCAGGCCGCAAAAATTCGGTTATCATCCGACGATATCGTTCACCATTGACAGGTACAACTTCACCAGCAGCATTTTCAAAGAAGTAAGGTCCAATTACAACACCTGACCATAACGCGCACCAAACAGTAACTCCTTTAAGATGCATAGGTTTCTCATGAATAATTCGTGGATTTTCCTCACCCCAGATGTGACAATTTTGTTTATTAATATAGCCACCAAGTTCAAAATGTGCCTCATAGGAAAACATGTTTTTTTTGAGAAAAATCGACCTGTTGTTCATTGATGAAATTGACAAATGAACGACGTTTTAAATGATCTAATGGCTTTAGTGCCTGTGTTATTTGAACCTTATATGCCTTCAGAGCTAAATCCTTGTGCAAAATACGCCATGTTGTTGATCCACTAAGTCCTACTTGTTGTGAACATTGTCTAATGGACATTTTAGGATCTTCAGCAACACTATCACGAACCAAATCAATAATTTCTTGTGAACGGCCGCTACGACTGTATTTTTCACTTTTTGATCTTCCACCGAACCGGTTTCTTGAAATTTTTTAATAATTCGACCAATAGTGCTTTCGGCTGGACGATTATGTAAACCATAAAATTCACGTAGTTTTCTAAAAACACTTTTCACAGAACGGTGATTTTCATAAAATAATTCAACAATTTGAACGCGTTGTTGTATCGTGTACGAAGCCATTTTTATAAATGTTATACATCACACTTCTTTAATGTCAAAATACCCAGACGATTTCTGTGTGCCATCTATATTTTACTTATTCTTAAAAAAAACACACAATTTGAAACACCCTTTATAAGTAGATAAGTATATAAGTCTATGTGTACATTAAATGTCCACTAATATGTAAAAGACACATGCAAAAACGTTGGCATTTCTAGCACTAAATTTAAACAATAAGCATTTGTGCTTGGGCTCATATGTTAACATAGGTTAAAAGTGTATTTTTGTGTTAATTTTATTTGTTTTCTGTTGTTGTTTAATATTGACTATTAAACTTTTGAATACTTTTCCCGCAAGATTATTAATGTTATTCATAACTTCTAGTTTTATTTATTGCACCTTGATTTATACAGTGTCCACGAACACAAAAGTAACCATCTTGTCAATGACGGAAGTACTTTGTAGCAAGATGATGCATCGGTCAACAAGGGGCCTCGCCTTCACCTTGGCTGAACTTTTACATGATCCAATCACTCCTGCTCACAAAAACAACATAAAAGAAATTGTTAAATTCTGGAATAAAACCATAATACCAGAGGTATTGCTTACTATGTACTTACAGTAAAAGGAAAACCAAATATCTACCTACGAAAGTATTCATTGAAGCATTTAAGTTATACGTAATGTGAACATTTAATTCTATTTAATGCTCCCAGCAAAGGTAATCTCATATTTCATTATCAATTCAAGAGGAATGGAACTGCAAGTTGTTGATGGGGCCCAAGTTGAATTTTGTGGGATCCTATATTTTGATGTTCCACCACTGTATCTTATATATTTATTTTATATTAAACGTGATATTTTCAATTTTAATAATTCCCATTCTGTTGCATTCGTGATATTCTAGTGTTTCAATTACTCCTAATAGGTTTTCACTGTAGTTTAGTCTGGTTACTAAACTGGAAAAGTTCAAAAATTCTTAAGAATAAATTGCTCTAAACAATTTTTAGTAAGAATAAATTATTCTTAACAATTTATAAACCTTTCCAGATTAGTAACTGGATTGAATAATGATGAAAACTTGCTAATAGTAATTCCAACGTTAGAATTTCAAGAATGCAAGAGAATTGTATTTATTTAAATTTTGGCGCCTTTTATTCATTTCCTTTATATTTGAATTTGGCACTATTTACCTTAGATAAGACACCTACCATATGGTGCTCTTAGTGTAAACAATAATTTCATAGAAAGCATTGAGATTGTAAGTAAGTAAGTAGATTTATTGCATAACTCAATATAGGTAATTAAAGTATAAAACAAAATATTATACTATAAAGCAAATTATTAAAAGACAGTTAATAATATAATTAGTTTTCATTTCTACAACTTAAAATATATTTTTTTAAATTACTCTTGAATTTTCTTAGAGAAGGCTGATTTGTAACTGATTTTGGTAATGTATTATATATCTTAACGCCATGATGAAATACGTTTTTTGTGGTTATCGTTTTATTCTTCTTGTATATATAGTAATTGTCTGCTTGTCTTGTGCTGTGGTTATGTATATCTGACACTTTAATTAAGTTGCTAACCAAGTACGAAGGCAGCAAAACATTTATAATTTTATATATAAAAACCATACTATTATATTTCATTTGTTCCTGAACATTTAAAAAATTAAGGCATTCTAACATTTTATGGACTTTGGCAAATCTGCTACATTTTAATAAACATCTCATTGCACGATTTTGTATCTTTTGCAATCTTTCCAAATCACCTTGGTTTGAGACAAATAAAATGGTGCTGCAATATGTTAGGTGTGGATAAACTATTGCTCTATATCAAGTTATTCGAGCAAAACTTGATAACTTTGCACTAATTCTTCTCAGAAATCCAACCTTTTTGCTTAATTTATTTATAACCATCTGTAGATGCATTTTAAAAGTTAATTTTCGGTCGATTATTACGCCAAGGTGTTTAATGTCCTCTACCAGTTCAATATCAGGCCCATCTATTTGTACATTCCTATTTTCTGTTTTTATCATTTGATAACTTCTATCATTCGTTAACAACATCCATTTTGTTTTATCAACATTTATCTTCAGCTTATTTCCAACTAAATATTTGCTAATTCTTATTAAGTCACTATTTACAGATTGAATCAGGTTTATTACATTTGCACCTTCGGCATATATTAAAGTGTCATCAGCAAACATATGCATCTTTGTTATCTTCACTACATTCACTATATCGTTTATGTAAATTATAAAAAGCAATGGTCCCAAAATACTTCCTTGTGGAACACCCCACTCAATTTCTGATTTACTAGATGTTTCCCGTTGCCATTTCGTTTCTTGCTCCCTGTTTTGTAGGTAGTCTTTAAACCACTCTAACGCATTGTCTTTAACTCCATATTTTTACAATTTTTGAATGAGAATATTTCTACTTATAGTCTCAAATGCTCTTTTGTAATCTATAAAGACTGCACACACCGCCTTTCCTTTATCCATTGATTCTTTCCAGTCATTTATAATTAGCTGAATCGCTGTTTCACACGAGTGTTTCGTTCGAAAACCAGACTGATAGGTGGTTAATATATTAGTCTCATCCAAGAATTGCTTCAGTTGCTTATATATTACTGTTTCTAATACCTTTTCAATTGTGGCCAACATATTTATAGGCCTGTACTCTTCGCATTTCTTTGTTGATACTACTTTTTGAATTGGTGTAATTGTTGATATCTTTAAGTCCTTGGGCACAATACCATGCATAAGAGACATATTTATTATTTTTAGTAGCGGATAACCAATAATATTCTTTAAGAACTCTACTGTTTACACCATCCGGGTTGCTTTTATTTGCTTGCTTATATACCAATTCTTTTAGTTTATGTATTTTTAATAATTTAAAAGTACTTAATTCCTTCAGGCTTGTACGTATTTGGTCGTGAAACTCAAACTTTTCAATACCGATTGATGATGTAATTTCTGTTATACTATTTATGAAGTAAGT
The DNA here is from genome assembly GCA_036346225.1 of Platerodrilus igneus. Classification (NCBI taxonomy): domain Eukaryota; kingdom Metazoa; phylum Arthropoda; class Insecta; order Coleoptera; family Lycidae; genus Platerodrilus; species Platerodrilus igneus. The sequence goes on from JARFIW010001419.1 coordinate 142,407, forward strand.
ATTGAAGTTTTCAGCAATAGTCTTGTCATTAGTTTCTAGTGTATTCTCAAATATAATGTGCTTACTAGTTTGAATACGTTCAGTTTTTAATACAAGTTTTAAAGTCCTCCACATTTTTACTGGGTTACCTTTATTTTCATCTATTTTCTTTTCATAATATTTAATCTTAGCTCTACGGATCATGAATATCACATTATTTCTGCATTCTTTGTATGCTTTCCAATCTTCCATACTTCTTGTGAATGTAAATTTTTTATAAAATTTATTTCGTATACTAATTACTCTTTGTATTTCTCCATTAAACCATAATTTTGAACTATTTTGTGACACCTCCTTGTCATATGAATTATGGTCAATTGCATTTTTAATGTTTGTGTAAAATGTTTTATAAAGTTTATCGATGTTGGTTATTTCATACTTCCGATCTGCCAATATTAACTCGTTCTTTATGGCCTCATAGTTAAGAATTTTCTTTATTTTGCTTTCTGCATCAACTTGGAGTTTTGTGTGATGTGACTAATGTCTGCAACAACAATACTATGATCTGTAACTTTTGGAGTGTGCCATACTGTACTTTTAATCCATTATTATTAGTTATCACTAAATCTATTAATGTTTCAGATTCCTTAGTAATTCTTGTACTCTCATAAATTAGTTGTACAAATCCACAGTTCTTTACAATATTTTTTAACTTAATTGTATAGAAATCATTTATTTTATTTCAATCAATATTATAATCCCCAATCAGAATGATATCTTCACTACCACGTGATTCTACTAGTTCTTCTAACAAATTTTCCAACAGGTTTAGAAAATTTGCACAACTTCCACTTGGTGAACGGTAAAACGCAGCTATATTTATAGTTCTACTATTCAACTTAATATTACCAACAATACCCCAATATTCTAAATGGAGGCTATACTCTTTTAATATTTCAAACTGTAGAAATGACTGATAGTAAATTATGACACCTCCTGTGTGTCGTGAACTAGAATCTACCCTACCTAAACTGTATCCTTTAATGCCTATTTCATTACTTTCAATACAATTTGTCAGATGTGTTTCTGTTAAACATACCAATATTGGTTTTTCTCGATTGATTAGCTGTTGTATCTCGTCAAAATGTGTAATTAAGCCTTGTGTATTTAAGCATAAAATTATTGACGTATAGTCTGCTGTTATATTTAGACATCTAGAAGATAATTGCTATAAGTAGTTTATTTTACGCTTTTGTAATTCAATAATCCTTTTAAAACATGTACAATTATAGTCCCATACTGTATGCTGCTCATCTAATTCTATATTTAAACGACTTTTTGCTTCCACACAGTTAATACACTTAAATTGACTTTCTTGACAATCTGCTTCATTATGAGATTGTGCACACCGTGGGCACACTACACTCCCTTTGCATTCTTTGGCAATATGCCCAAACTTACAACACTTATAACATCTTTTTATTGCCACATGCTCTAATACCTTACATCTCCTCCATCCTATTCTCAATAGTTCTTCTCTCATAATGTATTTAAATGTATCTGTATCCACTTCTACAATAATGTTAAATAACCCTTTAACAATTTTGGTTTCATACTTAATATTCATTTGAAAATTTTGTTTATGCTCATCTAACTTATTTTGATTTATTATTTTTTTGTAAATGCCTTCTTTGTCACTTTCATCTACTCCTATAATTTTTATCATTGGAAGTCTTTTTAATGGAATCTTTACTGTATATTCTTCTCCCATTTTTTGTGATATAGTTTTCTTCATCACCTCCACTGCCCTATTATTTTCACATTCAATAACAATACCACCATTTTTTGTAGTTTTCCCTACACTTACTCCAATTTCTAAACTAACAGGGTCAATATTATTTTTCAATTTTTTAAGGATTTCCTTAGAGTCTGCTTTTCCACCAATTTTATCTATTATTACTATACGAGGTTGAGATATATTCCGTTTAGTGACTGCACTGTACAATTTATTTGTCATCTATTTTATATTAGTTGTCTATGATACAAATGTTCTTTGCTTCAATTTATGATTAATAGCAACCCTGAGCGTGTTTACGTATGAGGCAGTCCTCAAGATTTTCTTTTAGGGGAATTTGCGAATTTTGGACTAAAAAATTTCAGTTGGTTTTCTTGCGTATGTGAAAATACGAGGCGTTAAAACGCGGAAGAATTGCACTGCAATATGCATGCGTTGAATAATTTATATTTCTGGCATTTATCAATTCCTAATCTATATGTTATCATGGCAAACGTATTACACGCCTGTTATGTTTATTTTGTACGCACAATCATAACATTTTTAGTCAAATCTATTCATGCTAAAAACGAAAATTTGTTCGATGGTTAAATGGTTTATATCCGGTATATTTTATTTTCTACAATGGATACGCTTTCTAACAATTCCGCAACTCAAACCCATTGTGATTTAAAAACGAAACTTTATGCTATAATTAATTAGTCGAGACTTTGTTGGAAGAATCGGTTGATTTGTTAAACATTCCGATAACATATAATTACTTTCTCTGTTGTTTCGTTCTAAACTTTCGTCTAAATAGTATATTGAACTATTCCGATAAAACCGTATTTGAACTCATTTTTGAACTTGACCCTGTAGCTTGTGCTTCGAGATGCTTGTTGTATGATTCGTCACCGTACTTTAAAAGCAATGAACGCTTTTTTTTGTTCGACAAGATAGAGATGGTCTGCGTGTATTGCTTTTTTTTAGCTAGAGGCCAAAGGTGTCCTCTCTTTGTGTAGGCCCAACTGTTCGTTGCTGTGGAGCAGCTGTTTTCTTTGTTTAGTGGATCCCTACTGTAGTTACAATGGCCTTTACGTCGCTGTGTTGACTCAACCCCCACGGTTGGTCAGATAAGTATCCTGATGCATAGAGGTATGTGCCCTGTTTTCTTTTATACATGCCAAGAATTTTTATTTATCAACGGTTGATGGTGTGAAACCAGTTCGCCATACTTGTTGAACAGCTGGCGGCAGAGGTGCTTCTGGTTATACTTCGTTAGTTCTTACTATAACGTGGTCTGTATTTAAGACTTACATTTAACACCTGTACTAGTGAGAAAATCAACATTCGCCATTTTTAATTTTAACATACTTGCTATTGAATTGAATTGAATTTTTCGATAGTTTGTTCTAATATTAGGGATTGTTCTGAGGTAACAGCCATGAGACCAGAAATTCCAGATAAAGGAAATAATTAGGGATTATTAGTGGTTTGCCAAGAAAAATCCTGAAAATGTAAGGATAATTGAAATATATTACAGAAATCGGAACCTAATAAAAAACTCTATTTAACGGAAGGAGCTATAAGAAAGTTCACAGTGCGTTCTAGGGATCCTATACGAATTTTTAAAGGAATGGTAGCAGTAACCATTGTTTCTTTCCCATCAGCAATACCAATAAAAGATTTATGAGGAGATAATTTAAGAGGAAAGTCATGTTTCAATAATGCTTGCAATCCAGCCTTGCCTGTAATTGAATTCGTAGAACTAGTATCAACCAAAGGGTCAGTAACAAAGTCATTAATAGATATTTGTAAATGCGGCCTATTATCAAAATGTTTCTTAATAAAAGTAGCGGCAATATTAGGAGGATGGAAGAAATAATTAACTTTATTTAACCAGATATTCCATCCGGAAGAGGTAGTGCGAGAAATTTCAGATAAATTACGAGATACTGTATTATTTGTTACAGACAGATTTTGAGATATATTTAGTGAATTTAAGCTCCTTGGAACCTTGAGTGATTTAATGGTACAGAGCAATTGGTAGGTAGAGAGGCACTCACACCCTGTGTATGATTGCCCCCTCTTTTGTTTCCCGAGGAACAATTACAGCATCGAGATTTATACATATTCTTTTCTCCACAACCAAAACAAAAAATTCTTCTAGGTAGTGAACAGACTGTATATGCATGTCCGACAACACCGCAATTTCAACAAGAAATATTACGAGTTAAGTGAGTAAAGTTCAGAAGATAACTGCAAATTTTCAGTAACTGTAGATAAATAGGCAAGTTTAGGTTCTAGTAATCCAGACCGTTTTTGTAGGGGTGGTTTGTATTTTTCGTTATGGAATTTTAGCTCTTGAATATTACGACACAAATCCTTTAAATGCGATAATGACGAAATATCTTGCAAAGCTAAATGTTCTGAGAAGTAGGGATTTAAGTTACGTCTAATTTATTTAATAATTTCGTTTTCATTTTGTTTTACATCCAGTCTATTAAATAAAGCTTCAATAGAAACAATATAAGATATAACATTCTCGTTTGGACCTTGAGTACGGTTGCGAATTTCTGACATTAAATCATATTCGTAGTCAAATGGAAGAAAATCTCGTTTAAGACATTTTATTAATTCACTATTAATATTATGAAACCAGGCACTTGCACCACCGCAAAGCAAATCTTCCGCAAAAGCAAACAAATCAGTATCAGGATACATATCTAGACTCCTTTACGTCGTTAACTTTTTCCAGAAAAGACATTAAACTTATTTTAGATTCATGTCCTGAGAATTGCAAACCCCATTTATACCTAGGAACTGTTTTTAAATGGTAGTTACTACCAGCAATATTGACGAAATCAGCAACAGACATAGGTAATTTAGGCAAACATTTCTTATCAGTTTCCGAATTTTCAAAATTTTCCAATACCATTCCTTGGAGTTATAAAATTTTAGACATATACTTTTGTTTCAACTTTTTAGTTTCTGATACACTTTCATTGACGATAGGTAGCAAATCAATTCGATTAGTTAAATGAATTAAACGTGACTTACATATTTTATTTTCTTCGATATCAGGTAAAGGAATTGTGGACCTTAAGATATTTTCAAGTTCCGCCAAAGATTGGTGAATTTCAGAGTTGTTAGTTTCAAAATCGGTAGGTTGAATTTTAGTTTCAATTTTACCCATCTTCTCATCAGCTAAAATCGCACGTAATTGCCCTACACAAAGATAAATTATCAGCGGGAATAACCTTTCTAACAATTCAAACTGCAATTTGTTAGGTTTTAAATGTATCGCTTCCATTATAAGAAATAATAAGATAACTTTCTGTCGATATTTTTAACTAGCAGATAAATCTTCAATAGTAAACAAGGGTAAATAATTAATGATCCGCTTTTTAAAATTACAAAAGCGCTATTTTTTTTAATATATCTAATAAAATTAAGGTATTGACCTCAAGATACAAAATGCGGTACTTAACCGAGATAACAAAGACGGATCAATAACATCTGTAACACTTGTTTACTCATTTCTAAACCAAACGGTAAATTATAATTCGATATAGGTACAAATTCGCATTACTTAGGCAAATCAAGTTAATTTTTATAGGTAGCTTAAATTATACATACAAGTTATATACGTAAGCAATAAAATTCTTATTTAAAAAAAATAGGTAAATTTTATCACGTAATTTACTGAAGTAAGGAATGTTAACAGATAACGCATCCCTTGTATTCATACAGATAAATAACCGTCGGTAGATAACACGTGCGAGACAATTTATTCTTGACCTTGTCTGTAGACAAAACACATCTTCCAAACACATTTCAATACGAAACCGGAAAATAGTCTTGAGATACAAGATACGTTAACGTTAGGCAAATTAAATCGCTGTTTTTAAACGTGTAAAAACAAAATCCCATCACACAAGTTTTAATTTAGTACGAAACTTTCCATTCGTAACTTGAATAAATAAAGGTAGAAACAGGAAAATTTGAGGAAGCCTGTAGTTGTGGTGCCAGTGTTATAAATACTTTAGTAGGTAGGCCTGGGAGGTATCAGGGTTGGTTTGTGGGTTCTTCCTTATTAAAAACAGATTGTAGAAACGAAGTTTGTTTTATTTTGCAATCAAATAACTGACGCCAAGTTATCATAATGAGGAGGTACACAATGTACATCATCATCGTTAGGTCTTCAGTCCACGAACTGGTTAGACGCGTACCCTCATTGTTTCCTATTCTGAACTAACCTACACATTTTCCTGAAATTTGCACAGTCAGCATCTAACTATCTGATCTAGGTCTACATCTACCTCCTTTTTCCTATCTCTGCTTGACATAATGTACAATACAATCAAATCTTACCACATTTTCGGCGCACTAAAATTACAGATATGTTACGATGTTCATACTGCTAAAGCTAAGTAATAAGGGATACAGATACTTGAGTATAGTATCTATGCGACGCTCCATTTTTCGTGTGTTTACCGGTCAAGAACTAGCAGGCAAGAGAGCATTCGTCCTTTGCGTTCACAGGCATAGCGCCCCACTCTACCTAGAACGTTCGCTACATTACATTTTATTGTCCAGATATAGTAACGTTTTAAATACAAAAACAGTGTGTTTGAAAAATACCGTAACAAGTTAAAGTTGTGCACTCCGACACATTTAACGGATAAAAAAAACGTCAAGTTTCAAAATTGACAGATGTAAAGTTAGAAATAATACTTGCTAGTAGTTGTGTTAATAATTTGTTATATAGTTGTTTTGAAAATAAAAGAAATTTGCCATTTTTATATTTAAGGTTAGAGCGTAGTGTTTATTTAGTGTTACTAGATAGTGGGTTAGTTAAGGAAGCAGTCATTCTTAAGTATTCAGAATTATTAAAAGGGCGGTTGTTCAAGATAAAGAGAGTAAATGTGTGGTCTGCGATGAAAAGAAAGTTATCAACAATCCATAAAATGGTGTGTGTACAAGTTGTGATAGGAGATCATAGATTAGAGGAAGCGAAGTTTTTAGTAGAAAAGGGGTTATATTTAGATTTCATATTAGGAGTAGATTTGACAGGACAATTTAGTATTTTGATTAATTTGATAGAGAAATGGGTAGAAATAAGGGACATACGGAATAATTGGATGGATTCAGATCATCACAAGAGTGATGTCAAGGACGACAGGAAGTTAGGTACGATTTTTAAAGACAATATAGGATTAGGAATAGATATAAGGGACGGTAAAGCATTAGGAATGGAAAATATAGATAGTATGGAACAATTAATAGTTATGGGGAATGAGATTACGGATAAAACAGAATTAGGTGTGGATGTTATGGGTCATACAGACTTAGGTATGGATATTAAGGTTAGTAATGGATTAGAAAGGGATTTAGAAGACAGACAGGCAAGGGTACAAGAAAAGGGGTGTACTTTAAGGAATAGACTGAAAGGAGATGGGGTCGAAACGTTTATAGTGTGTAACTTATTTGAAACAGTTTTTGATGAGAACCAGGTTGGAACCACAAATGCAGAATTAAGAAAAAAATTATGTAATGTATTTGACGAACATGTAGGGCTATTCAACGAAGAGGCAAGAGTTGCGATACAATACCCACAAGTTGGAAATAACAAATAAACAGGAATTCTATACAAAAATTTATCCCATACCGTACTATTTGAGAAATCGTGTAAAAGAAGAGGTTAAAAAATTGCTTAAGAATGGGATCATCAAAAGAGCGAATACACCTTTCATAAATCCTATGGGGATGGTTCCAAAGGCCGATAAATCGGAAATCAGAATATATCTTAGATGCTCGGAAACTCAATTCGATAACAAGAACGCGATATGAGCAACCCCAAGGAATTGATAATTTATTGTATAAAGTAACTGATAGAGTTGTTTTCAGTAAATTAGATTTAAGAAATTCTTTCTGGATAATACCGTTACATGAGGATAGTCGAAAATATATGGGTTTCAGCGTTGAGGGAGAAATTTTTCAATACAGGGTAGTGCCTTTCGGGTTATCATCGTCGTCGGCAGCGCTTGTTAGAGCGACGCAAAGGCTGCTGAACGATTTGGAAGAATTTTGCACACATTATGTTGATGACGTTCTGATCTTTTCGCGAAATGAGAAGGAGCATTTTGAACAACTAAAGAAAATTCTTGAGAGATTGGACGCTGGTGGTTTGAAACTAAATATTAAGAAATGCGAATTCTTTAAAAGAAAGGTAATATATTTGGGGTATGTAATTAGCGACGAGGGAGTCAGCACATGTACAAAGAGACTAGCTGAACTTAAAAAATTGAATCGGCCAAAGAATTTAAAAGGTTTAAGAGGGTTTCTGGGGGTTTTAAATTACTACAACAAAAGATTCATCCCAAAATATTCGGAATTGTGTATGCCACTGGTGGGACTTTTAAAGAAAGGAGAACAATGGAAATGGACTGAAGAAGGGGAACAGGCGTTTCAGGACTTGAAGGAGATGTTTCACAAGAAACTGTCATTAAAATATCCATATTTCCGAGATAAATTCATACTGAGAACCGACGCGTCCGATTATGCAATTGGGGCTGAATTAGTGCAGATTCAGACGGGTGAAGAAGTGGGGGTGTGTTTCATATCGAGGGTGCTAACTGATTATGGAACGCCGTATACTACTGAGGAAAAGAAATGTTGGCAGTCATGAAATTAAAATTCTACTTGTTGGAAAATACTTTTATGATAGAGATGGATAATATTGTACTAACATTCTTAAAGAAAAAGGAATTTGTTAGTAACAGATTATACAGGTGGGTACCGTTTCTTCAAGAGTACCAGTTTGACATCAAGCATAGACCAGGCAAGGAAAATGTAATGGCCGATTTTCTAAGCCGGAAAGAGGGAGACGAGAAAGAAAGGGTTTATGGTGGCCGTACAAATGTTTGAAAAAGAGGGACCTTGGCCTAACAGCAGGAAGACAACGAAATTAAAAGAATTCGGAATCATTCAATTGGGGAAGGTTTGGAGGAGGACAAAGCGTTTAGTATCAAGGACGCATTGTTGGTGAAAAAGTTAAGGGAGGACGAACTTTTAGTGGTGACAGTCGATGTTGCGGAAGAAATATTTCGAGAGATTCACGCTGTCTTTAGACACATAGGAGTGCGGAAAATATTTTTCATGTTTAGGGAAATTTTCTATGCGAAGAACGATATAACAATAGCAAAAAGTGTGGTAACAGGATGCTGAGTGTGTGTGTTAACGAACGAATAAAATCATCCACTGCAGAACACGGCTATGAATGTAACTACTGACGGACCATTAGATTTGGTAGTGATAGACTACCTCAGCAACCTGATACCGACGCAGCATGGGTATAAACATGTATTTGTGGTGGTGGACATCTATTCAAAATTTGTGAGAGTGTATCCTGCATGTAGGTGTAATACGAATCATGCCATTAGAGCAATCGATAGTTTTTGTAGGGAGAATGGAGAGGTAAACACAATTCTAGCAGACAACGTGACGTACTTTCATAACGAACGCTTTATAACGAGTTTAAGGCAGAGAGGAACCAATGTAATTTTTTGTAGCATAAGACATCCTCAGGCGAATCCGTATGAAAGATTTATAAAAAAAGGCATCAAATATCTGAAGATTGTCACATAAGAACACCATGAAGAGGGGGCAAATTACCTGCGTCAAGTTGAAAATTTTATTCATTTAGTACCAAATAGCGTAACAGAGATATGTCCGATTACTTTAATACAGAAAATAAAACCTGGTAGACCATGGAGAAGACAAGTTGAATGTGCGGATATCTCGCGGTTATTGGAGCAAGCTAGGGAAAGGGTAGAGAAGAGCCAACGGAAGTATGTTAAAAAAAACGCAAAAATAAAGAAGCCTACTATTTTTAGTCTAGGAGATTTGGTGGTAGTGAAAAGATTACGTGTGTCAAACAGGGAGCATAATATATGTGCGAAATTGTCATTACCAAACGATGGACCTTTTAGAATCACTAGTGTTTGCTGAAGGAAACGTTTATGAGTTATCGGATCATGATGGGAGAATAAAAGGGCGGTACCATATACAATTATTGTACCCTTATAAAGCAACTGAGGAGTGGTCTGCGTAGTTTCCTTAGATAATGTGTGGTTTGTTTTTATTACACTTGGTCGATGGTAAAAGGTGGTTTAATCAGTTGAATTTTAAAGAAATTAAAATTTTGTTTTCTGTAATTTAGAACGTTTCACACCATACGACAAAATGTTTATAATTTCTTAAAATTCGGTGGGGCTTTTAAAACAGATAGGAGAGGGGGAGCCTATCCTCAACATTAAAACAAATGGATCATCATCATCATTAGGTCTTCACTCCTTGAACTGGTTAGACGCGTACCTTCATTGTTTCCTATTCTAAATTAATCTACACATTTCCCTGAAATTCTCACAGCCTACATCTACCTCTTTTTTCATATTTCTGCTTGTAATATGTCCCATACTATTCCCCAAAAATGCCCCAGAACGTATTCTGCTCTTCTATTTCTCCTATTTTTTTCCACAGATATTCTTGTTCCTCTACATTTCTATAACCTATTTGTTATTAACTTTGTCTGTCCATACTATCATCCTCATACATCTGAAGCAGAGCATTCCACAAGATTGCTACCGTTTTCTGTCTGCTTTCCGTACTGCCCATATTTCATAGGCATACTGTGCTGTGCTCCACACATATGCTTTCAACAATTTTCTTCTTGTTTGTTGTCTTTCATCATAGGCACTGTTCTTTCTTGTTGATGCAGTTCGGTCCCCTTCTATTGTTTTAGAATTATATATCCTATTTCTCCGACATTCAGTGGTTGCGAGGGGGGGGGGGGGAGCGCAGCCTGTGGCTGCCAAGTTCCCTCAGCACTAGAACATTTACTGGTTTGGTACTTTTTCCAATATATTTTTTTGCACGGTCAACATTAGTTGCAGATATTTCACAACCAACACCTGTAGTTGTATATAATAATCACCTGATTTATCTGCGCTTAATTTTTCGTCATTAGGTTTTCCATCTCAAAACTGGTTTAACACGCACCTGCATTTATTTATATTCTGAGCTAGCCTACACATTTCCCTGAAATTCTCACACATGCTGAATACAGCTCGGTTCCCCAGTCAAGGAGGTTAAGCAGCTTCTGGCTGCCAAGATCCTCCAACACTTAGACATTTGCTGAATTAATAGTTTTCCACTAAATCCTTTAACACAAATAACATTATTCGAGAATATTGCCCAACCCATACTTGTAACTGCTTATAATAATCATCATGTTTAAGTACAGTTACTTTTATCGTCATTAATTTATCCCTCTTGGGACTGGTTGGATGCGTACCTCCGTTGATTTCTATTCTGAGCTAGCCTGCACATTTCCCTGAAATTCCTATAGCCTACATCTTTCACTATCTGTGTGCAGTAGTCTAACCTAGGTCTACCTCTACTTCTGCTTTTCCTATTTCTGCTTCTAATATACTCCGCACTATTCCCTCATGTCTTAGTATGTGGCCTTTCATCCTATTTCTACTATTTTTACCGTTTTTCCCATATTTTTCTCTTCCTCTGCCATTTTTAGTACCTCTTCGTTCTTAACTTTGTTTATCCATGATATCTTCATCATACGTCTGTAGCACCACATTTGAAAGGCTTCTACCTTTTTCTCGTTCGCTTCTCCTATTGTCCAAGGCTTCACAGCTGCACAGTGCTGTGCTCCACACATATGTTTTAAGTAATCTTTTCTTTGTTTGTTGTCTTTGAACACAGTAGTTACTTTTTGTTTGTCCAATGTAGCATGACCTTGTGCTAATCTTTGTTTTATGTCTTTTGCGCTTTTCCCATCTTGCATTATTTGGCTTCCTAGGTAGCAGAAATCCTTAACCTCTTTTAAGTTCATGTTACATATTTGTATTCTTGTTATTGATTTATTTTCCCCTCCTTTGCGTACTAGTACTTTAGTTTTAGTTTTGTTAATTTTCATACTGTATCTCTCTGTTAGAACCGTTTTCATTTCATTAAGAGCAGCTTCTAACTCTTCCTTGCTAGATGCTAATACCGCAATATCATTTGCAAATCTAACCATATCAATTTTTTGTTCCTGCATAGTAATTCCAAATATCTTCCTGCATTTGACAGTATTCATTGCTTCTTCAATGTACAAGTTAAAAATTAATGGGGAGAGGGCACTTCCCTGTCTCACCCCTTTCCTAATGTTTCTACGTTCCCTCTCTAATTCTATTACTGCTGTTTGCTCTTTGTATAAGCTGTGTACTATTCGTCTATCCTTATAACTCATTCCAATTTTTTGAGTATTCCGAACATTTTTTTCCATTTTATATTGTCGAATGCTTTTTCCAGATCTACAAACCCTATATACACGCTTTCCCCTTTTTCTATTGTTTTCTCCATTATCACTCTCAGAGCTAAAATAGCCTCCCGTATTCCCCTGTTTTGCCTAAACTCAAATTGGTCTTCTCCCAGTATTTCTTCAGCTCGTTTTTCCATTCGTCTTTGTACAATTCTAGTTAATATTTTTGATACGTGTGCTATCAGACTTATTGTTCGAAAATTTTCACATCTATCCGTGCTTCTTTTTTTTGGTATAGTTTTATTTATTTATTTATTTAATTAGCCCAATGCTATTTACAGTATACATAAATGAATTAAAAAAAACAATTTAACTTAGGAACTAAAGAAAAGAAAATGTAAAGTGTTCACTTCTGTAAATAAGTCAGATCCATAACTAAATACAATCGTCTTGCAGATACACCACTGTCATTACATAATTTCATATTTTCCTTTTATATAAGTCCTAACTTTCTTAGAAAACAGTTTCATGTCTTGAATATTTTTAATATCAGATGGAAGATTGTTAAATAAACAAAATTCCTTATTTATAATTGTTTTCATCGTCAAATTTCTGTTCACTCTACTCACATTAATATAATCTTTGGTTCTGATGTTATAGTTGACATATGCTGATCTATAATGTATATATTGCAAAAGATATTCCGATGCCTGATTGTATTTAATCCTGTGGACTAGGACCATAACAGCATGTTCAACTTGTGCTTCTAGAGGCAACCAATTCAGTTGCCGTAACATACTGTTAATTGGAGTCATAATGTTACATTTTAGTATTATACGCATTCTCTTGTTCATCAGAATTTGCAGTCTTTGTACGTCCTTTCTTTTGCACATAAAGAGCACAGTCTGGCAGTAGTTGAAATGTGGCAAAAATTATTACATTATAGACAACACACCTAGCCCATAGTGTTAAATGGGTTGAGTCTACTTAAAAAGCCAATTTTCTTGCCCATCTTACATAATTCATCAACATGCCCAGTACTATGATGCTATGTTTGAAATATTTGGGTATCTCGCCTGTCTCATACACATAGCTTACAAGTTGGAAGAGACGTTCTGTTACTACTTGTCTAGCGGCTTTTAGAGTTTCTGCTTGCATCTTATCCGTACCCGGCGCCTTTCCATTTTTCAGACCCCTTAATGCTATTCAAACTCATCTCTAAGTATAGGATATCTCAAGTCATCATTTTCAATGCCTGATTCCTGTTATAATGTAGTTAGTTCCTTTACTGCATATAAATTCCCTATATATTCTTGCCATCTACCCACTTTATCTACATTTTCTATAATGACGTATCCTTCCATGTCCCTTATATTTTTGCTATACGGTTTTATATCCCTAAAATTGATTCTAATTAGTTTGTATGCTTCATCTGTCTTTCCTACTCCCACCTTCGTTTGTACCTCTTTGCACTTTTCATCGATCCATTGTTCTTTAGCTTTCCTGCATTTGCGAATAATTTCCCATTTAATGACTTTGTATCTCTGTTTTCCTGTTTTGTCTGATTTATTTTTGTATTTTCGTCTTTCTTCTATTAAATTCAGGATATAATTTGTTATCCATGGTTTCTTATTTTCTTTTTGTGTATACTCCAGAATATCTCTGGCCGCCATGTCTAAGCTGGATTTAATGTTATTCCATTCTGTTTCTACGTCCTTAGTATCAGATATATTCCAGACGTCTCTTACATTTAAAATGTTTTTGTACATAACCGTCGATGCGGTATATGTGACGCAACAGCAGTTGGTAATGCTAATCTTTAATACAGATTTTAGCGCACCCATCTGTCAATGACGTCACACAATATGCAAATTATTACGCGCAATGACGAAATATATCAAATTCATAAACAGGTTATTAAAGCAAGGTACTCACATGAATAGGTACAGCTTCCTACCAAATCATTTCCTTCCGGGTTGCTCGTAGCTTTCTTCAGGATAATTTAAAGATGGTGCGCATAGCGTCCTTTGGGATTGCTCGTAGCTTTCTTCAGGATAATTTAAAGATGGTGCGCATAGCGTCCTTCGGGATTGCTCCGTCTAGCTACGGCGGTCGTGGGCTGCTCCCAGGTTGTATCTACTACGCCCTAGGTCCCGGGTTCGAATCCCGACACGGTCCGCTTGAAAAATGTTAGGCGAGCATTTTTCGCAAAAATACACCCTCGTTCGGATGAGAGGTAAAATGGAGGTCCCGTGTGTGTGTTGTCACGCACGTTAAAGATCCCTACCTTGCTTGGAACAGCAAGGATTCGGCAAAATACAAAATTTTCCAGGTAAAAAAAAACTCGCTTCCTGGCCAATGTAGTACCTTCGGGTGGAGCATTGGAAAATCACATGTAATGTCCCAGGTTGTATCCAAATTAATCTTCTATGACCTATATGTAGAGAACGGCAGGATCAGGTTTATAGGAACGAATAATCAAAGGCAAGGGAATCTACATAATAAGATAAAGATACGATACCAGACACAACCACTCCACTCGAAGTTCAAAGGCAAAAAGCCACGTTTCAGCGTCTCTCGGAAACTCCCCACTTTTGTTCTCCCGCCACTCGCGTCAGCGCGATCTGGCGCAAACGCACTCTGACGTGACGGAAATGCACGCGCCAAGTCTTTCAAATTTATGGCGCGAACTCCCGCATATTAAAACTATATCAATGTTTACGGCCGATTTCGGCACGTAACACATCTTTAAGCAATTCATTTGACTTTTATTCGAATCTTTCTTGAATATCTTTATCTTTTAGTTTCTCCAAGTCAAAGTGCCTTTTTCCGTTACTTTTTTTCTTCAGATTTTTAAATTTAAGTGTGGCCTTCATAATTACGATGTTGTGGTCAGTGTCTATATCTGCTTCTGGGTAGCTTCTACAGTCTCTTACTCGATTCTTAAACCGTTGTCTAACAAGAATGTAATCTATTTGATATCTTCCTATATCTCCTAGCATCTTCCACGTATAGCATCTTCTAGCATGATGTTGAAATAATGTGATTGTGGTGATTAAATTGTGTTCTTGTCGCAAAATTCTACCTGCCTATTTCCTGTGTCGTTTCTCGTGCCTAAACCAAATAAACCTACTACTGCTACTGCCCTACCCTCACCTAAGACTGCATTAAAATCCCCTGTAATTATTAAATTTTCATGTTCTTTTACGTATCTTAATGTCTTCGATATCTTTGTAGATTGCTTCTACCTCTTCGTTACTGTAGCTAGAGGTGGGCATCTATACTTGTATTTTTACTGTGTTTGCAGGTTTAGATTCTAATCTAACCATGAGTACTCTTTCGTTCTTTTGTAAGTAATTTTCTACACAGTGTCCTATCTTTTTTCGCACAACTATCCCCCACACCCAAATTTCATTCCTCTGCTCCTGTATGAATTACTCTGAAATCTCCACACCAAAAATCCCCCGTCTCTGGCCACCGAACTTCGCTGATCCCTACTATATTTAATACTAACCTATTCATTTCGATTTTTAGGTTCTCTAGCTTACCTACTTGCTTCATGCTTCTAACATTCCACGCTCCGACTCACAAAATGTTCCCCACTCTTATTCTGAACTTCCAATCGCATCCCCTCCCGGAGATACGAATGGGGGACTATTTTAACTTCGAAATCTTTTACCCCGAAGAATGCCATCATTGTATTGTAATTTAGGTACGCTGTGTACTTAGAAGGTAATGTGGTGGTTTCACGTTGCCTACCACTTCGTGGTAGCGTGTCTTAGACTGCCATACCGACCCCTATGATCTCTGCCAATCTAAGTACCGAAAGAGCCGCTGCCCTCTTTCGGGGACCTGTCTTAGTCTGGTTCCTCACTAACGACCCTACTACTTTGGTTGAACCTGTAGTTTGGCTCTTTAGCTCATTAGAACACGCAAGCCATTTCAGCTGTTCTAGTAATCTAAAACTTCGGCAAGGTGCAAGTCCATTCGAAATGGATAATGTAAAGGTTTAATTTAGGGTATTCTTTTAAAAAGGATGCTTGGAATTTTCATTGTTAGATCTTCGGATAGGTGGTACCTGGAGGATATCACTGAGAAACACCTCTGAAAATGGTGGACATCAGTGGGTGAAAGGTTTTATGTTTGTGTGTGGAAATACATGATATAATCTTGTATATAAATTCGGAAAAGCCAAATCACTGTATAGTGTTCAAATTTAGAATTAAGGCTGCCTTCTATTATGAATTTATCTAGATTATCCAAATTTATTGTGCATTAGAAGTTAGTTTTAATGTTAAGGTGGTTTCTTGCTATTTTATAATCATTATGTTCATGGGGTTTTTATTTAAAAGTTTAATGTAGACATAAAATGGTAAATATACGTATTTGGAAATTGTAATCGGTTAAGTGAATTGAAAATGAAGTTATGATTAATGTATTTGATGTTACACATATATCTAGTGGGCATTCATTAAGTTTTAGAATTAATAAGGATTGTATATTAATGATTTGGGGTGGGCTATGGACGCTGTAAAAGGAACAAAAGTTTTGGAATTAATTAATAATTTTGATAGTTGTTTTTTTTTAATGAACTGTCAGGAGGCTTTTTCTTTTGCTAATAAAATAAAGTTCTGATGTAACTGTGTTTAAATTGAATAAACTAAATACAAAATTGATTAGTCTGCAACATATTCCAAGTAACACAAAAAAATTCAAAGGATAATAAGAAGCACGAGTCAAAAATTGAGAACGATCAAATAAAAAAACCAGAAGAGTAAAATTTGAATTGGTTTTCAAAGTCCAACCAGATTGTGGACAACGAAAGAAAAGCGTTGTAAAACCCATGTACCAAGCTGTTCCATTAACAAGTGGGAAACGAGTGCCACCAGCTACCACAATTTGATATTACATCGGGAGACATAGTATGACTCCGAGATCCAGCGAAGCCCGTGATCTGGTTTAAGTATTCATATAAAATTAAGTAGTTGTTAACCTTAGAATTTTAATAAATCATAATAAGTCCACCTGAACTAAGACAAATAATTGTAATAGGTATGGTTGTTGCTGCTGAATGAGAACCGTAATGCAAATACTTGTGAGGCGCTGTCCATTATTCAGGATATAAGAGGTGAGTATTTAAGGCTAAGTCCTCTAGGTACTAATACATGAGATTGACATTGGAAATAAAAGGAAAGCGTCCAACTCCGACATTGTTCTTATTAACACCATAAATCGTAAAAGCTCATATAAGACAACCCGTCAGTCTTGACAAGGGTGTGCGTGTTCAGTAACTGGGTGTTTATAGTTACTCAGACACAGATATTCGGGGCGGGTCGTGTGGTATTACTACTGGTAAAAAATTATTGTATAGGTGCTTCGTAATTGTCCTAGTTACAGAACCCAAACTAGGGTAGTTCGAAATTAAAGGTAACTATTAAAAAAATAAACAGAATACAGTACTCATAACCGTGGAATACAAAAAGAGTGCGAATGAGGAAAGCCAAGCAGCCGGAGCATTAAGAAGCAGTAACCATACAAAGTCAAGAGAGCTGCAAGTGAAACGGCAAGTTTAGTCGTAAGGTGAGTTTTATTAGCAAATTTAAAAACAAAATCGTATGTAAGATGTATAAATATACACCCACTTTACGAAAATTCGAGAGTTTTTAATTATACGAATCAAGCTAATATTTGCATAGCCATAAATTTGTTTGTTTCATAAAGGGAATTTCCTTTATGAAACAAAATTCTTTAATTTATGTCAATGCAAATATAAGCTTGATTTGTATAATTAAAAACTCTCTTTCGATTTTTCGATTTGAAATGATCATTTGGGCTTTGCATAAAAGTCTAAGTTATTATTTCATTTTATTCACTGTAATACGATGGTATTTATCAACTTACCTGGTGTAATTAACTATCTAATAATATATATATATATATATATATATATATATATATATATATATACGATATATTATTAATGGGTTTGAGGTCAGCTGGAGGAAAGTATACTCTTTTTTAAGGCCTAAATTTTCGAATCTATTTCAAATTCTTGATCACAGGCTTTCTAAAATACAATTAACTAGGCTAACATATACATCAATTGCTATTAACTTACAAGGTGAGGATATATATTAAATTAACATAGATATTAAATCGAAAAGTATTTTTAAAATAATGTTTGCTTCAAGTTGTTGTATAAAAATTGTATAACTTGTATATATATATATATATATATATATATATATATATATATATATATATATATCCAGCTATTATTATCTCCTCCACTCATTTACTAAGAACATTTGATTTAGGCTCCATAATATTTGGGCTCCTTATACGGAGCCCAAAAGGAATCCTTATAAATATTATACGTTGTGCTTTAGAGTCCTCTATCGTTAAAATATAATCAATTTCCATAAAACAGATTTAATTGAAAACACAAAATTTAGTTTGTAGCCAAGATAAAGGCGTGAGGGGATGATGATTTATAATCAACAGGATGTTAAAATCATAGTATCCTAAAAGGTTTTGTATATTTTAGTTCCAGCAAATTCCGCTAAAACGTGTATATTTATATACAAATCATTTCGTTCCAATAGCCTTTTGGAATCCTTAAATCTGGCAATGCTGTTAATTGCGATACGTCTGTTATTCAGCATTTAAATATATAGAATATACACTTCATCATTGAGAGTTATTCGAAGTGAAAGTGCTGTGTTCTTCAAAAATGAACGCCAGGAGTAGAAAAATAATGGATCTAGCTTTAAACGGTAAGAAAATTACAATATTAACCTTTTTTTACATTATTTATGTATTTATTATATATTAGTAATATATTGTTAATAGTACCGTGAATTATAGTAGATTATAGCAAATATCATAAAAGTTTCTGGCAATTACAGCCATCCTTTATGTAGGTTTATTTACACTTTAATAGTTTAACATTCGTCTATATAATCTATAGAAGTAAACGTTACTGCTTAATTATTATTAATCTCGCTTGATAATTTATATTGTACAGCTAACTAATGAAAAAAGAACTATCTATTCATAACGCCATTGTGAGATGTAGTTCCCGCCAATACATTATTAATTCATGCTCCCAAACGCCTGTATAAAAACCGCAACGACAACAAAACTGCGCATTTGGAGGGATAGCTATCTTGTCTAGTGAGAATTGTGGGTCAGGTTTGTGACCTTCAATTTTGTTTGCGATTCTGGAAACATTAAGCATATTAGGTAGGTCGAGGCAGTTTATATTCATGTAGTGTTAGGATTGTAATTGATAATTTATTTAAACAGCTACCTATTCTGAATTCTGTATTTATTAACCTTAATTAAATTTAGTGACAGATTTTCATATCTTTCAAGTAGGTATTACATAAATGCGAAATTTCAACCTGTTGTACTAAATTGTTTTTAAAACATAATAATGTATTGTCCAAGTTACAGAAAAAATGTCATTTTAAGTAATAAAACATAACCTCCATCATTCATTTTGTTACATTTTGCCTGGGAAAGTTTTGTAACATAACCTTTAATCTTATGTTAGTAGATAATACATCAATTATTAACAACGTTTCCCAACAAAATGCAAATAGAACGAAAATAGCATCTAAGTATTTGTTAGTTACAGTTACAAAAATAAATCAATAGGAATAGAAGAAACTGATTTTTGTAGGAAAAAAGGTGTTTATCTCATTTCTACAAAAATCGATTATTGAAGAAGTTCGATAGTTATATGATATAAGGGTGCTTAGCAGTGCATTTGTAGTGTCTTAAAAGGCATTGTTTAATATTAGTCCTTGTAGGTACCTAATTGTAATAATAGCACACTTGAATCAACCCTAAATAATCGTTAGAATTCAGGTAGTACTTACTTTTAGTAGCTCTTTAAATGGAAATACTAAAATGAAGTGTCATTTATAACAGCAAATTCAATCAATTTTTTGTATTGGTTTAGAAAACTATTGTTAGAAATTACAGTATATCATACATTGTAGGTATGAATATTTTATATCTTAGAATATTTTGTTGCAATAATTAATACTTTTTGATACATTTTCTTATGAAACATAGGTACTGTAATTATGGTTTTGACGATGTGTGATAGGTAATAGTGGTCCTATTCTTAGTTCTACTTTATATCCACTAAATTGTAATTATATGAGATATGTAAATATACAAATGAATGCTTTTGGCATACAGCACGAATGTAAATCTCATTGTATGGTACTTATCCTATGAACGGTTAAGACGTTTCTATGTACAATTTGTTTGAAATTGAATGATTTCGCATTAATAATTGTGGCGTTTATATACATTGTAAATGCTTAACATTTCCATATGCAACTTCATATGTATCTCTCAATGCAACCGAAACCTTAAACATAAAATATAGGTACATTTTTTCTGCTTTGGTAACTCAATTTAAATAATTAAATTGAAATTAGCATAATTTTGTATCCAATGGCATGTGTGCATATTGTATTCATGTGTAATAATCTGCTTAAAGGATGGTTTAAACCTGTTATTCACTTTACAGTGACAACCTATGTACTATCGATTAAGATAACCTTAAAAACAAAGTTTTCCTGTTGAATACTGTATGAATATTAGGTAGCTCAAAGGTGATAGTTTAGCACAAAATGAAAACTGATCTGATTCGAAAGATGGTGTACACTTTGTACACTTTTATTGTTAAATTTTATTGCCAAGAACGCATAAATGTCCCGAAATTTATTTTTAACAAGGAAACTGATAGAGCACAAAACATTCACGGTTAAAACCTCTTATATACTAAGTTTAAAAACACTAGGTACAACAATTTATTTAAAAGTTGAATGTTGTATTTTGCAGCTGCAGCATCAATGCCTTCATTAGATGTACAGTTTAAAGAGGTGGCGTTCAGAGAACCAAAAATTGCTTCGACTCAATAAAGGTAAGTTAATCCGAGCATATTGTAGGCATATGGTTCTAAAGAGTATTTGTAAAGGAGAATAGAAGGAAACTGTAGTTTAGTAATTAATAATTGTTGTCCAAGTAAATAGCTTTGTTGTGCAGCTTTAGTAGTAGATAAAGATTCTTTGTACACATAAGTAGGCTTGAATTTTTATCGATTAGTTGATTTTGTTGTGAAGTTCTTTCTTATATCACACTTATCTACTTTTAACATGCACAGTTAGTTGTTCCAAATAATAATAATTTGATTAGATAAAACGATTGAGTAGAGCAACATAACAAAAATCAAAATTGTTTCTCTATATTTGCCTTATCGGTGTTAAATGTAGTAAAACTAAACCCTACCACATATCAATAAATAATATGGTGTACTTGGTTATTTTAGCATAATGTGCAACGTAGATCATTTACAAAGAATTGGTTTTGCAATAGGCCTCCATCACCAATGTCTCCAAATAATTGGTATAGAAATATGCACGAAGACACGGCGTTGCCGCAAGCATGGGCAACTCGAATGACATAATTTCATCTAAAAAGGAAGAAGAACCCTCCAAGCGTTGGATGCATGATGATAGTGATGTCAATAAATCGTTGTCTCTAGAGGTAATGAACAAGTGTTTAGATGTATTAAGTGATTAACTGTTGTAGCTTGAGAAACGAGACATTCCAAATGAAACTATTTTATCAGATAATTTAGATGGTGATCCTACTATTCCAGAGACCAGTGAAAGTGATTGCAAGGTGACATGTAATATACAGACTATACCAAATTAAGTGTGCACTATTACTAAATCTTTTATTATTATGGATACAATGTCGGTTCAGGGAAATGTGGTTAGTTCAGAATAAGAAACAATGAGGGTACACGTCTAACCTGTTCAAGGATTGAAGACCTAATGATGATGATGATGTCTGTTAAATTACCAAAGTATTAGCATTTTTCTGCTGATTAAGATTGTGAATGCAGAAAATAATAGAGCAGAGACTTTCAAGTATGGAGAAAATGTATTTCTTTTAAATGGATACCTTGTATATGGTCCTAAAACGTAAACTAACCTAACTATTCTAGGACAAAGTTTATTAGGGGCCAGATATGCGAACCTGATGGAACTTCAAGATAGCATTAGGCGCATTGTAGCTTCCATCTACTGCAGAATAGTGATGTCTTTTAAACAAGATAATAAAGAGAAAATTGAATTTTATTTCAGACACTACCGACTTGTCTATAAGATGAAAATGGTTATAATGGGATTATTTTACATTATGCGCCAATATTGTACTGGGACTGTTTTGTTTTATAGATGATTTGCGACGATATGGTCAAAAATATACAGTGTTCCATTTAAAAATTACATTTTCCCATTTACTTGTAAACGCTCTACTTTATTGTTTTTATGCTTTGACCATCTTAATCAGCAGAAAAAATGCTACTACTTTGCTAATTTAACCAACTTTGTGACTATAGAGTTAGCAATAGTTCAAACTTAATTTGGTACAGGCTGTATGTAGCCCAAAATTTAAACTAACAGATAGTTGATTTTCATACTTGACAGTAGCTTTGCATCTCTGCTTTGTGTGTGTACTAGTAGCATTTTGTAACAAATTTTCTTGTTTAAAGTTTTTATGTATATAATATTGAGGATTGATTTTATATAGTTTATGGTGTTTTCAGGATTCATCTAACGAATCTACTTCTATATTTCCGAGGAACGCATTGGTTGCATAACCGTAGATATTGCATCGTAGAACAACAGGTATACTTTCAAACTTGTATCCTAATGTACTAACAGAAAATATTATTTAGATTGGTAAACCAGAGGAGGACCACCCGTATATGCATATTCCTATCATATCTCCAATATTTGAAGGTGAAAATCAAGATATTTCACTAAATGCAACTGAATATTTAAACGATGGAGCCGTAGATATTGCACATCAAGAACAGCAGGTATACTTTGTGAACTTGTGTTCTGGTGTACTAACAGAA
Source organism: Platerodrilus igneus (assembly GCA_036346225.1). Lineage (NCBI taxonomy): Eukaryota > Metazoa > Arthropoda > Insecta > Coleoptera > Lycidae > Platerodrilus > Platerodrilus igneus. The sequence continues at coordinate 165,438 of JARFIW010001419.1, forward strand.
AATATTATTTAGATTGATAAATCTGATGAAGATCACCCATATATGGATATTCCTATATCTCCAATATTTGAAGGTGAAAATCAAGATATCCAATCAAAACAAATGAACATTTAAATGATGGAAAAATTAAATCACACACATCAGCTAAGAAGAAGCAATTTTTGCTTTTTGTGAAACGTTTGTTTTAAATTTTGCTAGACATCTCGAAGAAATCATTCGACAGAAATCGAAGTGATAAAGATATTTTCCATTCCAGCAAAATCTAAAACAAGAAAGCATTTTCTTTCAACACTCAGAAAGCAAGGAAATTTTATAGTCAATTCATCCAACTGTGTCAGGCCCGTTAAGAAAGCAAATATTCAAGGGGAAAGCACTTGCCATGTAATTATTGCATGGGATTCTACTCAGCAAAGCTGCTTTGGAAACATAAAAGAATATGTCCTTCCAACAATGATTCTAAAGAAAAATCTCAAGTGCTCAAAGTGATGGCCAAACTGCTTTAACACAACATCTACGAATAGATCCACTCTTGCGAGCACAAGTATTTCCGAATGAGAGCAGATCATATATCGCTAGAAGTTAAAAACGATAAACTTATATGTGCCTTTGGTGCACGTTATATGAAAATCCACAGAGAGAAACATTTTATTAACGTGACGCCTAGAAAAATGCGTGAGTTGGCTAGAATTCTCATAGAAGTAAAAGTACTAGAACCATATATAAAAATCTATTTGATGCATTACAACCTAAATATTACGATCTACTTGTTCAAGCCACTAAGACAGTCGCCTTTATGATGCAGTAAATGAGATCTACAAATCGCCCACATTCGCTATGAATATATCAACCTCATTAAAACAGTGTTGCGACATAGCGATAGTTTATGTTCTGAAAAGAAAACATGTTTATTTAACAATGGAATCATCAGAAGCTGAAACTAATTTAAAAACTGTCATTCGTTTGTTGGAAAGTAATTGGAGATTTGACATCTCAACCCAAGCTGCAGATAACTTGAATATACAAAAATGGAACAAAGTCACTCTAATTCCCTTAACCAGTGATCTAAAGTTACTTAGAGATTATTTAAATGTAGAAGCAGATAATGCGGCTAAGAAACTTTTAGCTAATAACAAAGATAAAGGTGCATTTACTGTACTAATGGAAACTACATTTTGCCGAATTCTCCTGCTGAACCGTAGACGACCAGGGGAACTTGAACGACTGCCTTTAAATATCTATATTAACAGTGAAACAAAAAATGAACAAAATTATGAGGAATTCAACAACTTAATATCGCCAACAGAAAAATTCTGCTACAGAATTTCAAACGGATAGTTATCAGAGGTAAAGGGCACGAGGTGTTCCCGTTTTAATAGCAACAAATGTTCAAATACACATTAAACTACTACTAAAATGTCGAAACAGCTTCATTGAAAAACAAATACTTATCTCTTTGCGAAACCGGGCCAGAACACTCCAATTAGCGGGTATAAAACCTTAAAAAAGTATGTCAATTCTTCTGGAGTCAAGAACCCTACTGCGCTAACTTCTACTAAACTAAGAAAACATTTAGCAACAATTACACAAATATTTGCTATGTCAGAAAATGACTTTGAACAATTAGCCACTTTTATGGGGCATACCACTGGTGTTCATCGTAAATCTTACCGATTACCTGATGATGTGTATCAGACTGCTAAGATCTCTAAATTGTTATTGCTTATGGAACAAGGTGGTGCTGCAGAGTTTAAAGGAAAAGTCTAGATGAAATAAATTTAAACCTTGATGAAGATCTTTTTGCAAATGCAGTTGAGAAGGAAAACTGTCCATTTGCAAATTCTTTACTTGAAAGTACACATGCTGCTGATAGTCACATTGTGAAGCAAAATAATAAAAAGAAGCGAGTATTAATACCATGGACGGATAACCAAAAAGGAGTCATTTCTGAGTTTTTTAAGAATCATATTGTTAGCAAAAAACCACCGAAGCAGAATGAGTGTAATACATTAAAAGAAAAATACCCCACTTTATTTGAGAATAAGTCATGGTTAAAAATTAAAGTTTTTGTGCAAAATTTGTACACACAGAAACATGGCAAGAAAGCAAAGACAATATAGTAGAGTCATTTTAAGTGAAAATATGGAGTCTGTGCAAAAAAAATTGATCCTAACTTTTTTTTGTTTTAATCACGGCATTTTGTTGTTTAAAAACTTATTAAAATAGACAACGTTATTGGCTGGGCTAAAGAATCATTCAAGGTCGCAAAATTGGTTTCCACCTTAATCGTCATAGCAAATGAGAATTTCGCAAGAAGCTAATTTTGTGATCTTTGACCATGAATAACTTTTTAGCTCTGTTGCGTTCTCTATTTTTAATGTTTTGTTTAAAACAACGCAATAAAGCGATTAAAAGAAACTAAGTTGATTCATTTTTGCACAGAAAGCCTATAATGATTGGACATTACATTCTATCTTTGTTCGTACATTGTATGCAAGTTATGTTTTGTTTAAGAAGGATTATGCTTTGTATGTCACATACCGAAATAAAAGTTTATAACAATTCTTTATTTATTATTAAAGTAAGGAAAGGTAATAAATTATTAAAACAAACGGATTAAATATTTTTTCTCGACTTATATATGTTATGTTCATTATACATGTGTTTATTCACTTCCTCTTCTTTTCTGTATCAACAACTCGAGTAAAAGTAACTTAGAACTACTCATACTCGACATGACAACGATGGGAGACTTCATTTCTGCTCAAGTACTGGAGGAACGATGAGCAAGTAAATTTGTGAAAATAGTTGTGCGTATAATTTTCTTTAGTAGTGAAACATTTCGACTATTAATCTAGTCATAAATCGCAAATACAATAGAAATGTTTAAGTGTACAATTACCAAAAGAAAATTTTACCCATAACCTTATAGCGTTTTCGATTTATTGCTTGCAGATCGCTCCATATTCCAGCACAGATTGCAGAAAATTCTCGCCACGTCACTTCTTGGTAAAAGTTCAACCGCGGATCGATCTGCATTTGTATAACCGAACATGATATGTTAACATTCTACTTGCTTTAAACAAAAATTCTTAATTGTTGAAATTGCAAATGCACTTGTTTATCAGAGAACTGATTAATTGAAAACAGAAAATTTCTGCATTTTATAACAGTTCTTATGCTTACAGTTTTAGCTATTTTTTCATTATCAGAAAATTCTGAGAAGTAAGAATAGCCCATGTTTATGAATAAAGTTTGTTCATATTTAAAGTCACGCACCTTTAAAATTTAATAAACCGTTATTCATTTGTAAGTTATGTTTTAAGATTGCTCTGCATTGATTTTCCTCTCAGATCAAGAAAGAGCAGCTCTCGTTTGCCCCATCTTAAAGCAATCTAGTAAATTGAACACATTAATCTAGTTGCTCTTTAACCGGCGCTGTCAAAAATGTACCGCTCTAGAGCAGTAAATCGAAATCTATTATTTTCACAAATTTCTATTTAATTGCTCGTGAACGAATGTAGATAGTGAAACTCTATTCCAAATTGTTGAAACTAAATTTCAAGGCATGAAACTGCGATGAAACTTGGTTTGAGTTTCTGATACAAAGCTGCAGCATGTAATAGAGGTCTTAGATTTTAAAGTCAGCTGTGTACTATTGCATAGGAGTTTCGACCTTTGCATGATCTTCCTTAATGTGAGAGATCATACCTTAAATTTTTTTAAATGATAATGTACGTCATTTGAATGCTATTCAAATACTGATTTCAAAAATGTATCGCACTTTGATTCCAAAATTTACAGATTCGTGTGATTCGATAAAGAGTGAATATGTACCGACCATCAAATTTGCCAAAGCAACATATCTTCAGTCATTAATTTAGTTTGGATAATTTACAATTTAATAAAGTAACAGCTAGTCTGATTATTTTACTCATTTTGAAACTAAAGCCATTTTCCAACAAAATACTTCAATAAAATTTAAATACCATTAAGGGTTTACATGGTTCATATTAAAACTTTTCACTGCATAACTTTAAAATTTGGAACTGAAGTGTGATACATTTGAAATCAGTATTTTAATAGCGTTCAAATAATGTACGCTCTCATTTAAAATGTAAAGGTTCGACTATCACTTGAAGTGGGATTTTGCTAAGGTCGGAACTTTTATGCAACAGCATGCTATGATGATTTTAAAAATGAGTGACCACGCATTTTGTTTAATTTTCTAAAAGAGGCTGGTGGGCACTTATTCCAACGCACTATATAAAGTCTAACAAGTATGCATTTATTAGGATACTTCAATATGCATAGGTACTATTTGGACATCTGTATGAGCATGTTCGGAGTTTCTTATATGTTAACCTTTCTGATTGCTAAATATCGAAAAGGCTTAAAGATAATTTCATTTGTCCCCTAAGTTATACGTTGTATTTGTGATATTTTTTGAAAATATTAGCAATTTCTAGTGAGACTGTATTTTAGTATCCTGCATTGTTGATAGATCCTGTAATTTGAATTCATCACATATTATTGCATTCTGTTAAACATGCCCATCCTCTGTCTCCAAATGGGATCAAATTGGTAGTTGAAATTCTTCTTAATGATACAAATCTCTCCCACAGTAAAATTTATTTAAATGACTAAATTTTTACGTGATAGGTTATCACATTGTCCCAAAATTGAAAGAACACTAAACATTAAAAACTTTTTAAATGACGACAATTAGCTAATAGTTTCGCTAAAAAATGAGTTAAAAGGAACTCTTGGCCATCTTCAGGTTAAATATACCTATTACGTAAACAAACTAGTTTAAATTATTCAAAAAACAATGTGGGAATAATCAACAATTAACCTGAAATTGATAATACGTGGTTTCCAGTAGCATATGACTAAGGTACAAATCTGGAACATCACAACAATTATTGTAATAATTACATTTTTTCAATTGACTAGCCGCAGTTTATAAGGTTAAATTTGCGGGTTGGAGTGAGGGGAATGTGTTAAGATTATTTCTCAAGTTTAGAGTATAGTTTTAAATTTGTTTTTATTGTTTATTAACATGCTTGGTTTCAAAAGCTAGATGCAGTTTAATGGCGACTAAACTGCTTGGAACTATTTAATCATTTTATCTATGCAAGACAAGTGGTGTAATTTGGAGGTCTTCCCCTTGGTTGTATGAGTGAAATAAACAATTATGATTAATATTAAATGACTTAACACTATTAAATAAAATGATAGATGAACCAAAGTAGTTAATCATTTTTAATATTAGATGATGGATTGTTTTGTATTTGTCCCTTTTAACTAAGTACCATACGCTAAACATAAAATGTTAGTGTTAACCTTTAAAAGATTTCTCAAAAGTTATGTAATAGAGGAGTTAGATACCATTCCGACCCATTAAAGCTCTTGCATGCAATAGCAATATCACCTGAGAAACTATTACAGGCGTTAGAGCCACAACAATGTTTCTGTGATCTTTCTTTTAGAAATGTATAATAAATAAACGAAACGTCATTTTATTTAGTTTTATTAAAGACCCATTGAAAAATCTTTGTCACAACACTTTAAATGCAACTCGGTTAAAGTGTAGAATAACAGTGTTTGTCGTAGTATAAGTACATATTCACGGTTTTAACTTAGTGTTTTCTTTTGGAAACAATCACATCCTCGTTTTTTCTTAGATGCGGTGGTTTTACGCCAGGATGATTCTACATGCACATATAAATCTACTGAGAACAGCCAGATTTGCTTAAAATAGTCCTACAAAGAACTTAGTATTATAGCAAAGAAAGTGACAATAAACACAACTATACCCTTTACTAATGCTGTTAAAATTTCGCCAATACTTTAGGAATGGTTGAAACTTTGGTTTATACATCAGTATAATTTCCTTGGCACTTTTAAATAAAACTCCTAAGAAGCATTTTGGAAACAAAATAACAATCCAACTTAAACTAACCTCACACTATGAATGATAATATTTCACTAAAAACATAATTTAACATCTTATTACTTAATATGACCAAATGACCTATTAGATCACAATGAATTATACAAAATAGGAAATTTCAAACGGAACAATAATTTACAGCAGTTTTCATCGCCAAACCATACCTATACAAAAGTATACAAACAAGAACAAGCTAATTTTAGTTATCTACTTCTGATGACCAATCATCTGCGCAACAGCATTGTTTCCAGGTTCTGTATTTTAGTAGCTGGTAAAAATTATGTTAATTATGCCATATATAATGAGTCACAACTTTTAGAAGGTTGCTTTCTAGCACTGGCAACATGGCCGGAATTCCGATTAATCTTCTAATGAAAGTTAGCATTTAAAAGGAGTTCAAATTAATGGTGTGTATAAAATTATATACTCTGGGGGTTTTAAAATAATATTAATATAAAAGGAGTTCTAAACGGTTACTAAATGAAAAAAATATACATAAAAAAATGAAAAATTTTTCAAAGTATATCAAAATTAAAGGCGGCCAAAAGTTTAAAAATGATGAATAAATAAGTATACCGCAATTTAATTTGACCTAGCACTATTCTTTCTAGTGGATCCCAAATTAGTAGATTGATGAAAGGAGGCGAAAATATTAGCGGGATGTATATATATATATAAACCTCCAAACTGTATTATATATATATATATATATATATATATATATATATAGAAAAGAGAGAGAGAGAGTGAAACTGGGCCAAGATTGATGACATATTGAGAATTGATATAAGGCAATAGCCTACTTAGGTACAAATCCATAGACTGGTCATTGTAGTCATCCGTAACTTTTTTAATTTCTGTTGCCAGCACAAGCAAGTCCTTGACTCCGGGGCAGACTTTGTCTATTGCAGACCTATGAAGTCTCTTTGCAACTTCATACGTGACTGCCAAACGGTTAGTACCTGCTGGTAATCCTGAAAATCTCAACTTTGCATCATACGCAAAGGAAACAGCTGCAGTACCCTCATGTAAGAACTCTGATACCTCCCTTTGGCCAGCAACGCCAGCAATTTGTAATACGTGTATGGTACTTGCCCAGTGCCCTAGCATGTGCCATGTCCACATGGGCCAGAGTTACTCCTGTTTCAAACTTCTGATTCTGAACTTTTTCCACATATCCGTGTGCTTGAACTTGGCCTGTATGATGATTCATGGCCCAGAAGTTTTCTTTGGTTGCAATTCTAATGGTTAGTGCTTTTTGTAAGATCTCTGCCAAAACAGATTGAGTTATAACAGCACGTTCAGCTTAACTTGTTGGGGCTGTTTGAACTGTAGTATCTGAGACCCAGTTCCCGTCACTTCTATCCCCCACTTTTCTACACAACCAGCCTGCAACACACATGACTGCCCCCCTGATATAATATTTTCTAAGATTAGGCTCAACTGCTGCAAATGTGACAGCAGCCCAATTTGCCAATTTTGCATTGCAGATTAAGAGAGTGATCAGTTCTGATTTTCAGCTTCCTGTCGTCAGGTACAGAGGGATATGTGCCAACGGCCAAGCCAGCTTCATATGAGCCATTGATGGCGGGTAACATCACCACCCACTGGGACATGTGAAAGACTTCGTGAGAATAACAACCACTAAGGTAGAGAATCTCTACCTTAGTTGTTATTCTCACGAAGTATTCATACTGCAAAAGATAATTTCTGTATGTTTAATGCACTTTAATGTTATATTGCCTAGTTATTTAATTTGATCCTGGTCTTCATTGTTGCCATCAAATATTCATAGCTTTGAATCAAAGCTGTATTACTTGTTTATTTTCCTTTCGAAGTGAAGAAAGTCAAAAAAGCTTTCACATGTCCCAGTGAGTGGTGATGTTGCCCGCCATCAACGGCTCATATGAAGCTGGGTTGGCCGTTGGCACGGATTCCTCTCTACCTGACGACAGGAAACTGAAAATCAGAACTGATCACTCTCTCAATTCAGCAATGCAAAATGTGGCAAATTGGGCCGCTATCACATTTGCAACAGTCGAGCCTAATCTTAGAAAATACTATATCGGTGGGGCAGTCATGTGTGTTGCAGGTGGGTTTTGTGGAAAAATGGGGGATAGAAGTGACTGAGACTGGGTCCCAGATAATACAGTTCAAACAGCCCCAACAAGTGAAGCTGAATGTGCTATTGAAACCCACTCTGTTTTGGCAGAGATATTACAGAATGCACTAGCCATTATAATTGCAAACAAAGCAAAATTCTGGTCCATGAACCACCACACGAGCCAAGCACAAGGGAATGTGAAAAAAATTCGGAATCAGAAGTTTGAAACAGGAGTAACCCAGGCCCATGTGGACATGGCACATATGCTAGGGCACTGGGCAAGTACCATACACGTATTATTAATTGCAGGCGTTGCTGGCCTAAGGGAGGTATCAGAGTCCTTCTGCATCTGTTTCCCTTTCGTATGATGCAAAGTTGAGATTTTCAGGATTACCAGAATGTACTCACCTTTTGGTAGTCGCATATGAAGCTGCAAAGAGACTTTATAGGTTTGTAATAGGCAAATTCTGCCTCGGAGTCAAGGACTTCCTTGTGCTGGCAGCAGAAATTAGAAAAGTTAGGGATGGTTTGGCATCACACCATATTGGGGCTGCGTATTTAATTGGGTCACCTAGATCTGACTACAATGACCAGTCTATGGATTTGTACCTAGGCAGGCAATCGACATATCAATTCTCAATATGTCATCAACCTTGGCCTAGTCTCCACATATAAAGGAATTTGCAGTCCAATTGTATCCAGACTACAGTTCTGAGTGGGCATCCTTCCTTAACCAATATAAGATAGTATGGCTACTGGCCATAAAAGGATGCGTCAGCAGATAGACCAATCAGTTTCTGTCAAGTCCAAGCAAAAATATTCCCAGCTGAATGTAAATTTTTAATTTTTCCAGACCCTTCACAAAGTTTAGTTCCATCTACACCATTTCATTCACCTCCAACAGCCTCTTCTACTACTCCTACCCCATTAGTCAGGTTATTTCCTCCTGAAGTAGCATCTGTAGATACTCCAACTGCTCCATCCGTTACAACAACTAGAAGCAAGTCTGGCATCGTGGTAAAAAAGCCATCAACATTCAGATGAATTAATAAGGGAGTTGACAGGTTGGGACAAAAGGGCTTATATCTTCCAAATTAGCAACATTTTTGCAAAAGAAAAGTATGTATGCGTTGAGGGAGGTTTATGTGCAGGTGTGTGTGGGAGATGGTTTATCTGGATGTGATAAGGGATTTCTAGGGTTATGAAAGTGCTGGATCATCGTGATGCCTATGGAGATATTGGGTCAAATGTAAAATGTGCAGGTATTTTTGAAACAATGTTGTTTTTTTTTGTTTGTATACATGTTGTGAGTAGTCAGAACTTTTGTGTATTAACCTCAATAAATTCACCAACTTCAACAACCTCAATAACCGCGGCAATCTCATCAATTTCAACAACTTCGCCAACGTCAATTACTGTTTTACTAGACCCATGCTATACATATACTAATTGTAACTGCTATGTTTTAACCATATAAAACATATCTTCAGACAAGCATAACTAGTACTTTTTCAACATTTTTAGTGTTAATATTCATGAAACCGTATCGCGGTTATGGCATTCTTAATAGTACAATTGTCGCTTGCCAAAAGAATTAGATTTGCCTGAATACGTTTTAAAGACCAGGTACCAAACTTCACAAACTCCTTGAGCGTGGTGATGTTGGTCGAAATCCTTTAAACGAATCGTGCAAATAACACGATATTGTTTACGATCGATTCATGGACTTGGAAACCCGGTATCATGCAGATAGGCGTATTGCTGAAGCAGCATATAAACATCGTCGTGCTTCAGATACATCATTAGGCGAAAAGCTTGTAGTAGTTCTAGCTGTAGGGTCTGTGACAACAGCAAAAGTTAAACTTAGAATGGGTTGTAAGAAAACGTGTTGTAAGTGCTTACAACGTGGTCGACGTCTATGTATACGTGGTACTATATCGTTTAAATGATTACTTCGCGCCATTTGGGATAAAATCAAAGGCACTCGTCCTATCAAACTAATACAAGCTGCTAAACTTACAGTAGTCTACGAAGTTCGTGGTACACCACCAGTTATTCCTGTACCTAAAACTGGTGGTTTTCTACCTTTAGTACCTATTTTTACCGCACTTTCTGCTATTGGTGCTCTATCCGGTGGAGTAGCTAGAAGTGCAAAAGTAGTCAACAATGCGAAACATGAACAACAGCAATTTGAAGAAGCACGACTTCATAATAAAACACTAGAAGCTATGGCAATAGGAAAAGGGTTCTATTTAAAATCGTATCGCCCTGGACTTGGATTGTACCTAAAGCCTTATCTTACACAAGGACAGGGTTTACATAAAAGAAAAAAGGCAACAACAAAAAAAAGAGACAAAATTTTCGATAACCCTACCTGTACGAGCCTAACCAACATTGATTTGTTTAAAAACGTTAAACCATTACAAATACCCTAAAATAAAATTCGCAGTAGAACAGATTTTTTTATTTCCACTTTAATATTCTGTTTGTATCCTGCATTTTATTTGTATTATATAAAATTAAGTTGAATTTACGTTACCTTGCTTTTAATTTTTTTGTTCTATTTTGTTTTATTTTAAATCAGACAATTACAAAGCGAAGTTATATATAATGATGTGATAGAACAGATTAAACCGTTGTATGTCAACTACAATCATGGGACAGATATCATTTTACCACCTGGTAAAAAAAAAGTTCAAAATCCTTAATATCTATGAAATTACTAGACTATCTGATGTGTTAAATAGTGGTGGAAACGTAAAACAGATTATCCTGAATTTAGAGGAAAAGTGGAAAACGCACCTTGATGTTTTGAGTACTACTGCAGTACCTTTGTTCGAATTAGGTAGTTATCATGAAGTTAAATGCTAGGGAAATTCAAGATCGTAGAAGAAAGTATCGTAGAGCACCGATAAAACGCCATTATATTCCTGCATTAGTGGTTACCACTAAAAATGAAAATGCCGCATCATGCGGCATTTTTTGAATGAGAACGCACAATGGAATCAACTAAATGCTAGTAAAATTGAAGGTTATAGAAAAAAAATATTGTACAGCACCGAGTAAACTGCATAATAAACAAGAATCGGTAGTTACCGCTTAAGATGACAATGTATTATCATGTAGTATTGTTTGGGATGAGAGTGCACAAGAACCAATAGAACAGAATCATTTTGTAAACGATAATGACAAAACACAACGTGTACTTCAAGACCCTTTACCAAATAGTACGTTTGAATTTAAGCTGCAATAGCAGTTCTAGAAACGTAATGGTAATTTTATAAATATTGTACTTTAAAACTTCTGTATAAATAAAAAGTAGTATTCTAAATGTGGTTAAAAATATTCTATTTAAAAAATTGAGTGAGTGGTTATGACATGTACAATACCAGTGTCTAAGTAGAGGAATGTGTGCCGTAGCACAATTGAAGGATTGATATTGTGTAGAGTGGTAGAAACACTTGAGAGAACCAAGACCGTCCTTTAATTATTGTAACAGCGGACACCCAAAATCTTCTATGTTTATTACGTTAAGATTTGGAAATTCTTCGCGTAGCCACGTCTGTTTTTCCAATCCCTTAACATACACATACGGCGTAATTTCAAATAGAGGATCCAGTATGTGATGTAGGCATGCATAAGGTACGTGTCCATCATCCCAGGAGATCCCATAAAAATTCCAGGAACTACAAATTTTGACATTTGTAGCGAGCTGCGAGTTGGTTCCAAGTAAATGGTGGTTTTAATATGGCTGCTGATGATGAAAATGTCAGTAAACAAAGTGATCAAAAATGCTTTAAATGCTATGGAAAAAGTGTCAATGTGTAATGTGTATCAACAATATTTACCACCTCAGTTGCTCTGAGAGATTTAAGTCCGGTGTTGTTTTGAAAGGAAATAAGGCAATATGGTGTAATGAAGTTTCTAACCTTCAAACAGCTGAACTCCAGAAGGAAGTTTTATTATTGGAAAGCTAAATTTAAAGAATTGACTAATACTATAAATGAAATGGGCATTACAACTATACAAGCTCCGAGTAAATTTGAACAAAAGCTGAAATTATGCAATGTTGCTTTTAAACAAAATGTCCTTCAATCCATAAATAATAATCAACTACAACAAAACACAGATGTGTGGGCTATCACCAACACCTTGTAGTGCGGCAGCTTGTGTATTATTATATTTAAAACCAAGAGTTTGATGCAATAGAAAGTGTGCACGTCGATTAGTGATGTAGAGGGTGATAGTGGGGGAAAGTGTTGGTGGTAGGTGGCACAAGGAATTAAGTGAGTTGCTCTTGGGTAATTGATAGTTAGTGTAAGTTTTTAAGAAATATTTGATGGAGTTGGATGAGAATAGTTCAATGTACCAAACTGTCCGAACTCCGACTGAGATTTGTTTTGAAACAATAAAATGTAAGTGGAGTAACCGAATTGTTGAATTCTTAGTCTCATAGCCATTAAGGGCAATCCGGAAGATTACGTTGCAAATTTTTATCCAACGCAGTACTTCATTTTGATGCCAACGTGGGGTGGTACAAAGGCGAATTATTACTTGTTAGAAGAAAGAAGTTATAAATTGGAAATACTTATATTAAAATTGCCAGTTAAAAAGGATTCTTAAAATATCGAAAGTTGCCCAGTTCAACGAATCAGTGTAATCAGGTTGGATGGTTAAAATTTTGTTATTTGTAGTTGAAGATTTGTTTGGAGCGCTGTACCGCATTTCTGTACCAGCATAACATGGTCACGTATTTCAATTGGGAGGGTGCAAGCTATTAATAGACCTTTGACATCACCTAAGTGAGGAACTTGTTCCGAGTATAATTTAAATGCGTGAAGCGCTGATAAAGAATTTATGTGCATCCTTTCGGTTGATTCTAAAAGCTTTTTGTTAGGTTTGGGTATTTTAACTGTTGGTCGCATAAGACATTGCGTATTAATTAGTAATAGACAGGTATACCTGTGAACTGAATAAATAAAGCATGTTTTATTTAGGTTAAGATTGTTTATTTGTATGATTAATTGAAAAATTTAACGTTTAAAAATGGTGGGAGAATCCGATGATATTACCGGTGTATCTGAATTGCAGAAAATGATGTTTCAATTAACCACAAATTTGCTTCAAATGCAAAATAGTATCTCTCAATTAGCAGAATCCGTTCATGAAAATTCTGAAAATAAACCTATTAGTGTACAGGTTGTACCGTCCGATGTTATAAACCCAACCGAAAATAAAAAATATATTAGCGTGATTAAAGATTTAGGGGTCTGAATTGCAGTTTCGACCCAATGGAAACTTGCACCCAATGTAATTTTGCGCAAATTAAAAAAATTGTTTATTGAAGCGGGAGTGCCACAATCTGCGAAATTAAACCTTGCTATTGGAGCTTTAAAATTATCCGCGACTGAATGGGCCTCTACTGGCGAGGGTTCGGTTAAAAAATTTGAAAATTTTGAAGAACAATTTAATCAAAGACATTAGAATGAAGAGCATGAACGCGAATTATTTTATCAATTAAAATACGGGGAGTACAAGACTGGTAATAGGACAGATTATGTGCTAAAATTAGCCATGGAGGCAGATTTTCTGTCTGAGGAAGTTAAGGAAGGGACTTTAGTTGCATGGTTGTCCAAGCATTTCAGCGCAGAAGTGCAAAGAGACATCTTATTACAGGATATTGGAACTATTGAGGTTTTAGAATCTTTCTTGTGAAAAATTGACCTAACCTATGATGGGGATAAAAGTTATAATTCAAATCATGACAAGGGATATGAACAGAATCGAGTAAATAAAGATAGTCACTTTAGACAATCTCAAAGTTATCGAAATGATAAGTTTTCAGAAATGGCCCAGGTAGTCCCGACATACTTATACGAGTGAAAACTGGCGTGCCGCTAGTAGAGATAAGAATGAGAGGGCGGTGACCAACACCGAATTAAATGGTAGGAAGGAAGTTAGATTACTAACTGCATGCATGTTAGAGCCTAACGAATTATTAAGCAATGGGGGATAATATTCCTGCTATACGGAGTGGATCTCCACTTATTGAAGGTGAAATTTATGGTGAAAAAATAGAAATCTTATTGGACACGGGTAGTCAAATTTCGGTAGTATCAGAGTTGTATTTTAATACATTAAAAAGTGAACAAAAACTGTCTATTTTTCCTGTTGCTAATTTAGTGGTTTCCGGGGCAATAGGAAGGAAGGCGAACAAAATAACTGAGCACATACTTTTGCCTATTAAGTTGGGACAAGTTACTGTTGATGTACCCTGCATGGTGGTACCGAAGTTGAATCAGAAACTAATTTTGGGCAGCGACTGGCTAGGCATAAATAAGGCCAAAATTAATTATCAAGATGAGACGATTAATTTCCCAATATTAAATTTAAAACTAAAATTTAGCGAAACTAAATTGGCCGACCCTTCGATTTCAATAAATGTAATAAATACTTTTAATAAATATGCTAAACACGTTTATTCTAAGGAAGATTTTTGGGTAGCAGCCTTAGAAGCTGAAACATTTAATGATGTATAAAGGGAGAAATTACGAAATTTATTAAGCTCCTATAGTACAGTGTTTTCAGATACCCCAGGTAGAACGAGAATCTACGAACACAAACTTATTATGAAAAACAAGGACCCATTTCTTAAGCAGTCGTATCCCATACCCTTCGCTTATAAAGAAAGTTTAGACGCACGATTCTTAAATTTGAAGCTGGAGAAGGATAACGTATTACCTCCTTCTTCAGAGGAGCTGCTTATAAAATTTAAGTATGGACAGGTACTGAGCACTTTAGACATGACTGCCTCGTATTGGCAGGTGCTAATTAAATAAGAACACTAGAAATATACCGGGTTTCTATATGAAAATAGCACATATTGTTTTAATGTTCTCCACTTCGGTTTAGCGACTTCTGTTGCTAGTTTTATTAGGTGCCTTAATAAGGTATTAGGCCCCGAGTTTGAAAATTTTGTACTGACCTATGTAGATGACATTTTGATGTTTTCGCAGTCGCCTAAAGAGCATTTATTGCACTTGGCAAAAATATTTAAGCGGTTTGTCGAGTGCAACCTTACTATTAAGTTGAGAAAATCCTTCTTTGATAAAAAGGAGACCGAGTTTTTGTGCCATTTAGTTTCAAATCGGGGTGTGCGGGTAAATCCTACTTGGGTAGAATGTGTTCAAAACTTCATGCCACCTCGAAACATTAAGGAGTTGCACAGTTTTTAAGGTTTTATCAACTACGAAAAACGTTTTTGTGAAAAATTTTCTGAAATAACCTGTCCCTTGCTTAAATTATTAAAAAAGGGTGTTAAATGGGAATGGAACGAGAGTGCAAAAATGCGTTTCAAAAAATAAAACTAGCCTTCTTAGATTTAGTCACGGTTGTCCATCCGGATTTTAATAAACAATTTTATGTAGTCTGATAGTTCAGAGCAGGCCATCGGGGCTGTGTTATTCCAGTTGGACCAGGGTAATAAACAAGTAATTGCTTTTGCCAGTAGGATTTTACGAGGAGCTGAGCTCCATTATAAAGTAACTGAGAAGGAGGCACTTGCTTTCGTCTTTGCATTAAAACATTGGCACACACCTAATTCTGGGTTATCCTATCACTATAATTACTGACCATAAAGCTTTGACATGTTTGTCAAGCATGTAATTAACCACCGCAAGGTTGCTAGATGGTCATTTATGTTCAAGAATTCAATGTTAAGATTGAATAGTGTCGAGGCAAGGACAATGTCCTAGCTGACACTTTATCACGTTATTTAGGCTCGAAGGCACCGCCGGATTCAAACTCCTGATTGCAATGGGGAACCATTAGCTGTTTATTGCATCCGTTTAACTAAAGAATTTAAAAACTTAAAATGGAATTTTAAAACCCTACAAGAAGATCAGAACAAAGAGGGATGGATTATGAGAAAAATTGAGTTGTTGAAAGAGAATAATGAGGAGGAAGGAAGGTACCATTTGTACAATGGTGTCTTATTTAAAACGGGTGATTCTGACTCACCTGGATGGAAGTTATGTGTTCCTAGTACCCAAATACAAGGGCTGGTTTGGCAGCAGCATGTTGATGCCGGGCATTTTGGGTATAAGAAAGTTTATGCTCAAATGAAAATTGCATTCTGGTGGTCAAAGATGTATAAACATATTCGACAGAGTATGAGGTCGTGTGAAATTTGTCAAAAAGCTAAGTTTGGCAAAACATCAATTGGTACTGTTAATTCAGTAACCTCTAAAGTATCTGGCGAGCTTGCTTGATGCGACCTTTGCCCATTTCTAGAGGAGGGGTGGCATACATCTTGGCTGTGGTGGACTCGTTTAGTGTGGTTTGTGAAGCTCTATGCTTTAAAGAAAGCTTAACTGTCTTGTCAATGAATACTTTTAGGTGGTTCAAATCCCTTGTAAGATTTTGACAGACAGCGATACACAATTTCGTTCCAAACTGTAGGCACGTACTTTGTCTCGATTTAATGTTAAAAGTCACTACTTCGGTATATTTCTCAGAAGGCAATAAAACGGAGAGTTAATAGAAAACTTGATAGACTTTTGAGAGCCTTTTGTCATAATCAGCACACCAAGTGGGCTTGCTATTTGAAGGTTGAAATTTGCCTTAATCAAGCAGTGCATGGAGTGACTGGTTTTACACCCTTGTATCTGCAAACTGGTAAATCTGTCACTAACAGTATTCATAAGTTGATTGACTAAAAGCAAAACCTGCCTGAGGTGGCAAGGCGACAAGTTTTACATTTAGCTCGGGAGCGAATAGTATCAAGGGCAGTTAAATGGAAAATGAAATTCGAGTAGGATTGAGTCCTGTAATTTTTCAAGCGGGCGATTTGGTGTAAGTAAAGTCTCATTTATTATTTTCTGTGTTGTCTGGTACTATTTTAAAGTTTTTTTCTTGTATATGAGGGACCCTATACTATGCCAGTGTAGCGGGTGCCAACTCCTATAATTTGATTGATGAGCAAGGTGTTTCTAGAGGAAAACATAATGTTAAAAATTTAAGGGAATTCATTAAACCAGTAATCGCATTGGATTCTCACCTGGTGTAATGTGTTGAAAATTTGGGTGAATATTAATTATTAGTTAAGTTTGTTTTGGTATTTAACATGGTTTGTACTTTATTTGTTAAATATTATTATATCCTATATCATATTTTAAGGGGGTGTTTTTAGATGTACTGCAGCAGCTTGTGCCTAATTTATGGCCTGTTGGTACTAGAATAAATACTTTTCTATTCAGACTAGCAAGACAAAAACAGCCAAGTTAAGCAACATTAATAGTACTCTGTTATGTAATTCTAAACCCATTCAAGGTAAAGCAACAAAATTGACTATCTGTTATTTCTTAATAATTGCTTCTATGATTTAAGTCTACATATTACACATCAGCAGTATCATTTAGTGGGGCTAACTGAAACTTGTATGTGACCATACCTGATAGTTTAATTGCAATACCAAACTATAGTTTAATTAGATGTGATATAAATACACGTGGTGGTAGGGCAAGTTGGTACATTCACAGCTCCATACGCTATAAAATTCTAGCTACACGGGAAATTGAACGTTTTAGTGATAGTAAAACTGAACAGCTACAGATTAAAATGTTTCTTAATAAATTCGTGTACACATGTGGGTCATTTATCGGCCACCGACCGGACATTGAAATAGTTTTGCAGAGCTGAAATTACTAAATCTTATAGTTGTTGGGGATTTGAATGTTGTGGACTTAACATAAAGAAAATAAATATAAACACAAGATCATAAACATGTTAGATATGTATAAACTTCAGCAAATAGTGCAAACTGCAACAAGAGTAACTAAGTACTCTCGGTCTCTAATAGGTGTTATTGTCTTAAGTTTTGACAATGTATACGATAACTGTAAGGTGGTTGATATGGCTAATTATGTAGATTATGTAGATATATGTACTACTGTCATTCCTAATGTATCAGTTTCCTCTTGGGTAAGGAACTTTGCTAATTTTGATCTATCTTCATTCACAAGTGATGCTAGTGATTTAAACTGGAACGGAATCTACAATCTTCATTCTATAGATGAAAAAACAAGTTTCCTTAATTCAATGATTGCACAATTGTTTGACTTACATGCACCTTACAAAATGTATTCAACAAGAAAGAAACAGCACCCATACATCACGTGGAACATTATACAGAAGATCAGGTTAAGAAATAAAGCATTATCTAAATATACTAATAGTAAATCAGTCGCACATTACAATTACTATAAAAGTATACGTAATTATGTAACCTCAGCTATCAAGAAGGAAAAAAAGGCTATATTTGTTGTTGGATTGTACCGCACCACATGATTGTGAAGTATGAGATAAAACGCTATGGTTCATGCTTTAAGAGCTTCTATCATGTGAAAATGTAATCGTACATCAACGGCCCTCACTTTCACTATTTCGTTTTGATGCGAGCAATCGATAACCACCAATGGAGCTTGAGCTAAAAATTCTTGTGGTGTTAATGTGGGTTCACTAACCCCTCCATATCATGATTGCTAAAAGTATGTATACATTTCATATAATATGGAAGAGCGGTTGGCCTCGAAATCTACATTGAGGTTATCGTAAGGATACATGGCGGAACCCAGATATCGATTAACTTAGTGGTCAAATTGACTAAGTCCTTTTTGCGAGAAGTCTGCTTGAAAGCATACTATAACAAAACATGGTTCTTCTACTTGAGAAGCAGTTTTTACAGCCCACATATGAGTATGTGTTGTATGCAATTCTGGATATTCATGTAGTTCCCAACTGCGAAAACTAAGTTCCATAGCGGTTGAAAGTTAGCGTAGTTGTAATGTAGAATGCATGGTCCAGTTGAAGTTAAATAATTGACTAGTTCTTTTGGTGGATGTAGATTGCCAATGCTATCAAAATATACTGCTACCGAACCCTGATGTTCAATGTTTTCCTGCGCCTTGGATTGAATTGTGATTAAGGATACCACAGTCACGCCAACAGTGTGTAAGTGGAAGAGAATCTCGCATAAAAATTCCACAAAAATAGGGTATTTGTAATTGTTTAACATATTTAAACAAATCAATGTTGGTTAAGGCTTGTACAGGTAAGGTTATCGAAAATTTTGTCTTTTTTTGTTGTTGCCTTTTTTCTTTTATGTAAATCCTGTTCTTGTGTAAGATAGGGCTTTAGGTGCAATCCAAGTCCACAGCGATACGGTTTTAAATAGAACCCTTTTCCTATTGCAATAGCTTCTAGTGTTTTATGATGCCGTGCTTCTTCAAATTGCTGTTGCTCAAGTTTAACACCGTTGACTGCTTTTGCAATTCCAGCTGCTCCACCGGATAGGGCTCTAATAGCAGAAAGTATAGCAAAAATAGGTACTAAAGGTAGAAAACCACCAGTTTTAGGTGCAGGAATAACTCGTGGTCTACCACCAACTTCATCTACTACTGCAAGTTTAGCAGCTTGTATTAGTTTAATACGACCAGTGCTTTTGATTTTATCCCAAATGGCACAAAGTAATCGTTTAAATTAAATTAAGAAAGCATGTTCTTTTTATTTTCCATTCTAATGTATTGTAATATTAGGATTACCTACTTTAAATAAATTAATTAAAAATTAAATTTAAACGATATACTACCACCTGTACATAGACGTTGACCACTTTGTTTGTAAGCGCTTACAACACGTTTTCTTACAACCCATTCTAAGTTTAACTTTTGCTGTTACCGCAGACCCTACAGTTAGAAATGCAAGCTTTTCGGCTAATGATGCGTCTGAAGCACGACGACGTTTATATGCTGCTTCAGCCATATGCCTATCTGCGTAATGCCGGGCTTCCAAGTCCATGAATCGATCGTAAACAATATCGTGTTATTTACACACTTCGTCTAAAGGATTTCGACCAACATCACCACACTCAAGGTGTTTGTGAAGTTTGGTACCTGGTCTATAAAACAGTATTCAGACAAATGTAATTTTTTTGGCAAGCAACAATTGCACTATTAAGAATGCCGTAACCATGATACGGTTTCATGAATGTTAACACTCGAAATGTTGAAAGGGTACTGGTTGTTTGTCTGAAGTTATGTTTTATATGCTTAAAACATCGCAGGTACAATCAGTATAAGTATAGTATGGGTCTAGTAAAGCAGCAATTGACGTTGGCGAAGTTGTTGAAATTGATGAGATTGCCGAGGTTATTGAATTTGGTGAAGTTGTTAAGGTTAATACACACACATCTAGACTACTCACAACATGCATACAAACAAAAATATGATCATTTTTTCAAAAATACCTGTACATTTTATGTTTGACCCAATATCTCCATAGACATCACGATGATCCAGCACTTTCATAGTCCTAGAAATCCCTCATTATCACACCCAGATAAACCATCTCCCACACACACCTGCACATAAACCTCCCTCAACATATACATACTTTTCTTTAGCAAAAATGCTGCTAATTTGGAAGATATAAGTCCTTTTGCCCCGTCCTGTCACCTCTGTAGCTTAACTTATATCTTAACATATATTTATTGCCGTGGTACATGCCTTTAGTCACAGGAACTGGTACTTTCTAAAAACATTCGAGCCCCACAGATTGGGCGTCATAAATTGCCGTGGAACTATCTAATTTAGCTCCGTACCTCACCAGTTTTCAAAAAAAAAATTATTTTCAAACATAAAATTTCACAAAAATTTCTTACCCGTATTCTGCATCTGCTTCATCAAATTAATTTCTTCAGCAGCTTCCCTGGCTAGCTCAGCTGTGCCTCCTCTCAGATACCTAAATTTACTATCATTCTCTTTACTGTTCACACACCATTCAATAAAATCACAAAATAATACAACAATCATACAATATTTATTTACCACTATTTACAAATAATAATTCATGGTAATTTCAAACACATTTAATGTAACAGGAGTAAATGAGCCCCAAATAATACCTTATCTTTATTTGTTCCTACACACTGGAGTATGGTGAGCTCATGATAACCCAGTTTATTAATGTATGCTTTCCACTTTGCATACTATGACTACAACTTAAAAAACGCATGTACTCTCTTAACAATTAAATTTAAATTCATCTAGAAATTTAATAAGCTTTACGTACACTTTTGTTTTATATTCCAAAATATCATAATAATAGTCAGTTATACGTATCTTTTTCAATACGTTAAATTACCAAAAATAACCCTCAAAGTTCACTCACACATCACAAATAATTTCAACAGTTTATATAAAAAAAACAGCAAATTCAAATGCGTTACCTGGAAAAAGCGTCAAAAGTCCATCTCTGTTGAAGAAGCTCTATATTCCTGAAAAACCTCGACTTCGTGATTATGCGCGCTTGCTGCCTCCAGCTATTTATAGATGACAACTCAGTTTAAGCTGAGCTTCTTGCTACCAATTAACACCAATTCCAACATCCAAATCCATGTATATTGCACTTGTTTATTATTGCATAATTAATTTACGAGCTTGTTAAAGTATTCGTGGACCTCAGTTACATTTAAATTACACTCTATTATACTTGCGTTACTAACTATAAGGCCACAAATAATCTAATACTATTTCACTGAATGTTACAAATTTTTAATACTCACAAGCTTTGTCAGTTGATTATATTACGTTGTTACGCGATGCAAAATTAAAGAGAGCTCTGTTAATTTACTTAGAGTATTTATATCATAAAACTAGGCCCCTTTGGCCACACTTTACGCGAAATACCTAATTGCAAAATAACATTTCCGCAAATTTTACCTAACCGTCTTTAACTCCTAGAAATATTCCCGCATCAACACGCTATATCAGACAAACTATCACATCCACCTGTCGCGTGTTCCTCTGTTCTAAACCTATCTATTTCGACCAATGATACATTTCAGTGACGTCTTAAAACTCCGCCTGTAATATCTTTATTTCTGTCTTATGCATATTGGATGTCGCCTTCTAACCTTGCTTGGGTTGTAAAAAATCGATATAGCTGCCTGCGTCTTTATGTCTACTCCAGGTGGAGCGAATACGTGCCTACTAAAATGCATGCTTTTATGCTTTTCTCATTCTGTAGCATATCATTGATTGTTCATCCCTTCTGCTCTTTAAGAAACTTTTGTTAGCGTTTATGCGAAACCACCAACGGTTTGAACAATATTCCTCGAAGCTTGCCTTGTTATGCTCACACATAAGCGGAAGATGACCTTTCCAACGTGCAGCTGTGCCTAATTAATGATCGTTTAAAATAACATTTCTCGGAGCTTACGTTTCAAGGTATTTTATATAACCGACGTCTGTTTGTTTGTTAGGAAAGCTTTTCGCCTTGGGATTATCGATTTTTCATGCTCTGCTGCGCTTTCTGACGTTATAACCCGTTGAATTAAACTAAATTAAATTAATTAATAATTTCTATTGGCTTATACAATTGATTTCCTTTATGAACCTATTAACTTTTAATCCCTAATTATAAAATTATGTCAATGCTTGTTAATTTAAATTAAATAAATGAAATAAATTTTGCACGTAAATATTGTGTTCCTTCCTCTACACAGGGTGTTTGAAATTGCATTGTTTATACCCAAATTTAACCCTTAATTACACGATAATATATATATATATATATATATATATATATATATTATCGTGTAATTAAGGGGTCATTGGGCTATATAAGGGCACATAAACTCATGGGTTGAGAGCTTTTGAATAAGAGTAGACAAATTTATTTAATTAGGGAGTTGGAATATTTTTAACAAATTATTTTTTTTAGCTTAAGTAGTGTATAGTAATGTAGGATCAATGTAATTTAGCCAAGGATAATGTAACATAATATTTGTATAAACATAGGGCAGAACAAATAATAATTGGGGTAAAATCATTCTAACGTATTTAAATTGGTAGTAAAGTAATTATATGAAAATTTAAAAGTGTGGAGCAGGTGTTAAAACAATATTTCTGTTCTCAAACGTAAAATCCAACACATTTAAACAAAACAACGAAGGGAGATAATATTTCTCGGTAAGCTTAGCAACAAACAAACTTTAATGGGTTGTTGGAAAAGAACAGACATTGGGATTAATGTAGACGCCGCGGTTTGGTGGTTGAAATAACGAGCGTCTCGCGGCAGTAATGGCATGGCTGCAATGATAGGTTAGGTTACTGTTAGAAATGGATATTATTATTAAAAAACGCAAATCACTTAGCACGCATATCAGAACAGTTGTTCTAAAACGATTGCAAACTGTTCTGATATGCGTGTTAAGTGATTTGATTGTGTGTTTTTTAATAATAATATCTATTTCTAACAGTAACCTAAACTGTCATTGCAGCCATGTCATTACTGCCGCGAGACTCTTGTTTGAAATATTGATTTCAATCTTGGAGGTGGTATAGTAAAGAGCCAACAAAAGACCAAGACAGAATAAAAGTGTATTGAGTGCAAGAGGGATGCGTATACTTAATTCAAGAAACAGTATAGTTGGGAGACCTAAATAAAATTGAGAATTTCAAGGATATTTAAAAGCAAACACGTGTCTGCTAAAAAGTGGGAGAATGGAGCCAAGCGAGCTGATTGGTGTGATTTGTAGAAGGGCAGAGATCCAGCTGGTGGAAGCGTGTGTGAGATAAAGCTATATATACAAGGGAGATGAGAGATGTTTGTTCAAGTTGGAGGCGTTGACAAATAAAGACGTAGGGGCTAAATTGGAACAATGGTTGACGGTTTGAAGCGATTTACCGAGTATTGTTATGGTCGTTATGAAAATTCATAAAAATCCGAGGTTCGTTAGGGGTTTTTCGCTGAAACAAGCAGTTAGAAAAGATTTTCAAGAATTATAGGAACGGGTATACGAGTGTACATGCCAATTTAAAACAGGGGGAGGGGGCGATTTTTACTTATATAATCATTGGCAGAGAGGGGCCAGGCTCTCTTGCTTTTTCGTTTTGATTTCATCCAGCATTGGTGATAATAATTACTTTCTAGTGAACTAGTGCAATTTAATAAAATTTTATGTAGAAGCTAATAAAGCATCTTTGTGTTAAAACGTTAAAGTGGTACGTAAGTACAAAGCTTGTTAAGTTGGTATTGGAATGTACGAAAATTATAAAATTTGAAATTATTTGGATGATGAGAAAAAGCGATGTTTGAATAATAAAAGTTAAGTTTGGAGATTGGAATTTTTGGAGTGGAAATTGTAAACAGTGGTATGCATGGGAGATATGGAAATTGAACCAGGAAGTTAGGTGATGGAATGGGTACCTACTAGACGGCAGCATCTTCAAGGAGCTAGATGGTGGGGCACACTTAGAAGATAAAAACCAGGTAGGTAATGCTATAGAAAATTGAGTGGTGAATATTTTTATGATGTTAGTGATTATTTGGAAGTTTGATGTGTTTTATTATTAATTGATATTTTATGAACAGACATTTATGGGACTTTAAAAGAAAATTGATCTTTGAAAATAATTAATGAATTTACAGATAACCAAATGTTGTAAAGAGGTATAAGGGCTTATTGATATTTGGTAATGCAGGAAATTTATATGCACAGTTGTAGAGTTTTATTATGAGCTCATGCTAACACCAAAAGGGTAACGTAAGGTATGAGGAACGCCCTCTTACTTTAAATAAAAATATGTGTTTAAAAGGTAATCAATTTGCACGATTATTGTTATAAAATTATTGACCTTTATGGATGTACCTAAAGGAATGGTATTTTAAAATGTACTATGAATCTAATCTAGAGTGTGATATATTTGGTCAATTGAGTTATTTTTGAGTGTGTGATTGGTGTGAATGTCTATTTAGGTCTCAGCATGGGGATATTGCGAGGAAGTTTTTGGATTAAACAGATAGGTGTCAACAATATTATTTAGGAAATTAGGTAAGAGGAATTATTAGGAGCGGCCGAGGGCAAGATTCGAGCTAAAACGTCAAAGTAATTATGTACAGCGCAACGATGGGGCATGATTCCAGAGACGTTCCAGAGCTAAGCTCACAGTAATTATGGCACTCAATTTGTGGGGCACGTTTTAATAGGGTAAACCTCACAGTATTATGACTTCCCAACGGAGGGACTCAAGTAGTTAGAGAGTAAAGCACTAGCACCCAAAGCTCCTATTTCTAAATCACCAACATCTGCATAGGTGGTTTGGTTCTGGTATACAATATCTTTAATGTAACCCCCACAAAATGAAATACATGGCGATTGGATCGGGCGACCTTGCTGGCCAGGATATAACACTGAGTCCCTATTCATTTATTGAGAAATTTGTCCTGTAAATATTCTCAGACAACTTGAAAGTTATGAGCTGATGCCCCATCCTGTTGAAACCAGAAGTTTTAATACCTGATTGATCAACATTGTCATCTAAATATTCTTCTAAATGAATTTGAAGAAGTTCTAAATATTTTTGAGAAGTTAACGATCCTTGATATATTATTGGCCCCAAGATATTGTGCCCTAGAATGCCACACCAAACATTAAAACCAAAACGATATTGATGTCGGGTTTGTTTAGTTATATGGGGATTTTGAGTACCTCAGTGATGAGTATTATGTTTGTAAAATAGTTCGTTATTTGTGAAATGCGATTCATCCGACCAAATAATTTGAAATGGAAAGTTATTATTATTTTGACACTGACGCGTATACCACTCACAAAATTCAGAATGCCTTTCAAAATCTCCAGGTCGAAATTCTTGACTGATATGAATTTTGAAGAGGTGAAATTAATTTTTTTGTAAGAAATGGTAAATTTCTGATTTAGAGACGTCTGAATTCCTTGCTATTTGCCGAACTGAGGTACCTGGTTGTTCTGTAATTAATTATAGTATACTCATTTCACCAACTTGATTTGATGTTTTATTGCAGGTTGTATTTTTTGGCTTATTGTACGATCCGTATTCTTGTAAAATTTTCCTCAATCTTGCAAAAATTTTGTTGTTTGGTTATCTTCGTTCGAGGTATCGATTTAAATACATTCTTCCAGTATCAATACAATTTCTATGACATGAATTATAACATTGCACCATATCATATTTTTCTTCATTTGCAAAATTTGCCATACTAATTTAATTAATTAGATAAAAAACTTGCAAATATTAGAAATATGTGGCACAAATCTAATTGGTATTTGATTTTTAAAATCAACCGCTTACTATTTTTAATTTGACAAAGTAGCATTTTTTTTTAAAATAAATTCATAGCTAACTGGATACATTTTTATGGTTACCATTTTTTTAAGTACGTGCTTTCGTTTTTTTTGTAATCATGTTGGCAGTTATTGATAAAACCTGTAAGTGTGATACATATTTGAAATCAGCATAAAAACGGCTATCGAAATATTGATAAATAAAAGACGGTGCCCATAAGAGAAACAAAAGTTAATTGCTGCGCCAATAAACAAATCACTGAATAAACAAATGAAGTACGTATTCTTATTTACCAAAAAAGTTGCCTGAAGAATGCATTCACAGATTTGAAAAAGAATCATAAATAAAAAAGTTAAAAGTAGAATTTGACTATTTCTACATTTTCTGCTATATCTTAAAAATTAAAAGGGATATCTGAATTTTCGTTTTCAATTATTGTCCCTCAATCAAATATACAACTTTCGTCTCATTTAACCAACATTGTAAGTCTTACTGTTTCCGGGTTCTCCATGGTGGACTTGCTTATCTGGGACACCCTGTATATTAAACAATTGAGTATATAGATACTTGGAAATGTTAAAATTTTGAATTTAATAAAATAGTTGCAACAATCATTCCTATAAGCTAAGTTCACCATTGTCCTAACGGCACGGCGTTGTAATTGAAAAATGCTTTTTGCAGAAGAGCAGTGATTCCACACTTCCATAACATAAGACAAATGACAATGAAACATTGCAAAATAACTGGATATATGATGAACTCAAAAGAAAGAGTTTTCAAAAAATTGATAAAATATATAACTTGGCAATTTGCCACACAGATTATTACAATGCTTGCCCCGATTTAAGGTTGCATCCAATATAACACCTAAAAATTCCAGTGAACATTCATTATCAGGTAGTCCTCTTTTTAAAGAAAAAAACATTTGCTTGGTTTTGTTCTTGTTTAAGCATAATTTGTTTTGTTGAAGCTAATTTTGTGCTGCATTTGTAGATTCATTACTTTCATCTTGAGTTTCACCTTGACAAAACAATGTAGTATCATAGGCATATAAAATTAGTTCAGTATTAGTCAAGTTGGAAGGCAGATCATTAATGAAACACAAAAACAATAGTGGTCCCAAAACTGAACCTTGAGGTATAACAAAGGGCACATTTACAGTACATGACAATACACCATTGTAATAAACAGACTGCGTCCTATCAGTTAAATATGATTTGATTAAACATGTGCAACTTTTTTATCAAGATTGAATGACTTACACAACCAAAGGATTTACTAAGATCACAGAAATCTGCCAGCAGATAATAACAATTTTCAAAAGCTTCAGTAATCTTTAGTACTAACCTAATAACCGCTTTGTTTGTAGATAAACCTTTCCGGTATCCGAATTGTTGAGCACATAATGATTTCTCATTTTCAAGATATACTAGCATCTGATCCTTAAGAACCGTTTCAAAAATTTTTGAGAATACCAGTAATAACGATATCGGACGATAATTTGCAATATCATTACATGAACCTTTTCTGTGTATAGGAACTACCTTAGCATGTTTCAAAACTCATGAGAAAATAGCAGTTCTAATACAGCAATTTATTATTTCTTTAATGGAGTTAGTATTATATTGGCCACTATTTTAATCAAAGAAATGTTCAAATTATAAATATCCTTGGAATGTTTTGATTTCATTGATGTTAAAATATTACGTAAATAGGTATAAGAAATTTCCTGAAAGATAAACGAATCATTGTTGTAATCATTAGTGTCTGAAAAATTTAACATAGGAGCAACCAATATATCCTTATCAGCGGTGTCTATTTTATTATAATGGTTTGGACTGAATTAATCAAAAAGTTGTTAAATTCGTTTGCAGTGAGATCAATTGAGTGACAATCATTTCTATTAATTCCTCTTTTTTGATTAATAATTTTCTATTTAGCTCTATTGTTATTACCTGCTTTATGAATATAGTTATCGTAGACTTTAATTTTTGCATCTTTTATGGCAGATCTGTATTCATACTTTAGTTTTTTTTATATAGGATTTGAGTACTTCGCTAGGTTTAGATTTGTACCTGTCACATAAGAGTAAATAATTATTCCTTAAAAGTTTTAGATTGAACCATTTGACTGCTTTTTGTTGGCTATTAGATGATTTACACGATTTAAATGGAATACTTAGTACTGCAGCATTTACTACTTTGTCTGTAAACATACAGAACCTATCTTTAATACCTAAATTTTTATCATCCACAAAATCCCAATTTAACTTTTCTACATAGGTATAAAAATTAAATTTTCCCAGGCTAATGATGGGTTGATAAATTTTTGATGTATGTTTAAAATTTGCTTTATAATTAAGTCAACATTGTAAAAAAGTCCATAATGATCAGATAATCCGGTATTGACAACATGGCATGCTTGATTTGGTAAATTAGTAAAAATATTATCAAGACGATTAAGACGAGTAACATTAAAATTAGTGCAGTACAAACCATAACCTGCAAAAAAAATATCAATAAATTAGCATCTTTATGATCAGTTCCAAAAAGCACGCGAATGGGACATTCCAGCCACGACTATTGAGCAGAGAGCACACATTTTACAAATCGAGAGAGCTTTTCAAATTCACAGATTCATCAATCCATCCAACGCATCTTCGATCCATCAAAGTTGCATCCGCTTTAAGCGTTTACAAACTCCTGATGTATTAAAAAGCCGAGGACATCGTTTCAGCATAGCCGCCGTGATTCATCGCAGATGATTCATCATAGCTACGTGACGACCGATAGGAATCTACAGCAGCGGAAATTCCTTTGTATTAAATGCACCTTTCAGTGCAATAGAATCGCATTCACAGCTTCTGTATTAGACACGTAATTGTTGTAGCAATACATACATTTGCGATTCTAAACAGAGATGTCTGAGCGAATTGTGTTGTTAAGCTTGACAAGGGCGTGGTATCTGCATTACCGCATTTAGGCGGGAACGCATTTATACACGTGCTGCGAGGTTTTTTCAGTGCTGCGGAATTGCTGAAGAGCTTTCGAGCTTGTTAAGATGTTCGTCTTGATTATCGCTAATTGTTTCAGCCAGTCGCATTTATAATATATATATATATATATATATATATATATATATTTAAGTGCGAAAGGAAGCGTATATATTGGCGGCCCAGATGTAGTGCTTGGCACCTGCAGTCTGGACCTGCTAATATATAGTGCCGAAACAACTTTAATTTCAGGAATGGACTCCAGGACCACCGCCGGTGAAGATATAAATCTTTGTTACTTCCATTAAGGCAATCATTGGTTTTCGAATCACACTAGTTAAATAGTTGAAAATTAATCCTTTTTATCCATATGAGATATACACAACTACAACAGTTTCTTATTTTTAGACAATATATCCTGCAGGTTTCAACTTCTTCTATTGGGTCACAAATATCAGCAACATTATCATCAGATACACCAAGTAAACAAAAAATTAAGACAGAAATAAAAGACTTAAGAACAAAATGTCAAATCAAGCTTTTGCTGGAGCAGGTTTCTTTAGAAAGGTAGACCAAGATCAGACTATTGCACGCAGATAGTGAAAGATGCAGACTGAAGGAATTTCAGTCAAATGCGTAGGTTAGTTCAGAATAGGAAACAAGGAAGGTACGCGTCTAACCAGTTCCAGGACTGAAGACCTAATGATGATGATGATGTATAGATATTATCGATATATTTCTGAATTTTCTTTGTCAAATTACGTTTAATTTACCTTTTTGTAATTGTTTGTGTTAAATTAAAAACAAGTTTAAACATGTTTTATTTTTATGAGAATCTACATTATACATGAATATGTATGACTTCAGCTAATACATGTTCAACGAACTTTAAAAGCTCGTCTAGGAATTCAATGTACGTGTGTGAATCTTTGGAATTTTGAAATTCTGAGTTGAGATTTCTATTCATTATAAAAAATAAACAAAAAGTGTATTACGAAAAATTTGTGCCTTTTACAAAAATATTATGGAAGATTTAAAGTATCGATATTTGTCAAAATATTTACAAAAGACCTAATTTAATAGGAACGGTATTGTCGTTTTTTTCTCAGTTGGGTGAATTGATATATATTCTAAGCTTCCCCACAAATTTTTATTTCAAACGACCTATGTTTTGTTACACTTATTCTTAGCAACATTTACCAGTTGTAGTGCGGCAACCTGTGTGCCATTAATTTCACATGTTGTTTTAAAAGACTAGAGTGGGGAAAATGCGCCACGTAAGGGAAGTATGTTTAAGGAGTCATTCGGGTTCTTAGTTCGAACTAGAGAACATTAAGTTTGTTTAATAAATGCAAGCATTTTTCTTACTAGGTATAATTCAATGTACCCAAACACTACTACCTGAGATTATTGTGGTTGTGAGTATTTTAAATGACCAAAAAATGCGTTGCGTATTGTCAACACTACTACCTGAGATTATCGTGGTTGTGAGTCTTTTAAATGACCAAAAAATGCGTTGCGTATTGTATTTAATGCGATTGTTCCCGATTTGTAATTAACCAATTTCGTGCGAGAGGAGCATGCTTGTAAGTATGGCGGCACGCCATGTGCATTTCCTAATTTAATTTATTTTAGGTACTCTTTATATGTTTCTTGTATTTGCAATTGTTAACGTTTTGTTCTGGTAATATTTTAATCGTAATTCTGGTAGAATTAACTACATTTAATTTTCATTACTCAAAATTTGGAGTTTGGTATTAAGAACTTATTGGGTCATCGTTGGTTCGATTTTGGAAGTCATCTTCTTGGGAAAGTGCTACATAGGGGAGATCCTAATTATACTTATTCCTATCACCAGGAGCAGAAGAGGTACACGACACCAATCTTGAGGTTCGTGAGATTGCGTAGCGTATCTGCTAAGTTGATCCTGAGCCGAGGTTATTGTACTTACATCAAGGTGTCACCGAATTAACACATGTTTGGAATCGTAATAGATATATGTGATTAATGTTCCCCAAATGCATGCACTTGGCCTTTGATATTTTGTTTATGAAATTTACAAGTTAAATGCTAATAGTGATTATTAGAAAAGAGTAAACGATACCACAGGCCAATCCGAATCTTTATTGCTTTATATTTTTGTGTACTTTTATAGGGCCAATGGATCCGCTGAGGTGTATGGGACTTAGGCTCAGAATAAAGTTAGCCGGTAATTTAGCAATATAGTAAGCAGTAGGTAGTGAACAAGATTATTCATCGTGGTGGTGAGTAGAGGTATTTATTCTGCTTCAACTTGAGTAAGCAAGTGGTGGTAATATTGGAAATTGTCATTATACTGTTGATCTAAGTACTTGAGAAATTTAAAGTGTTTATTATTACTCGTTCTAAAGTCATAACAGTCTTAATTTTAAAAATATACTAACACCCCTCCCAGGGTGGTAGCAAAAGCTTAGAATTTTCATCAAACAATATACATAATTTAAAACAAACACAACAGAAAATAGTATAGAGAAGTGCATCATAAATCTCTAAAGGACGACCTACAAGAACCATAACGGAAGCTAAAAAAGCATTTCCTAACAAAAATCTTTTTAAATTCAATTTAAACTGAAGAAAGGGCAAATCTTTTATGCTAGTATCAAGCAAAAAGTACAACGAAAACAGTTATTCAGGACCATTTCAATTCTGTGTAGGTATATGTCGGTATCTTAGAAAATTTGATTTTAGACTTCAACACATTATCCACCGGTAGATAATCTGCGATTTCGATTCAGTATAAAAATAAACAAAATAGTGTGTATCAAGAAGAGGTTGGCCTATTGGTATAAAGTTATGATGGCGACTACTGCACTGATAAAATTGATAAATTCACAGATCTTGAACATGTATTTCGATGGTTATTATTCACATTCAAATTTCCCGCAAAAAACCTCTTATGTAATGGCGGATTACGTTCAAGGTTATAGAATTTTACCATGCAAACTTCAAACGATCCGACAAAGCCTTCGCATCTGTAAGAGGTGGATAATCTGTGATTTAGATCCATGCCTTTTTTCGAAAAGACTTTTGCATATGTTTGTTCCACAGCATAACTCACATCTTGCAGTTTGATTTTCCTTTAATTTACTTCTCTTTATTGTAGTTTTCCATTATCATTTAATTCATGAATATTTGGTTTGCTTATATGATTTGAAAGTAGATGTTGTTCTTTTTATTCAGAATTTACACATGTATTTGCATTTGTAACACTCTTATCTGCCTTAGAAACTTTTCTCTCTGTTCGTATTTGCTTGTTTGTTATTACACTTGATTCCATTTTTTTAAAATTTGAGTTTAATTCATCTTCCAATTTAACTAGCCCATTCCATGTACTAGTCAAATTTAAATTAGTAACATCCAATAAGGTTTGGAATTGCTGCTTCAATTCAACGATTTCCTTATTAACTTTATTAAAATTGAGGTTCATTGCTTTACAGCAAATTATTTTATTTCTTTCTAAATTTCGGATTGATTTTCTTTCAGCACAACTAATGTGGAAGATACTGAAACAGTTTATGCACACTACTGCTACGCACTTTTTTCCACAACACTGGAAAACTTTATTTACACTATTATTGTCATCACGTAAATCATCCTCTAACGCCATCTTGGAAGAGACAAGAATTAAAAATGTGTATTTGGGCATGTTATTATGTTTATACTATGTGTTATATACAAACAGTTCTCTTGCCATACATATACTCACTAACATATCTCCATTTTCATTCGTTGGATCACCAAATGGACCTACCACATGCTCAGCATTTTCTCTGTGTACTCCGACCCAACTATTCTTATCACCTATTAGTACCATGCAGTCATTCCTTTCGTGTTTGTCTAATAGATGTGGTGCTGCTGGTTTATTGTGAACTGTGCGGTAGTGATGTGGATTTGAATGCGAATACACTCGCCGGTAAGGCAGAAAACGGGAGAGCGTCGACGAGCTTTAAATAACCGATAGAATTAATTAGGTAGTAGCAGCGGTAGACAATACCACAGAAATAAAGCGGTTTGTAGTTTGTACAATCAAATTAAATGTTAAGTTGGCATAGTTTATATAAAACTGTTTTATCCAATTCCAGTTGTAACCTACACCGAGATTGTGAAATTCAGAAAATAAAGTATTGTATGTGTTGGAAATTAATTACTTTACTTGTAGTCTGACGAGGGGATCATCTCATATTGGCGCCCAACGTGGGGCTGGTTTGCGATTAAAATGGTTCAGAAAAACTAGAATTGTCAACTTACATGCGAAACAAAGGTCTAATGGATTAAATAAATGAAGAATGCGAAAGTGGTTTAGTTATTACAATCGACCAATAAAGTCAACAACGCTACAGGTTTGTAAAGAATGTGCATGTGTAAAATTTACGAGTGCCGCATATAAGCGTGCATTTATAGTTCAAGTTCAAGCTAGGAACAATAACCTTGAAAGTTTCATAGGGTCATGAACCGGATGTTTAGATAGTTGTAAAGATTAAGGAACCGAATTTGTGCGTGAATGACATTTGGTTGAGTTCATTGAATTATAGGGTTAATTGTGGTGGTTTGACACGCAACAGATGAGAATACGGAAAGCTGAAAAACTGTTATAAGAAATTAAAATTAGTTTATTAAATAGGTCAATAACATACGCAACCTAACCTCAAATTATTGTTTGTTTATTATTCGATGTTAGAAGTGTGATAGGTTAAAGAGGTTTTGGAAAATTGATAGTAAGGTACGATTGAAGGTAAAATAAAATACTTAAATAAGAGTTGTGGTTTAAAAAAAAACATGAATACCGAGGAATCAGATGAAGCTGCAGGGTTAAATTTGGCTCAATTGCAAACACTTCTTGTACATTTGTCAAAGAATATGATTAGTATGCAAACCAGTATTTCTGAGTTAGCAGAAACAGTCCGCGAAAATGTAGAAAACAAACCGGTAAATGTACAGTTACTACCTAGGGACGTAATAGTACCAAACTCGAAAGTCAAAATAAGAAATATCTTTCAGCATGGCGTGACTTGGGGGTCAGAAATAAGATATCGAGCAGACGGTAAAATGCATCCAATGCAATTCTTAAAAAATTGATAAATTATTTAAGAACGCAGGGGTTCCGAAGTAGATAAGGTCAGTCTGACCATGGTTTGTTTAATAGGGTCGGCAGCAGAATGGGCTACTGCACGAGAAAATTTATTTAACAATTTTCAAACATTTGAAAAATTATTTCGAACGATATTGGGATGTAAATCATCAAAGGACTTGTATTATAAGTTAAAGTATGGACAGTTCCAAGCAGGTAGCCGGGCAGACTATGTTTTAAGATTGGTTACGGAAGCTGACTTCCTTACAGAAAAGGTGGAGGAGAGGATGCTAGTGGAATGGTTGGGAAAACATTTTTCACAGGAGGTACAGCGGGGTATGTTATTGCAGGGCATTGACTCAATCGATGAATTCGAGAAATTTTTAAGAAAAATTGATGCGACTTATGAATCAGGAACTAGAATAAACCAAAATCTTAGGGAGCTAAATAACCAAAATGCCAACAATTCGCGTTTTAATCGATATAATAGAGACAACGGTCAAAATAAAAATGATAATTGGTGGGGTGAGAGGACATATAGGGACAATAATCAATTAGATAGAGGAGTTAACGGAAGGGGCGAAAATTGGAAACGAGAGGAAGAGGATCATTCAGTTGGAGCGGAACAGGTTCGTGAAATCAGGTTAATAAAGAAATGCATTATTGAGCCAGATGAGCTGTTAAGTGAAAATGAGGAAGAGCCTTTCCAGTTCGATAAAGTAGGACCCATCATTCAAGGGGTGATACAAGAACAATTGGTTGAAATTTTATTGGATACGGGTAGTCAAGTATCAGCAATATCTGATACATATTTTAAAACGTTAGGAGATACAGTACCTGTATTGCCTGTGTCTAATATATCAGTAGCAGTCGCTATTGGAGGAAAATTAACTCGAATAAGGGAACAGGTATTGTTGCCCGTAGTATTTAATAATATGGCAGTGGATATCCCTTGTGTGGTAATACCCCATTTAAACCAAAAGGTCATTTTAGGCAGCGATTGGTTAACCCAAGTTAAAGCCGAAATCGATTTTGCCAGTAAAGTGGTTAGGTTAGCTGAATTAGAGAGACGTTTAGACTTTTGTCAGTTAAATTTAATAGAAAATCAGTTACGGATTAATTACATAGAGCACAAGGAAACGTATCAGAAACATAGATATTCCGATACCGAATTAAAAGCAGCAGCTGAGGCTGCCGAGACCTTTAGTCTGGAAGAGAAAGATAAACTCGACCAGCTATTGAGAACTTATTCCCACGTGTTTTCAGAAACACCGGGTCTTACCACAATATACGAACATACCATTGAAATGAGGGATAAGACACCTTTCTTTAAAAAGTCTTACCCAATTCCGGTAGCTTACAGGACTGAAGTGAAAGGACAAATCGAGGCAATGGTAGCGGACGGTATCATTTCGCCTTGTAAGACTGAATACGTATCACCACTAGTGACGGTTAAAAAGAAAGATGGCACGATTCGCATCTGTTTAGATGCACGCTTCTTAAATGGTAAAATGGAGGGTGATCATATTACACCACCATTACCGGAAGAACTCTTAATGAAATGTAAGCAGGGGCAAATCCAATCTACATTGGATATGACCTCATCATATTGGCAAATTCCTATAAGAGAAAAAGACAGGAAATATAGTGGGTTCCTGCACGACGGCATAACGTATTGTTTCAATGTGTTGCCTTTCGGTCTGTCAACGTCAGTTGCGAGTTTTATCCGGTGCATGAAGAGTGTGTTAAAGAGGGAATTTGATGAATTTATTCTAATGTATATTGATGATATTTTAGTTTTCTCGTCCAATCCAGAGGAGCATCTACGGCATTTGGAAGCGATATTCAAAAGATTCCAAGAATGCAACTTAACCATCAAATTGAGAAAATCTCATTTTGACAAATTAGAAAGTGAATTTCTTGGTCATACAATTTCCAAGAAAGGAATGTGTGTAAACCCATTACGAATAAAATGTATCCAACAGTTTCCAGTTCCTAAAAATATTAAGGAACTGCGACGGTTTTTAGGATTCGTAAACTACGAACGTCGTTTTTGTGAAAGGCTGGCAAACGTCGGGCCCATTGCTAGAGTTATTGAAAAAAAATGTTCGTTGGGAGTGGGATGAGTTTTATGACGAGGCTTTTAAGCAAGTAAAGGAGTTGTTCTTGAAACTAACGTTTATCGCACATCCGGATTTCAACAAAGAGTTTTTTGTGCAGTCCGATAGCTCTGGACGAGCCATTGCAGCAATTTTGTTTCAGATGGGAAGTGATGGCAAGCAGATTGTTGCATTTACCAGTCGTGTGTTACATGGGGCGGAATTAAACTACAAAATTGCTGAAAAGATGCGTTAGCCTTTATTTTCGCACTGAAACAGTGGCGAACCTTTGTGTTAGGTCAACGCCTGACTATCATCACTGACCATAAGGCTTTAACATTCTTGTTAACTATGAAGTTAACAACTGGTAGGTTGGCACGGTGGGCCTTATATGCCCAGGAATTTAATTTTAAAATTATTTATTGTCAAGGAAAAGAGAACGTAATGCCTGACACGTTATCGCGTAGTATTGGATATAACAAAGAGCAAATGTTCCCCATTGTAATGGTATTACATTGGAGGTATATTGTCAACATCTGGCAGTAAAATATAAAGAGCTCAAAAGAATTTTAGAACTATACAGAAGGATCAAATTGAAGAAAAGTGGATAGCCGACAAATTAGCATTATTACAGAATGAGGCGAGCAAGGTTCAAGAACGAGGAGGATGGTTTCAGCAATATAAGGGCATTTTATTCAGGCAAGGTAATGCTGAGTCACCCGGTGGAAACTCTGTGTACCGGACTCAGATAATTGATTTAATTTTGCAGCAACATGTCGAAGGTGGACATTTTGGTTACAAAAAAGTATATGCCCAAATGAAAGATAATTTCTGGTGGCCCAAAATGTATCACAATATCCGTCAGGTTATTCGCACATGTGAAATATGCCAAAGGGCAAAGGTGTGTAAACGTACTGTAGGTACGGTTAACACAGTAACCTCTCAGTATCCAGGAGAACTAATCTGTTTGGACTTAATGGGGCCATTACCTACTTCACGGGGGGGTGTGGCCTATCTTTTGGTTATCGTAGATTCATATACAAGGTTTGTAAAGTTGTATGCGTTAAAAAAGGCCTCAACGAAGGCAATCTTGAACCGTTAATTAAGGAATATTTTGATAAAGTTCAAATACCTAAAGCCATTTTAACGGATAATGGAACCCAATTCCGCTCCAAGTTGTGGGCTAAGGAACTTGGCCAGAGGAATATCAAAATGAAGTTTACCTCGGTGTATTTTCCTGAGGGGAACAAAACAGAACGAGTCAACAAGGAAATTGGTCGGTTATTACGTTCATATTGTTTTGATAAGCACAGGTGGGCTTATTTCATTGAGACGGTGGAAAAACAAGTAAATCGTGCGGTTCATAGTGTGACTGGATTTCCACCCCTATTATTGCAATTTGGGAAAAGGGCAAGTAGTGGTATTCATCGGGTGGTTGAATATCCAAAGCCTATCGGAGATGAATTATCACCACAGCAGGTGTTATATTTAGCGCAGAACCGAATTTTGACTAAAGCGTTAAAACGGAAGCATAAGTTAGAGAAAACAAACGACCCTACAGCATTTAAAATTGGGGAAAAGGTACTAATACGCACCCATGCACTATCGTCAGCTCTTGAGTCGAGCATTGCCAAATTCTTCCTTGTATATGAAGGGCCATATATGGTCAATAAAATAGTGGGTGCAAATTCTTACGAATTAAGTGACACTCGAGGAATTCTTAAGAGCACCCATAATATAAAACATTTGAAGCCTTATTATGCTCCTGTAGTTGATTTGGATTCCTTGGTGTTTTCGCATAGTAAGAAACTTAATTAGGAAAAAAGTGTTCTTAGAAATTTAAGAGTGTTTTGGAGGAGTACATTCACAATGTCTCTGCTATGCTGTTGTTTTGCTCATTGTGTCTAAAAAAAAAAAAAAAATTAAGTAGAATAAGATTAGGTTGTAAGTTTGTTAAAAGCTTTACATATACTATGTTACACTTTTAGGGGGGGGGGGGGGTGATGTGGTGCTGCTGGTTTATTGTGAACTGTGCGGTAGTGATGTGGATTTGAATGCGAATACACTCGCCGGTAAGGCAGAAAACGGGAGAGCGTCGACGAGCTTTAAATAACCGATAGAATTAATTAGGTAGTAGCAGCGGTTGACAATACCACAGAAATAAAGCGGTTTGTAGTTTGTACAATCAAATTAAATGTTAAGTTGGCATAGTTTATATAAAACTGTTTTATCCAATTCCAGTTGTAACCTACACCGAGATTGTGAAATTCAGAAAATAAAGTATTGTATGTGTTGGAAATTAATTACTTTACTTGTAGTCTGACGAGGGGATCATCTCATACATTTTCCAACTCCTGCCAACTGTTCACATTCCCTATCATCATTCACTGGAGCATAACATGCTACTAAAAAGATCTTTCTAAAAGCCACTTTCATTCTACCCCACAAAATGTGGGGAGAAACCAATTCATATTGTTTCATGCATGCTTTTGTTTGATCATTCAAAATTAAACCAACACCGTTCGCCTGGAACTCATTACTCTCTACTCCAGACCACAAACTCAACATACTGTCATCCAATTCAACATCTTTCTCCTTCCACTTCATGTCACTCACACACAGTACATCCATACACCTTTCTTTCATTTCATTCATGATTTCATACACTTCCCTGACATTACAATTAGCAAATCTCCATTCCTGATTCATGCGGTCGTTATCTGATGGGCTAGATATTTTCCAGCACAACGGTCCGAGGTTTTTGCAAAGGTCTTGTTAGTAGTGTTAATTAGGTTGAACCAGGTTACAGCCTGGATCACAACCATGCCATTGTTGTTTTCCCTACTAATGGTAACGACGCCTTACGTTAAGTGTTGACGTGTTTAGCCTCTCTGCCACAGACGTTGCCATGATTCCCAATCCTCCAAGTGTGGCAAACGTCTTTCAATACAAGCTAAAACTACCCCTTCCAAGAAGGTTTCCTTGTAAGCCAGGAGAAAGTTGCCCGTGCTACGACCACTAGAAGGTACATGCTGTGCACTGACACATATAAACTATCAAACTTAAAAAACATTACAAGAGACTACTTTACTTATTTTAAGTTCATTAATGAGTTTGTATTGATGTATAGTAATGTGATACATAGATATTTGATAGAATCCTTATCTACTTACTTTTCCTTTAGTTCTTAATGTATTTAGTTATAGCACGTTTTATTTTGTTTGTCTGTTTATTTGGTTACTATCTTGTATATTACTTTATTTCTTCTTCTGTTAACATTCTGTAATTGGAGGTAAAAATCTGTTGGACAATAAAGATTAATAATGATAAAAAAATTGGAATTTATGCTCGTCTGGATTAAAACCTCTTATTCGTAACTTTTTTGTATTCAAATGTTACCCTTATGTAACACCCTACATTTGAAGGAACTACATTGACCTAACATGTGATTTTCCAATGCTCCACCCGAAGGTACTACATTGGCCAGGAAGCGAGTTTTTTTTTACCTGGAAAATTTGGAATTTGGCCGAACCCTTGCTGTTCTAAGCAAGGTAGGGATCTTTAACGTGCGTGACAACACTCACACACGGGACCTCCATTTTACCTCTCATCCGAACGAGGGTGTATTTTTGTGAAAAATGCTCGCCTAACATTTTTCAAGCGGACCGTGTCGGGATTCAAACCCGGGACCTTGGGCATTGTAGTCACACGCATGCCAACTACACCACAGAGCTGCGACCTTATGTAACACCACTGAATAAAATATTATTTGATTTGTACAGGAAATTAAAGTTTTTAAGTGCAAAAACTATATAAAATTTCAATGAAAACTTTTGAGAATTGTAGATGTAGCAAGAAAAAATACATTTTTTAATTTATAACCTCAACACTGTCTGAAACTGCATTTCTAGAAACAAATTCCCTACTTAGCTTAGTATTTTATAAAAACTACTTTCTGTAACAATTTGTTTGTTGAATTCTGACTCACACTCTATATCTTTCCATGTTCATGTGTTTGTAGACCCATATCTTCTGCTAATTTCGTTGAAGGGTTATGCTTTTTTTGTTAATAAATATTTTCCCCAGTCTATGTGCAATTTGAATAACAACAATTTTATCTGCAAACGAGCCTATAACTTTTTATTGTAAATCCAATTTTAGCGTATTTGTCATATCAATTTCGTCACACTTAATTGTCCATTTCCCACGCCATGTGTGCGAGTTGAAATATAACAAGGGTAAGTAGCTACACCTATTTATCTCTAGTTTTGTGCTACTGATTACCTTGTATTACAAACATTGCATTTTCAACGAAGCAAGAGTAGTCCAATTAATACGAACTAAACAAAACACTAAAAATGTTTTACCATTTTATATTTAAAGCAGTATTTAGTTTTTCTACAGCATGATATTGTGTATGTAACTCATCACTTGCCTTATCATTATCTTCACTATGAAGCCACTTAATGTATAGATATTTAGTTACTTTGCTATCTTTAGGAACTTCAAGAGGTAAAGAAGTGTACATATTTTCCAACTTCGTAGTCAGCTCTTTTAATGTAACATTATCTGATGGGCGTATTTGTGCACCTCCATTTAAACACCCTAGAAAATGGATTAATAAAACATCTATTTAAGTATAAGTACCTGAAGGGCATGCCATTACTTCTACATAATGATACTGAGATTTTGTACGTTTTAGTTTTTGTACTAAGTTTTGTATGTTGCGAAACCCATTTGCAATGGCAAATTTTAAGAGAATTTTACCTTCTTTCTGCAAAACTGCCTCTCGAAAATCAGGATTACTAGAATTCCTATTTTACCTTTACCAATCAAGAACACTAAATAACTCACCGTAAATTTTTATATTCTATTGTTTCACAATCTATGTCAAACAGTTCCTTAGCGGCATATCTAAAAATATGATCAGCGTAACCACCTGAACCCGAACCTACATGTCGTTTTAAAATGGGATTTACTATATAATTTTCACTAGGACTCCATGGCTCTGAAAATGGTGCACTTTCAATATCATTTAATGATAAACCATCAGATTGTAGCATTTGCTGTAGTTCAACTAAAATAACATGTATATTTACAAACCATAAACAAATTCCAAGAAATAGCAATACTTGCTGTAATAACACAGTCAACGTCCCTGCTAAGAGTCTGTTGATTAAAGAAGTCATCTCTGGCAGCTTCCAATTTTTTGTCAAAACAAGGCATTACTGTAACATGATAAATTGGTCGTTTGGGCATATTTTTAGCTACCCAATTTTTTATTATAGAACCCATTATTTGTTGTGGCGATTTGGTTGTAGAAATATACGGTAAAATAAAATTTCCGTGAGTTTTTTCTGCATAGCATACCCATCCTAAAAATAATACGACATTAATTGAAAATAAAACTGTCAATGTTATATACAGGATATTAATCAGGCCAATGATCATAAGCCAATGTGTTATATGTGAAGTTATTTGGAATATATTTAAACACATTTAGTTTACTTAAAAATTTAACGGGTCTGGAGATAGCTAAACATAAATTATTTTTGAAATTTCACTAGCATTAATATACGGCAGTTTCCTAGAATCGGTATAGGTAGAACCGTAACTCGCCTTTATCAAATAACTCTAGCTAGTTCATTTCAGCAGAGTGTAACGTTTTTTTTTTTTAAGTTACATATTCTCTATAAATTTAATATTATGCCTTAATAAAATCAAAACATAATTTGTAATTGTCTGGTAACAAAAGATAGCTTATTATGTGTAAAATGTATAATGGGTTCCTTCCCCTCAGATATCTAAGTTACTAGGCTAGTTACTTCTCTGTCATTTTCGCAATCACTTTTCGACTAGAGCTTGAACGAGAAAGCAGCTTGATGGGTGATAAGAAGAGTCAAGATGGAGCCAAGCGAATTTGCTTGGTACCGTGTTCGAAAAAAAGGTTGTTAAACAATTAATACCATCGTGTCACAGTCTGGTTCCTGATAGCTTTTGGTGGATTGATTTTGTGTTCCACTATTGGTGAAGCAGTTTAATTCCTGCAGACGCGATGCAGTTAGTATGAAATAATTTTATAAAATTTATTAGTTCGTTTTCCATAGTACAATAATGGAGAGGTAAAAGCTTTACATAAATTTTGGAATAATGAAAACTGTTAGATACATCAAGTGAAGATTTTATTTAATAATATTTTATTAAGAAGGTTTTTGTGGGTTCCAATTTAAATACAACGTTATAACATGATCATATTTTTGTGTGCATCGCAGATGTTTGTAGATTGGCCAACATATGGTGTTGTTTTGTTCTGGTAAGAACGTTTAAGTTTTTTGGCTCAAATATACTTCGTGCATGAAAGTGATCTTAACCTTAAAGTATATTGAATTTATTTAAAAGTGCCAAGTCAGATGAAAGATTGATATTTTATTTTAATGTTGTTATCTTGAAGTGGATTTTGTACAGACACCCTATTTTTGTGTTAGTAACTTTACAAGAAAATTTTTAAAGATGGCAGTATTGTTGCCTTGAGTATTTAATCATTAAGGAAACAATTTTAGTTTCACTAAAAAGTGTTATTGAAACCACATGTCAAAATACCTACAACTTTTAGATACTATCACCACATATTATTTTAAATTACATTAAAATATTTTTGCTTATTATTGAGGGCATGTACTAAAACCTTAAGAAATGATAAATTCTTAAAAGACAAAATGTTAAAGTTTATTCTTTGTCTAAATGGTGCAATTTAGTAACACTTAAATGAAATATTTTTGATCGTTAATTGTAAAGTCCATCGTAGTACTACTCAAGGCTATCTTAATTTCAAAGTGTAAAATTATTAAGAAAACGAATACCTTAGACTGATGACATGTTGTGATATTAAAAGTCTAATGAAGTTTATATTATTCTAGAAAGAACATTATTAGTTTTCTTTCAAGTAAATTTTTATTATGATTGTAAATATTTCCATTGAAACAAGATAAACAAATTTAAGTGAATAGAATCTCTTTAATATTGCTTAATTCTTTTATTATTAAAAATTTAAAGGAAATTTCTTGGTTCTTATTAAGCAAAAGATTAGCTCTGCCTAATGTTAACAAGTACCCTGGGTATATATTATTTTTGGAACTTAAAAGCAAATATGCTATTTATTGGTGAATATTTTTAAGGACACAAACAGTGTCTTTGTTGTGTACTTGTTTGATCACAGGATAGGCCGAGACATCTGTAATACATCTAGTAAGTGATATTTTGTTAAGTGCTTTGCAAGGTCAATATTTAGGTTTTGTGACTACATAAGCGGTATAGACTTCAGGTTTCCGCATTCTCCTAATACAATTACACGTATTTTCCTATGTTGTTGTATTGAAAAATACGGTGGCGCTCTTTATCTATATTTTTGGTCATTTGTCAACCCATGACCCAAGCTCATGATCCACCCAGAGCTAACACTCTACTAGCCGTTTATCGTTAATGAGTTTTTCTTTTCCTCAAGCTGTTTTCCATCCAACTTTACCTTGGGCTTCTCTCATCAACAAGAAATTCTCGACCTTGTGATATCAGGTAAGGTGAGCATTTGTGTTATATGGAGGTCCAATGTGCTATCTTACATACACGAGAGAATTCTTCATTGTAAGAGTAATAGGATTAAGTTGGAAAACCAAACGAAAAAAAATGCATTCTGAAACCTCAGATTCATAATTTTTCACTAATATTAATGTTTCAACATGAATAACTTTGTTTTTATAAGTGCGATACTTAACTATAATGTAATTATTATGTTAGTTTAATGTATCTTGTTTTGAAATATAAAAGGTAACTAAAACAAAATAAAGGTTTCCTTCGATGAGTTAAAGATATCAACAATAGAATTTGCATTATTTTTTATTGTCCTTTTGATTTTTAAATACGCTTAAAAATTTCCCTATTTTATAGACTTTCTAGTTGTATTATTAATATCATAAAACATTTTCTAATTTTTAGAATAATAGTAGTTGGAATGTCTAAATGATAAAAACACAATGTATAAACACAGGAAACAAATTATTGTAAAAGTAAGTATTTATTAGTTAAATATTCTGCTCGAAATGCCCATCATAAATTTGTCACATATGCTAGGTATCTTTTTTTAATTTTAGCATTCTTTTGACCAAATTGTATTTCTTTTCTCATCGTT
This sequence comes from Platerodrilus igneus, assembly GCA_036346225.1. NCBI lineage: Eukaryota > Metazoa > Arthropoda > Insecta > Coleoptera > Lycidae > Platerodrilus > Platerodrilus igneus. Next base: position 210,039 of record JARFIW010001419.1, read on the forward strand.
TTAAAAGCAAAATTATTTTTCTGTATTAGATACCATCTATTATAGCTAATAAATGGGTTAAGTATTTACACAAAACATAAGTTAGGCCATAAGTATTTTTAATAAAAACACAAATCGTAACCATAAAGTATTGAATCACAAACCATAAACATTTGTGCATAAAAACATAAATCATTGAGTCAGTAATATGTCATAATTAGCATAACTTTCATAATCTAGAAAATTTTAAGTTAAAATACATGTCCTAAAGTAATTACATAAAAGCATAAAAGAAGATCAATACTCTTAGTATAAATAGTAGCTAATTCATACCAATATTAAACGTAAGCATAAGTATAATAGTTCACAAAACAAATCATAAACGATTTTAACTAAGCTTCATCTTTGAACTAAATAACCTACATAATCATAAAAGGCATAAAATAATAATCCATTTCAATTTTCCAAATTATTGTATTTTGCAGGTTTACTGTAAGACTTCAGTCAAGAGGCATCCAAAATGCCATCATATGAGATTTTCGTTTGTTGAAACCCAACAATGTCATTCAATACATACCTATCGATAGGAAGAATTTTAACAACCCAATGAAGACCTCCGTATTTTGGAATTAATTTCTTATTAGCTCTGATAGTAGTATCGACATTAGACACCATGACAAAATCTCCTACTAAATAAACATTAGCAACTTTGTTCCAATCATCATAATATTTATAACACATTGCGTTACGTTAGTAATAAATTACAAGGGAAGGGAAAATTTTTAAATGTGAATGAATAAACTAAAATATGGACCTACAGGTATAACAGATTTCAGAAATATTACGTCTTAATTAAACATCATATTTCAAATTTTGTTGCTATAAAAATAATTCAGTTAAGAAAGTACAACGCACTTCTTTTAAATACATCAAATCGTAATGAAGGACGATGACATTATAAAACTGCACAGCAGAGATCAGAACATGACAAAACACTGTGTATACAGTTCCCATAGACAAATACATTGTAATATACTGCTGCGCGAGATTAAACCCAATACATTGTATTAACCAGATGTTGACCTTAATTGATATGATTTACAGTAAGAAGCAATTAAATTTGTTGAACACGACAAGAAAAAATGAAATCAGTTATTTAAGCATCGGTAATACGAAAACATTCTAAAATGTAGTGATACAAAAACATAATATGGTGGTGACTCGTGGAGTCAGGAGTCAATGAGTTTTGAAAAATTAAAAAAATTAAAATGGAACAACAAAAACATGGCATATGACAAAACAAAACAAATTCACTAACTTAGTGTAAATTTTAGCTCTCCTCAATAGCATTCCCACTTGAAACAAGTAGACAATTGGAATGTAATACCAATACAAAAACGATTGCAACAGAAAATCGTGAATCAGGTTCACTGGTGCTCGAACAATGTACTGAGAATCAGCAGGTAAACTAACTAGTAATAGCTTTTTTAGGTTACAAAATGTTATTTTTTAGAATACAATTCAGGAGGAAGATTTCAATTCCGATGACTCAGTGGTAGACAAAAACTATGAACTTTCCTATGTTAACTCTGGTACTGATAGTGAAGGAGAAAATGAAAATGATCATGAAGATATAATAGAACACCATCATACAGAAAATGAATTACAAAAACGTGGTAATAATGAAACAGAGGATATGACTCAAGAACAGATTTTCCTGAAGAAAGCTCGTAAACCACATCAGTGGAAGAGAAATGTAAAGAAATTAAAAGTCAACTCAGGTCTGCCTTCTATTACGGAAGGTAACAAACAGAAAAGTGGAAGGACTTTAAAACCTCCTTGTTGCGGCAATTGTCGAACAAAATGTAATGAAAAATTTAGTCATGAGGCTAGAAAGAATATTCATTCAGGTTTTTGGAATTTAAAAGACAACGCTCTACAAAGACAATTTGTTGCTTCTCATTTGGAAAAACTTTGTGTAAACTAATGAAGAACTCTTGAGGGAAGTAACCGTGGTATGAATTTATCATACTTCCTAATACTAGGTGGAGTTAAGGTTAAGGTATGCAAAAAGTTTTTTATGAATACTTTGGACATAGGCGACAAATTTATAAGAACGACATAGAAAAAGTTTGATGGTAAGGGATCGGTTGAGAGAGACAAGAGAGGAAATTTTACAAAACGAGAAGCTGTTGCTAGTGTAGTAAAAGATAAAATAAGGGAACACATAAATTCTTTCCCAAGAATAGAATCTCACTATCTTAGGGCACAATAAACAAAGGAGTACATAGATGGTTCGCTCGCTCTTGCGTAAATGTATAGAAACAATAAATTACAGGAAGAAAGTGAAGGGAGAACCATGGCAAAAAAAATGCACGTATGAGCACATTTTAAATTATGTGTTCAATATTACCTTCTTTCAAGCTAAGAAAGATCAGTGTGCCATCTGCGAGTCATATAAAAATTCTAGTCCCGAAGAGCAAAGTGCACTTGATGAAAATTACAAAAAGCACATTTATAATAAAGACAGAAGTAGAGAAGAAAAATCACAAGACATAGCAAGGACGAAAGATGATCCTCAGGTATCCATAGCTTGTTTCGACTTGCAGGCAGTTTTTCCCACTCCATGCGAAGATGTTTCCACTTTTTATTACAAATGCCGCCTTAACTGCTTTAATTTTACAATTTTTGAAATAGTTTCAAAGAATGGATGCTGCTATTTTTGGTATGAAGCCATTGCAAACTGTGACTCAAATGAAATAGCTACATGTTTATTAGATTACCTTTGATAATTTTGTGTTAATAAAGATGTCATATTTTACAATGACAACTGCGTTGGTCAGAATAAGAATAAATTCATTGTGACAATGTACCTTTTATACAATCGCGTAAGTTAATATAAAATCCATCACGCACAAATTTCTTACTGTGGGACATACCCAGAATGAAGGGGATGCGATGCACTTGATAATTGAGAGACAGAAAAAAAGTTCTTAAAACAGGCCCCATCTACATATCAGCACAATGGCCTGTTATTATAAGATCTGCCAAAAAAGAAGGAAATCCTTACAATGTGAAAGAAATGTCTACAGAAGAGTTTTATGATTTTAAGGATCTCAGTTTAAAAATAGGAAGAAACTTTACAAGAAGCACAACAGATAAAACAGTTATTTGGAACAACATTTAAGTTATTAAAGTTGATAGAAATAGCCCTAATTCATTTTTCTACAAAGTTGATTTCAATAATGATTTTGAAGAGGTTTGCATTAAAGAAACCACAAGGCAGCGCTCTGCTTCTTTAGATACGGCTTTTAATTTGAAAAAGCTTATAGGAAACAGCCTTCGACCTCAAAGAAAATTAAACAACATCTTTTGGAGTTATGTAACAAAAATTTAATTACACCAATTCATCACAAATTTTATAAAGACCTAGTTAATGATAAATGAAAAACTATACTTTAGTTTACGCGTTTTTTATATTTAAATAAAAAAGGATAATAATATAAGTGTATTTTATTTATGTGCAACATGGCCATATATCAAGCAACTAAATAATATGATGAATTCTTTGTCAGTGCAATATCGCCATAACTATCAAAACCCTTTTAGCTTTTTTTCCCTAAATTTAATTAAAACTCAATACGTAACTGTAGAATTCTGTCAACACAATACACTTATCAAAATATTAATTTCTAAAATCAAATTTGCAGAGCCAATAATGAGGTTACCCTACACTGTTTTATTAATTTCTCAGCAGTTTGTATTTTTGCACTTGTGGCACTATTGAATTAGATGAACGATATTCTTAACCTTACAATAGGCGCATTAAACAGTGAGTAGAACTAACTTTTAAGTTTAACATTATTAATTAGAGAATTAAAGTGAAAGTAATTGTTTGGTCGAACTAATTGACATCGGAAAGAGTGAATATTGATTTTAAATACCAAATTTATTGGTGAAATTAAGGTTAGTAGTTAAGGCATAAAAATCTAGAATTTTTGGAATGGACACTGAAAGAATAAAACAAAAAAGTTGTTTTCTATGTGTTATTAAATGTATTTCCAACCAAGTTGGAAATCATAATGTCACATGATTCATATGGGAAATGGGAAATGTTAGGTGTGTTGTGCTAACGATAAAGTAGAGCGAAAGAAAAGAAATTAATCTTGAATGGACTTAACTTGTTATTGAAGCACCCTGCATAATTTTAATTTTCACAAGAAACAATTAAATTCGTATTTTTATATGCATTAAACTGAAAACCAAAAATATAATCTTATTAGTTCTGTTAAATACATATTGGAACTCAGAGAATCAGTGGTGTTAAATTATTTTAAACCACAAGAATGTAAAGAAACCTATATATTTTAACCATAAAATTTTATACTGGAAATATATGATGTTTTAAGAAAACTTTCCGAATAGTTAAGAAAATAATAGTGAACTCATTAATATCACTCCCAAATACTAGCTTTAGGAAGTTGGTTTAACAAATTCCATGCAATATGACAGTTGTTAATAGATAAGTTTTAATTAACATAAAGGAAAGCCACAGACATTCTTGCATCATCATCATTAGGTCTTCGGTCCTGGAACTGGTTAAAAGCGCACCTCCATATTTCCTATTGTGAGTTAACTTACACATTTCCCTGAAATTCTTACAGTCTGCATCTTTCACTATCTGCATGCAATAGTCTGATCTAGGTCTACATCTACCTCTCTTTTATCCTGTAACTGCTTGTAATCTAGCCCGCACTATTCTCCAAAAATGCCTTATATCGTGTTCTACCCTTCTATTTCTCCTATTTTTTTTTGTTTTCCACAGATATCTTTATTCCTCCACTACTTCTATAACCACTTTGTTATTAACTTTGTCCGTCCATGCTATCATCATCATACGTCTGAAGCATAACATTCCAAAAGGCTTCTTCCTTTTCCTGACAGCTTTTCATACTGTCAATATTTCATAGACATACAGTGTGTTCTCCAAACAAGCTTTCAGCCATTTTTTCCTTGTTTCTACGTTTGTTGTTTTCAAACATAACCGCTGTTCTTTCTTGTTAGATACAGCTTGATTCCCCTTCTATTGTTTTGTAAATATACACCGTATTTCATCGATATTCAGTAGTATGTGAAGGGGGGCATTATCGTGGATCAATGTAGTAAACGTAAGATACGGATCCCAAGGTCCTGGGTTCGAATCCCGATACGGCTGACTGCTTGAAAAATGGCAGGTGAGCATTTTTCACAAAAATTAGGCCCTCGTTCGGATGAGAGGTTATATGGAGGTCCCGTGTGTGTGTTGTCATGCACGTTAAAGATCCCTACCTTGCCTGGAACGGCAAGGGTTCGGCAAAATTCTAAATTTCCAGGCAACAAAAAAACTCGCCTCCTGACCAATATAGTACCTTCGGGTGGAGCATTGGAAATGTAAATGCACGGTATGTGAAGGGGGTTTAAGCAGCCTGTGGCTAGCAAGATCCCCAACATAGACATTTGCCAAATTAATAATTTTCCAATAAATCCTTTCGCACAATCATGATTAGTTACAGATATTGCAAAACCAACACCTATAGTTGTTTATAATAATCATCAGGTTTAAGTGTAATTATTTATTTTTTTTTAGGTTTTCCGTCTTGAAACTGGTTGGACACATACCTCCACTGATTTCTATTCTGAGCTAGCCTACACAGTTGAAATTTCCACAGCCTAGATAAAATTTTGTTCCCCTTCTACTGTTTTGTAAATATATACCCTATTTCACCGATATTCAGTGGTATGTGAAGGGGGTTAAACAGCCTATGGCTACCAAGATCCTCTAACACAGACATTTACCAAATTACGTTTTCCAGTAGATCCTTTCACATAATTAACATTAGTTGAGAATATTGCAAAACCAACACCTGTAGTTGCTTATAATAAGATCAGTTCACCATATAATGAATATGTATAAAAACACAAAGCTCATTTTGATTGGGAATTACAATCTGCCGCATACAAATTAGTGTTAGTGTTTATGCAATTTTTCAGCCTAATAGTATTACTTCTGAGGAAGATTCCTTGTTTCACGTATCTGAACATTTTGGCTATTTTAATCTTTATCGCCTTAGTTAATACTAACAATGTTCTACCAGATGTTGTATTTTTCAGTATGTCTAATATTAGAGTAAATTATGCAACTGATGTATTATTACTACCATGAAAATCATCATCCTGCACTTTGTATATTTGTAGTTATTTATGCAGTCAAAAATGACTTAAAAAATAATAATGATAATTTTTACGGTTTTCGGAATGCTAAATACATTCTCATACAGAACTGTTTAGCTGGATTTAATTGGGATGTTATATTATCCAATTTGCCACTGAATGAGGCAGTAAATGTATTTTATAACATTATTTATGAAGTAATTCAACTGTATGTTAATGTTCGTAAATCCTGGCGTTTCAATTTCTATATTTGGTATTCATCTCAACTCAGGTCTCTAATTTATAAAAGGAAAATAGCCTCAAAACCCTTATTCATATTATTTAATCTGTTCTGAAGTGAAGGTGTGTTTCCTGCTTACTGGAAGCTAGCTTCGTTACACTGGTTCATAACTCAGGTGATCAGTCTAATATTTCTAATTATAGACCTATTTCCTTAATTAGTTGTATACCAAAAATTTTAAAAGTTTTATCTCCGATCACATGACCTTTACATTTAGAAATTTAATTATTGATAAACAACGTGGTTTCTGTGTTGGATGCTCTACCACAACCAACGCATTGTTATGTGTTGATTTTATTACTATTGCTTTTGAAAGAGGTCATTAAGTTGGTTGTATTTATGATGATTTTAGAAAGGCATTTGATTCTGTCAATCATACACTAGTTTTGACTAAACTTGCAACAATTGGCATTGGATGATATTTGCTTGGTTGGATCTCTAGCTACCTTATTGGAAGAAGTCAGTTTGTTACAATCCGAAATTTTATATCAAAGGAAATTGTAGTTAAACCAGGTGTTCCACAAGGTTCTCATATTGGTCCAATCTTATTTGTATTGTTCATTAATGATATTAAATCGACTTTTAAGTTTTCAAAGTTTCTTTTGTTTGCAGATGATATTAAAATATATGTGTCTATTTGTTTTCCTAATGATAATTTGTTACTTCAATCTGATCTTGATACATTTTGTAAATGGTGTGATCATGAGGAATTGCAGTTAAACATTCATATATGTTATTGCATAAGATTATATAGAAAACATAATACGTTCATGACATTTTATTCTTTAAATAGGCGAGTTTTAGAGATCTTAACTGAGACGACTGAATTCGAAGTGTTAAGTGATAAGGACTTAACATTTGTTTCCCATATCAAAAACATTTCGGCCTAAGTAACACGTATGATTGGATTTGTTAAAAGAACAAAAAACATTTCAGAAATATAACTCAATAAAAATATTATATAATTCTCTGGTCTGTTCACATTTAGAGTATGCGTCCTCTGTCTAGAATCCAATTTACCATTGTTACTTTGGCTTGATTGAGTGTGTTCAGTATAGATTTCTTAAAAATATATTATATAAGCGGAATCTTCAAGTAACTTCAAACAATGAACATTCTGTCATGCCAGTTTTAAATATGTGCTCTCTATCTGACAGGTGTACGAATGATATATGTTTTGTCTTTAATGTTTTGAATTGTCATATTATCTGTCCTAAACTTTTACAGAAGATGTATACACATGTGTCTCATAAAGTTACTAGGAAGCATGAAATTTTGTTTATTGGGTTCCATAGAACCAACTATGATTATTATTCTTACATTGATAGGATGTGTAGACTAATTAATAAGCGTTAAAATCTGTTCCATTTTTTTATGGTACTCTATATTCATTAAAGATATCCTTACGTGGTCTCATGTAAGTATTGTAGGTTGTAGTTAAACATACATAACTAAGTTACGAAGTAATATTTTAATATCCAATAGGTACTTTGCTATACACTTCACTCTTGTTTGTCCACTTCACTTATTTTATTTAATTTAGTATGCATTTTGTTTAAAGTAAATGCCTGCTTAATGTTATTTAGGTTGCATGTATGCATGTTTATATTGTAAAATAAAATAATGGTGTTAACCGTATAAATAAATAAATATAAATGTAAATCCCAATCTTTTTAAGTATTTCTGAGATTTTTCCCATTTTAAATTGTCCAATGCTTTTTCCAGCTCTACAAAAAATCATATATACACACTTTCTTGGATATTTTTGGTATAGTTTTTGTAAGGCCTAAACATGCAAATCATCATTAAACATTTTTAAAACTTTGGGTCTATTAGAGGTAGGTATTACTAATTTCTATTCAGGTATATTTGTAACTTTGATGAGGAAGAGGTAACAAATTTATATAAATGATCTCCTAAACACGAAATGATGGGTAATTTTCAGAATGGTCTGAAACCTTTTTCACTATATGCTACAAACTATTTAACCAGGTTAAAGGCAACACAATCGATAATAACCATAAACTGGGTTCCTTCAACATAACCTCTAAATTTTCAATTCCAAAAATTACTCAGACTAGCATAAGCAATGAGGTGTTCTAGATCATATCTTTTCTTTAAATAAAATGGCATCTAAGTCAGTGAGTGAAATGTCAGTTTGAATGTAAAATATTTCTTGGAAATTTGCTGAAATTAAAATAGGGGCAGAGGTAATTAAAACTTTTATTTTTTGAAAGGCTTGTTGTGTATCGGAAGTCGTCAATAGACTTTTTTTTTTAATTTTTAATTAAAACAGTAATTGGGGCAGATATAGTAGATAGGTTAGGTGAAAAACTTTAGCGACAGTTTTAGGTGTTTTAAAATTGGTAATAGCATTTAATTTATTGGGGTCAGCTCGTAATCCATTTTAATCTACAATAAACCCTAGAAAAGAAAGAGACGAACAATAAAAGTTTCATTTTTCCCAGTTGAATTTAAAACCAAGATTACTTAGGCAATCAGCTACTTTAATTAAAGTTAAGATATGTTCTTCAAAGATACTAGAGATAACTAAAATATCATCAAGACGAAAGCACACTCTTGGTACAAGATGTGAGCTATTGCTCTGATGGTAAATTGAAGTGTTTGGGAAACATTAGATAAATCAGAAAGTAAAAAGTTTAACGTTACGTAAAAGATTTAGAATAGAATCGATACGTGGTCAAGGCTAACTATCAGGAATTGTAACGGAATTTACTTTACGACCAAGAACACAACACTGTATTCTCCATTTTTCTATATAACTAACAAAATGCGACTACTCCAAGGAGAAGAACTTGAGAAACATCAGACTGGATTATTTTATCAATTTTGGTATATAAACGTTTTTGCAAAGCAGGCGATAAAAGATATTGATATTGTTTAAATGGTTTTGTATTGCTAGTCAAAATTTCATGAGATACAGTTGTAACACATCCCAGCTCTGAAGTATACAGTGTACGAAATTTATCCATAGTTTTTTTTTAAAGAAATGTTTTGTTGTTCGGTAAGAGAAATTTTATTTGCAATCTCCAAGGAAGCACAATCGTTCTTAAAGCTTGTCAGGTAAAATTCAAAAAGTTTGATAATAGGTTAAAAAGATGGTGCCAAAAATCAACTCCCAAAATAAAAGAATAAGCTAAGGTAGGTACAACTAAAAATGTGACTTCACGTTCAAGAGATTCTATACAAATTTTTTATTTAATGGATCCGATTCCATGAACTTGACCTGAATCAGTGACAATCATAGTGTTATTTTGAGGTATTATCTTAAAATCAATTTTTTGTTTCGTTAATTGGCATATGCCTGTAGAATTAATCAAAGAAGAACTAGAACCGAAGTCTAACAATGCATCAACGAAGAGGCAATAAAGATAGGTAAATGTGGACGATTATTAAAAAGTTTAGTTTTAAACTTTGCAGAGGCAGAATTAGGATGTGTAAAACATATATAGTTTTTAAACCAATTTGAGCATTCAAGCAGAGTTGTACGACACATTTCAGTTAAAGGAATAGAAATTATCGTTAAAAATGAGTTAGTAGAAATAAGTCGACAATTTTTGTAACGAAGGTAAAAGTACAATTTAAGTTTAATTTGTGCATTGATTGTGATTTGTAAAAAATGAATGTACACACACTGAAAAAAGGCATTCCTTCTGTAGTTTTCTGAAACATTACAATATGGGCATTTATTTTTATAAATAATAGGTGTTCCACAACCATAACAAAAATATTTCGATGTTCAGTACAAGTAGTGTATGATCTGCTTTCCGGCAATTCCAACAGGAAATGGAACTAGTTCCCTTGGTATTCGAAATTGGAGATGAAGAGTTATTAGAATTACAAAAGAATCACTGTGGTAAGATACATTTGGTTGAGAAGATTTTGGTTGAAATTTTACTGAAGGAAGGTATTTTTCCAATCGGAATTTTACTTCTTGTATAGAACAACAAAGGCCCCTAAGGTGAGAGATAGAATCAATTTTATGAAGAGCTACATATTCAGAATAGTAGGCATTTAAATTGGATTGAGTTAAATTTTCGTTTTCAAGTTTTTATCTAAATGGTTAAATAATGTTTGTATTTCTATAATATAAGATAATGTTTTCATTCAGAGCTTGGAAATGGCCCATAATTTGAGATAAAAATTCATGATTGTTATCAAAGGTTGCAATAAATTTTAAAAGCTCTACTAGTTCTGGCCAAATATGGATTTTGTATCTAATATTATGTGAAATAAGTTCCCACGAAACCTATTTTGTTTCTAAATTTAGGTAATTCATTTTGGTGTTGTAAACAAAAAAGAGAATGAAGTTGAAAGTAGATAATAGTTAGTAAAGGCAGTTAAGTACATTTATTTATTAATTAAATAAAATTAGAACAGTTCTTTTTGCTTCTAAGACACGATTTTTAGTTACCAATTCATATAATTAAAACAGATTGATATTTTGAGTAAAAAAATTGGAACAGATATTGTAAGAAAACTACTTTTGGATCGATCGAAAATTACATAGACACCTAGATATGTTTGGTACTATTTTTTTACCAGTTTAATTTATGCAAAAAAGAATCTTTATATTACGTAAGTTAGTGGAAATTACTACACATAAATGTTTTAAAGATTAATTATGAATATATATGCTAATTAGGAGTTAACAACAAATTTTCTCTACAAATAACCATTTTTCGGTGATGCAAATTAGAGGAATTATTTATATAAAATTCTTCTTAAACTAAGTGGTAATCTAGAACATTCAGAAAGCTACGATTTCAGTTACACTATATTGAAATTTACTGCATGAATAATTAATTTAATAGAACACGTGCTCTATAAGGAAGTTGACATGCTTTTATTTCACGGTATTATGCAATAAATTTGGTAAGATATACAAATAAATCAGTAGTTGGCACCAGCAGTATATTTTAAAATGTCAATATACTTGAGATAATAAGGGAAGAAGTCTTATTTAATTGCAATTTTGAAATATGTTTTTAGTTTTAGGTTTTGTTCTCTGGTTCGTGGGAAATTATATTCATAAAATTTTACACTTAAGAATAAATTAAGGATGGGAAAAAGATTTCCTGGCCTGGATTCAAAAATCCACTAATCCTAATATTTAAATGAATATTGGATACAGCCAAAGCTGCAATACAAGAAGTTGATATAACCCTTCAGCTAACTACAATGCTTTTATTATTAATTATGAGTTTGTCATGTTTAGCAAAATCAATTTTCTATTTGTGGGTCTTGGTTCTATATCCTTACTCCATACTGGTTAACTATAGAGTTGTCATTGCTTAAATACAATAAATATTAAGTGCGGCATAGTTCTATTATGCAGGACTATAAAGATGAATGCAAATAAATATTTAATTTATTTAAAATGTTTCATCTTACTGCACGTGAAAATAACCGATAGTAAAATGCACTCCTTTAATAACGCTTTCCATACTGTTTACTTACCAGGACAGCTAGAGGCAAGCATTGGCAAAACGTTTGTTGCTGTAGTTGATTTAAATCTTTCTACAAACTCTTTTTGACATTCTAGTAAAGACAGGTTATCGGCAACTGTCATGTCCACAACCATATCAGCACCCAATTTTCTAAAATAACCTGAAAGTTTCAAAGCACATTCATTTGGAGATAGATCATAATGTACAGCCAATGACAGGATAGGCTGAATGGAAACTGAAACTATAATTAACCTAGTTTCTGATGATCGCTCCGCCTACAAAGATAATGTTAAATAATTATTTCAACAATTAAGACACGCGACTTTACAAACTGGCAATTTAATTCCTATTAATGACACACCCCCAACATGTAACAACTAGCACACTAACGTATAATCCTAAAGCTTTTGGAAAATTTTAAAATGTTTGGTATTTGTAGACTGGCATTTGATCACGTTGTTGCCGGAAATAAAAAAATCAAAATCAACTTCGTTAAAATAGGCCAATTTAGTTTCTTTAATCTGTTGAAAAGCATATTTGCTAAGGCACTCTTTAGTCAAGTAAAATTCAGAGGTTTTGTTTACTTAGTGTATGGATAATTTTATGGAGTAATTAGTTCATTCACGAAAAATTACAAGTATCATTTCTCACTATGTACAAAGGTGATTGTTGTATCAAGTGTATAAAGAATGAAAATCTTATATTACTAACACTCGGTGTACGAGGCTACATTTTATATTAGTTAAATGGATGAATATTTTACTCATATCATTCATTCTGTGACAAATTAAACTTTTTAATCTAAAAGAGTTATTTATTTTGCTGAAAATTTGCATTAATTCTCAATATAGAAACAAGGAAATAGTCACGTACTAGCTTGTTATTCCATTCAAAAAGAACCAACATTTGCATGATAAGCAGATATACTGAATGAAGGAAACATTTCGAGAGATTAATATTTAAAGGACAGCAGCTCTTTCGGTACTTAAAGTGGCAGATACCATAAGGGTCGGCATGGCATTCTAGGACACACTACTGCAATGTGAAAGGCAATGGAAAACCACCACATTAGCTCCCAAGTACACAGGGTATTTAAATTGTTATTTAAGATGATGGCATCCTTTGGGGTAAAAAATTCCGGAGCTAAAATAGTCCCCCGTTTGGCTCTACGGAAGGGAATTATTTCGGAGGATGTGATCAGAAAGTTTAGAAAAAGAGTCTGGAGCATTGTACGAGTCGGAGCACGTTGAATGTCAGAAGCATGAAACTAGTAGGTAAGCTAGAGAACTTGAAAATTGAAATGGATAGGTTAGCATTAGACATAGTAGGGATCAACGAAGTTCGGTGGCCAGAGCCGAGGGATTTTGGAGCGGAGACTTTAGGGTAATTCATACAGGATCAGAGGAAAGAAATTCGGGTGTGAGAATGGTTATGAGAAAAAAGATATGACACTGTGTAGAAAACTACCCACAAACGAATCAAAGAATACTCATGGTTAGATTAGAATCTACACCAGTAAATACAATAATAATACAAGTATACATGTCCACCGCTAGCTACAGTGAGAAAGAGATAGAAGCGATCTACAAAGATATCAAAGACATACAAAGATACAAAAAAGGACATGAGAATTTAATAATTACGGGGAATTTTAATGCAGTGGTATGTGAGGGAAGGGAAGAAGCGGTAATAGGTTTATTTGGTTTATGCGCAAGAAATGATAGGGGAAATAGGCTGGTAAAATTTTGGGACAGAAACAATTTAACCATCACAAACACTCTTCTTAATCTTCTTTGGAAATTAAACCACTCATAGTTTTTTAAATCATCTTTATTTACGTTTCGATCCATGACCTAGGATCGTTGCAAAATAATAAAAACTTCAAGTTTGACATTTATGACATAAATTGAAGGTGACTTTGATTTATTGATATTCGAAATATTTGGTTTGAGTACACTAAGCAAAAATTTTTAAAGTTTAAAAGAATGATTGCCTTCAATTTGTGTTATGGCCTGGGACCGACTTTTTTTAGGTAGCCAATACGCTTAACGTAAAATAAAGCATAAAATTAGAAAACAATAGAAGGGAAACGAGTTATATACATGCTGTGTGAGAATTTCAGAGAACTATGTAGGCTAGCTCTGAATATAAATAAATGCAGGTACGTGTCCAACCAGTTTTGAGACGGAAAACCTAATGATGATGATGATAAAGCATATTAACAACCCCTGTAAAACAACATTGGTATCCGACAAGTGTAAACCCGCAATAGGGTTACCTCACAACCATATACAATCTCCGTTGAACAGTATTGGTATCTGACAAGTGTAAACCCGCCATAGGGTCGCTTCAGATCCATATACAACCTTCATAGAACAACATTGGTATCTGACAAATGTAAACCCGCCATAAGGTCGCCTCAGAACCATGTTAAAATCTACCAAAGAGGTAGCCTAAATCATAATGATTTCCCTTCAAAATAAATATAAAAAAATGACTGCTTAAGCCTTTCAATAATGCAATCGCACACTTCTTTAATAACCATCCTCTCAATTGTATAAATAGAAACATGTTAAAAAATGTTTTCCAATTCCAAGTTATTGAATTTATATAAAATTCACCTTTAAAAATTAATCAGCTGATTTCACGTTAAGCGTATTGGCTACCTAAAAAAAAGTCGGTCCCAGGCCGTAACACAAATTGAAGGCAATCATTCTTTTAAATTTTAAAAATTTTTGCTTAGTGTACTCGAACCAAATATTTCGAATATCAATAAATCAAAGTCACCTTCAATTTATGTCATAAATGTCAAACTTGAAGTTTTTATTATTTTGACAACGATCCTAGGTCATGGATCGAAACGTAAATAAAGATGATTTAAAAAACTATGAGTGGTTTAATTCCCAAAGATTAAGAAGAATGCTAAACAAACCACAACATACAGGGAGTATCATCACAAACACGTTATTTCAACACCATGCTAGAAGACCTATCTTGACTAATTTTGTACATAATAAAATTTAATTAAGGAGTTATTGGAGAATAAAATTAAAATTACAGTGTGTATCATGAATTATAAAAGAGTGATTATTCAGCAGTTATATTTTTATAAGATTTAAGATATTGTTTGTAAGGCAAAGCTGTTGTGGCAATTTTAAGCTCTATTTTTAGATTTTAATATTTGTGTGAAAGTGTTTTTGTTCTAGAGGTTATATGTAAGATATTGTTTGATAAAGAAAAGCTGTTGTAGATGTAGCACATGAATTAGACTTCGAATAACAGGGGAGTGTAGAGTAAAGAGTATGAAATTATAAATGAAACGAAAGAACGGCACATGAATGTGCTGTGTGTGTGAGTGAAACGAAGCGGAAGGAGAAAGATGTTGTTGAATAAGATGACGGTATGTTAGGTTTGTGGTCTGGAGTAAAAAGCAATGAGTTCATGGTGAAAGGTGTTGGTTTAATTTTGAATGATCAAGCAAAAGCATGCATGGAACAATATGAATTGGTGTCTTCCCACATCTTGTGAGTTAGAATGAAAGTGGGCTTCAAAAAGATCTTTTTAGTAGCAGGTTATCCACCAGTGAGTACCGATAGGGACTATAAGCAGTTTTGATAGGAGTTAGAAAATGTAATAGACAAATGCTGAAGGAATGACAGCATGGTTCTATTAGGTGATATGAATAGTTGGGCGAAATTACACAGAGAAAAATGCTGCACATTTGGTAGATCTGTTTGGTGATCCAAGAACAAAACGAAAATGGTGTGAGTATATCTATGGAAAGAGATCTGTTTGTATCCAACACATAGTATAAACAAAAGGACATACACAAGTACACATGTCAAAGGGTGTTAAATTTTTTTTTAAGTAACAATTTTGTAACAAGAATTCAAATATCCTTTCATAGATTTTTTTTGAAATTTGACAGCATTGTTTGTAATTATGATGGGCTGATTTAACCCTAACTAGATTAAAATTATTAAGGCCAGTAGAGTCAAGGAGGATACCTTAACCAAAATTATTGACAAAAAACTGTTTATTTTTGATAATTTTCTGACATAAATTAACTAAAAATACATCTTTTTGTCTTGAATATTCGTCATATCTTGCTTCGTTTACGAGATTAAAAATAAAAATCAATTTATTTTGCTTTGTATGATAAATGGACCAGCAATACATTTTTTTTTTTTTGAAATAATACCATAAGAAATTACCGCACCTAAGAACTTAGTGTTCTTGTATGTGCAGCAAGATTTTCATGTTAATTTAATGCTGTAATAGGTTACATTGTTGAAATGTAATTCAGTGTATTATTATACGATAATTATTTATAACATTAATTTACTAACTTCAATTGAGTTATGAATCATATGATTAAATAAACTGTTTATGTTGTTGCAAATCTATGTTGAAATGTTTATGTAGTTCAAAAAGAAAAATATGAAACCGTAATGATGTATAAAATAAAGAATAATTTGTTATTTGTCCTTCCTGTAGAGCATAGGTTCCCAACGGGGGCGGTACCGCCCCCCAGTGGGCGCTGTAGCTTTCAAAGGGGACGGTAGCGAGTACAGGGGCAAAAGGGGGGCGTTAGGAGGATCAAGGGGGGCGTTCGTGATGTACTTACCTTTTTAGAAAATAAATATATTAAAATTCTTTGAAAATACCTAGTTGGCATGAATAGACAGTTTATTTAGCTATCTAAAATGTCTATGTTATTGTTATCGAGAAAATATACTTTAAAACATTTAATTCAGCATTAGGTCTATGAATACCTAATTCCGTTTAATATTGTCCGCAACAAGTCTTTGCAAGTTGATAAGCAAAGACGCGATATGACTTGCTTACAAAGTGCACCGGCATCGCAAACAAGATAAAACATACAAGTTGATGCTTGTATGAAATCAAACATATAAAAGGCAGGGATAGCTCTAGGAATGTGTTATTATTTTTGTGTGCTTTGCAAATAATCCATGTTCGTGAGTGATAAGTTATATAAGTCATTATAACCATTAATTTTATAATTATCTATAAATTCGTTGAAAAGTTAATTTATTTTAAACCGTGGCAAGTTTTGGATTTCAAAATGTCTGAATCTAAGAAGAAATGCCGGCAGTACAGTCTTTTGTATTTGAAATATGGATTTACGCACTCTCCTGTAAACCCATCATTACCCATGTGTTTACTTTGCCAAAAAGTTTTCTCAAATGAAGCCATGAAGCCTTCTAGGCTACAAGAACATTTAAATAAAATGCATACTGATAAAAAGGACAAAGATTTGTCCTATTTTCAAGAACTGCAGAAGAAATATTTGAAACAGCCAACTATATCAAACCTATTTGCGTCGTCTTCTAAACAAGAAGATGATGGACTACGAGCATCATATAACATTTCATTGTTAATCGCAAAAACGAGAAAACCACATACCATTGGCGAGGAACTTATCTTGCCGGCAGTCAGAGAGGTAATAAAAACTGTTCTTATCATAAGACATCGGGAGATGTCATCAGAAAAATTCCTCTGAGTAATAACTCAGTGCAAAGGAGAATAGACGAAATGGCTCAAGACGTTGAAATATCATTATGCGATTACTTTAAAAACTTGCAATTTTTCCATTCAACTTGATGAATCCACTCTACCAAATAACGAAGTACTGCTGTTATCATACGTTCGGTTCATAAAAGACGAAAAAATTTATCAAGAGTTATTATTTGCAAAAATTTGGAAACTGATACAAAGGGAGAAACGATATTTAATACCATGAGTACGTTTTTCAAGAGAAAGAAATACCTATGCATAATATTTTGTCGGCAGCTACTGATGGTGCTCCAGCAATGACGGACGTCATAAGGGTTTCATAGCTCATTTGAAACAAGCAGTACCAAATGTACTCGCTATACATTGTATTATTCATCGTCAGCACTTGGTTGCAAAAATCTGAACGAACGTTTGCATTCGGCGCTTCATTACGTTATTAGAGCAGTAAATACGATTAGAAGCAATTCATTGCATGACAGATTATTTAGCCAACTTTGTAGTGAAAATGATGAAGATTACAATCGCTTGCTGCTGCACACAGAAGTTCGTTGGCTCTCAAAAGGTACTTGTTTGAACCGTTTTTTCAACTATTTGATTCAGTACTGGACTTTCTTGAAAACAGAAACGAAAAATTGCGCGAAAACCTGATTATACATAAAATGACATCGCTTATTTGACAGACTTGTTTAAAATATTTAATGAAGTCAATTTACAATTGCAAGGTGACGAATTGAATTTAATTAAAACAAAAACGTCATAGCTGCTTTTGTGGGAAAACTTCTTCTATTCAAACGAAATCTAGGGAGAGGTGAATACAGCCACTTTCCCACATTATCAGCAGTCTCTGCAAAACATGAAGATTTACTTACTTACTGCCAACACTTGGACGTTCTTCATGTTGATTGTGTGGAGCGATTCCAGGATATTTTAAACATGAATATACCGGGTTGGGTTTTAGATCCTTTCGCAAATGCAGATACAGCAGAATCATCAAATTTAGAAGAGGAACTCGTAGAACTCACAACTAACGAAGAACTAAAAGTAAAATTCAGAAATGGATATCAAGAGTTCTGGCTTCAAAACCAATACCAGTTCTTTACCCTGGATTGTGGTCAAGAGTACAGATATTTTTAATTGCATTTCCTTCATCTTATTTGGCTGAGCGTGGGTTCAGTGCAGTAGCTAATTTATTGTCTAAGAAAAGGAACAGACTGCACATTACTGAACGTGGCGATTTGCGGCTGATGTTAACGAAATTGGAACCCGACATTAGCAAATTGTTAAAACTTCACCAGCCTCAACTATCTCATTAATTTTTCTTCTTAATCTTTTTTCTGTTCATTATGTATTCATATTTAAGTTTTTAATAAACAAGTTTGTACTACATTTGATAGTCGTTTTAATTAAGGTTTACTTTTGCGATTTTTAATATATATACCTTGTCCAACGCTTTAGTGAACGCTTGTAATAGCAGTCAAAAGTGCAACGTTCGTATATGAGTATCTATGTATATATATATATATATATATATATATATATATATATATAGATAGATAGATACTATGCAACAATATTTTAATATTCGTTATAATGCACTATGATGAGGAGGGGGGTGTTGGAAGGTTTTTTTCCAGTAGAGGGGGCGGTGGTTCAGAAAAGGTTGGGAACCTCTGCTGTAGAGGAATCAAATGTTAGCTGGATATTTTACCAATATATATGCTTCTATTTTTTTAGAGAATAATTTTGCATTATTAATATGTTTTAGTTCTGTTGGTAGAGTATTATATAAAGTAATGCCATAATATGTTAGTGATCGTTGTTTTTTTACAGTATTTATAGAAGGCCATGTATATTTATATGTCGCCAGGCTTCGCGTATTCATTTCATGTTTTAGGATGTGCCGGTATGAAAAGTTTTTATAAATGAAATTGTATACTGATTTTAGTTTCTGTATATAGACTGAGTGTAGAATAAAATTTGCTTTTGTTGTATATAATTTTTAAAATAAATTTATGTACAATTTCTAAGGGTTTTATAACATTGTCATATCCATTTCCACAACAGCAAATTGCATATGTGATTAATGAGTCTACTAATGCGTAGTATATTCTCCGTAGTAAAGATATGTTTATAAAATTACAAGCTCTAAAAAGAATAGAAGTTATATTACGTAATTTTTTAATCAAAGATTCTATTTGTTTATTCCACTTAAGGCCGTCATCTATAATAATGCCAAGATATTTTATAGATGTTACTTTATGTATTTGATCTTTACAGTCGCAGAGTCGTATGTTGTCACATTGGGGCTTGGGAATTAAAATACTGGGCATTTGAGGTTGAAGAGTGTTTTGTAATGTAAATGTCATAAATTTCGTTTTGTTCATATTCATGCTAAGTCGATTACAGGCTAGGTAGTTTTTTATAATTGTTATGCTTTTATTTAATTTAGTAACTACATCTTCCCATGTTTTGCCCTTAAACAATATAACAGTGTTATCAGCATATGATATAGTTTTACAGTCAAGCTTCAAATCATGCATATCGTTTATGTAAATTAAAAATAGTATGGGACCTAAAACTGTTCCTTGTGGCACTCCACAAGTAATAAGTTGTGGCCAACTGAGGATGTTGTTTATTCGTACAGTTTGAAATCGCGATGAAAGGTAATCTTTTAGTAATTCTAGTGGTATTCCTCTAATTCCACATTGTTGTAATTTATTTACTAGCGTTGTATGATGGACTGTATCGAAGGCTTTGGATAGGTCTAGAAAAATAGCCAAACTACGCATGTTGCGATCTAGGGTGTCAATTATATCTATAGTTAATGTGGATATAGTATTTTCTGCTGAAAGATTACTACGGAATCCAAATTGCAAGGGAGATAATATTTTATATTTTTCAATAATGAACAGAGTCTAGTTTTTACCACCTTCTCAAAGATTTTTGCAATATTACTTATTAGTGAAATAGGCCGATAATTATTTATATCATGTATGTCGCCCGTTTTATATATGGGAACTACAACTGATTGTTTTAGTATGTTTGGGAAAATTCCGTTCTGTAGCGAGTTATTTATAATGTGATATAATGGTAATACAATGATGTCCTTAATTATTTTTAACGATTATAACATTATAGCCATATCCTTAGGATCAGTAACTTTATTCATGTTGCTGTTGTCGTCATAAACAAAAGTTGGTGATTTAGTTGTAGTTGACATTGTATTGGTTCCTTCACGAAAAGCTAACCAAATCTTTTTTGGGTTATTTCGAGCTTCTTCTACAATTTTACGATAATATTCGTTTTTACATTTTTTTATTAGTTTTGTGACAATATTTCTATACACTTTGTAGTAGTTTATTAGATGTATATTATGTGGCTGTTTTATTATTATTTGTTTAAGGGAATCTCTGGTCTTTATAGATGCCATCAAGACTGGAGTTATCCAGGGTTTTCTTTTACGAGCGTTAGTATTTATTTTTGTTGCCTTGTTTAAACATAATTTAATTTTATTGATCAGTGTCTCCGTGGCAATATTTACATCCTCAATTTCAAGGATATCCCTCCAATTTTCTCTTAAGCTGAACTCTCTAAACCTATTATAATCAATATATGTATTAGTTACTATTTGTTGTTGAGTTACCTTTTTTGTTATTATCGGTTGATATTGCGTAATTACTGAGTAATGATCAGTTATAGAGTTTTCAAGAATAAGTGTTTTAATTGATTGCTTTGATAGTTGTATATTTTGGGCTCTACGAAATACATGATCTAAACATGTTGCAGAGTTTGTTGTCACTCTAGTGGCTTTATTAATTTGTTGTTGAAACCTGTATTCTTCCAATATGTTTACGTATTGTATGAAATAGTTGTCTAACGAATTAAGTAAATTAATATTTATATCACCCACAATCATTTCATATTGTTGAAAGTGCATTTTTGACAAGTATGTTTCAAGATCTTTTAGAAAAATATTTATGTTCGTCGGGGGAGGTCTATATATACCAGTTAATCCATATGTGGCATTAGATTTTTGAAAAATAAGACGCAGGAATGTTATTTCATTATATTTATAGGTGGAGAAGTGTGTGGAAATATTATTTCTCATGTATGCAATGACCCCATCATTCTGATTATAATGTGCAGAGTTGTAGTAGCAACTATAATTTAAAATTTGAAAATTATCAGTATTTACTTGCCATGTTTCAGTTAAAATAATTGCATCTATAATTATACCTTTATCTTCAAGAACTTCCAATAATGCTATCATCTCATCAAAGTTTTTTTGTATACTTCTTATGTTTTGTTGTAATATGGTAATTCCACTATTCAAGTCTCCAACAATAAGTCTGTTTTGTATCTCACTTAAATTAACATAACAATCATTGGTATTTACTTGAATATCATCTAAATCCTTTAAATATTGTAAATTGGACATATCCAATGCTAATTTATATTAATTGAAATGTTTTAAAACTTAATTACGTTTACACTGAAAAACTAAAAATAATGAACTGTTGAATCTTTTACTATTAAACTAATCAGTTACTTTTCTTAAATTTACCACTAAAGTCCATTTTAGCTGCGCTCCAAGATATTTAACGATTTAATCCATTGCGGTTATAACTGTATCTAATTTAGTCAGATGTTCCATTGTTGTGACTTTAATTAATCTATTTTGATGTTTTATAATCACCACACCATCATGTGTCCATACTGTACCAAATTTATCTTTAGCCTTTTTTAAAATTTCGACACGAAGAGGGGTTAGATCTTCTCGAATTGAGATGGCAGTTCCTTTTAACTTTTTCTTAATATTAAATACGGTTTGCCTCGCACGGTATGTTACAAATTTCACCAGAATTGCTCGTGTATGTTGACTATTTTTGGGTCCAATCCGATGACATCTATCGATGTCATTCAAAGAAATAGAATTACCAGTTTGAAGCTTGTTTTGTAGTAGCATAAGAATAACTTAGTCTGTATTTTCCTTAGGTTGTTCTAGGAGACCAAAAATTCGCAAATTATTTCTACGCGAGTATTGTTCTTGTTTATCAAGTTCTACTTGTAATTCACGATTTTTTTGCATTAATCGCTGGTTGTTTCCTGCTAGTTCTTCATTTAGCTTTTAGGCTGCATCAAATCAAATTGATTTTTATTTTTAACCTCGCAAATGAAGCAAGATATGACAAAAACTAAAGAGACAAAAAGTTGTATTTTTTAGTTGCTTTATCTAAAAAAATTATCAAATAAAATTAAAGTCAGTGGCATACTTTTTGTCAATAATTTTGGTTAAGGTGTCTCCCATGATGTCACTGAACTTAATAATTTGAATCTAGTTAAAGCTAAATCAGCCCCTAGTAACTACAAAGCTGCCAAATTTCAAGAAAATCGATCAAAAGATATTCAAATTCCTTTTACAAGACTGTTATTAAAAAAAAAACTTTAACACCCTGTATCTTGGAAACAATGCATCTCCAGATTTACGTTTGTGGGAACTTTTTTTATAAAATGACCTGAGAAATAACACCTTAAATATTGCCATGACTTTTTTAAACACACTGTATATATTTGAGCAGCGTATCTTGTTTATTTATGATAAACCACTAAAGTTTACTGAATTGCCAGCTGTACATGCTGCTGAATAATAACTTACTTTATGCAAGTCAACATTTTCTTTAAAAACCTTTAACAATTCCTGTTGGCTCTGTTGGGTAATTAAAACACTTTCAGCTGATGTAATGCAGCCCGAACATGCCAAACAATCTGATAATGTAATTTCAACTTTTTGTAATTTTTGTTGAGTACCATCCTTTAAAAATATAACGTAATTAAGCATCACTTAATAATTCTACTTACTTCATCTAATTGAAAGTAACTTCCATCCTCTTGTATGGAAATCTTAGCTCCTGTTTTGGTAACAGTTTTCTCAATTTTAACAGGTTTAATACACTCCTGCAAAACAAACGATAAGTTACGTATTTTAATGACACTAATATATGATACAATACAATTTTGATGGTTAGGATTTTAGAAACCACCAAGTGTGTTGACATAATATTTTACTTTAAATATCAAAATATATTGTGCAATCATGCACGTTGTTTAGAAAATATATTTTGAATCTCCTACTGTAGATAACAGCCTTGTTTTGATAGTGTCTTTATCGCCTGCAAATGTGGTTTGTACAACAAAATTTTGCTATGCTACGTGACCAATTGAATGTAACAAGAATTCAAAGTTCCCAATATAACATCTGCGCGATTAATGATATTTGCATGATTTCTCGAAATAAATGCAATTTTTTCATTTTACATTAATGCATTTATTCCGTTAATAACTTTCGTTGCTAATGAATGAAATGATGTCACAGCAGTTGAATGATATTGCCTTGTGGCCTTAACATATGACTGACGACATGATTAGTTATGTTTAAATTAATAACGTTTCAAATATTGGAAATCAAACCAAATCAGCAATAACTGTTTGAAATCACAGTAGAACATATACTCGTCACTTTAATGAAAATAATTTGTACAAGATCAAACCAAGGAAAAAAGAAAATGGTTAATTTTTAGTGAAACATCTTCCAAAGTCTATTGATGTATTTACAAAATGTTTTCCAAGAAACGAATTCAGCTTTCTCAGGAAGGATGTGCCGAGTTGAAAAATTGTAAGTGCATAAATAGCAGAACATGAAAATTCCGTGAATAATCGCTCGGCGATATGCATTTATTTTAAAAGATTTCAACTGATAAGCAGAACTGACATCAGTTTACAATTACAACTTGAAACTGTAACACAATATTGGAGAAATGTTTTAGAGCAGGTGGTTGTAACTACTAAATTTCTTACAGGACAGGACAGAGAGAAATTATATTCAGTGTCTAAAATATCTGTCAAAATTTGATCCCTCTTTGGAAAACCACATAAATACATATGGTAGACAAGGTACAAGTAATGTAAGTTATTTGTCTAACACTATATGTGATGAATTTTTTTTCCTTAACTGTTAACTCGGTTCCCAATATGCCATATGGGCAAACTGTCTTTAGTTTTACACTACCTACTACCAAACGGCCATATCAAAGAGAAGTAGGTGTCTTTCTTTGTTGCTATTTACTTCCACACACCAGAAAACTTGAAAAATGTTATGCTTGAGACTTTAATTGCATGGAGCATACATATTAAAAATTGTCGTGGACAAAGCTTTGACAATACCTGGAAAATGTTTGGAAAATATATGGGCTTGCAATCACGTATTATATGTACCCTGCGCCAGTCATAGTTTGAACCTGGTTTTAAATACAGCAGCAGAATTGTATCACGGTGCAATTATACATTTTGACTCCGTTCAAAATATATATATTTTGTTTTCCGCATCAACTTTCAGGTTGAATGACTTAAACACTAAGACTGGTACAAAATCTATGGTTAAAAAAGTCTCAGAGACTAGGTGGTTAGCTCGTGCAGATGCGGTTGGCTTTATGTGAACTATATATTTCTATTAAACAATTATTGATGGAAAATAAGCTCAAATATAGAACAGAAAATGACTGCAAGAAATAAAGCAAAAGCTCTTCTAGTAAAGAAGTGCAATCATGTGAAGCAGCACATTTGACAGTTCTGTGAGACATGCTTATGCAAAACATTAACGCAACAAACAAAAACCTACGAAAGCCAAATTTGCTTTTGTTCATCTCTATTTCTTTATTAAAATTTTTACAACAGGTTCTCAGTTTTGAAAATCGTAACAACTTTGACAAAATCGAAAATGAATTCAAATTTCTAACTAAGGGAAAACTGATGTATCAGTACGAGCTACGATGCACCGTAAGCAAAAAGTCTTTTTTGTTGAAAACGAAGACTATGAAACTCACTTAAGTGGACGTCAACATTCTAGAGTAAACATTTTTATTTTGATTTGGAACTCACTGAATGTTGAAATTGAAAAACGTTATGAGGCCTATGTCAAACTTAATAACAAAATTCAAATTATTTCTAATTTGATTTACCTTCAAATGAGAAAACCGAAATAATGTCTGCATTGGTGAGATTTTACAAGCATGACATCAATTGAAAAATTACACCTGCAGAAAATCTTCTCTGCAAAATGCAAAGAGAGAAAGTCTAAGTCCAGAAAAAATGTACAAGCATTTAGCTTGAAAATTAAATATAGCAGTTCGTAATGTCGAAACTCTTTTGTGGATTTATCTAACTTTACCAATGAGTAATGCGTCAAGAGAAACATATCTTCGAAGCACCTTGGAACGGGAATAGCTCGACAACTTTTTAATCCTGCACATCAAAAATGATGAAACAGAAAATTTTGATTTCGAGAAAATAATTAATTTGTATACAAAAGTGAAAAGCAGAAAAAGCCATTATAATAATACAATATGTACATTTGTAACGTGCTAATTTGACACTAATGACTTTTTAACTTACGGCATCATAACATTGCAATTACACCAGCTAGCTTAGTGGTGAAAGGGTGGATTCGCAGATAACAACAGGAATTCTTTTAGAGGTACACAACCTTAACATGTGCACCTGCCTGGAAAGTGTTTCTGAACATTCGGTTCAATAATAAATTGTCGAGTTTCCACGCCACCTAATCCAATAACCTTGAATTTCTGAAATTGCAGGATGACGAAACTCTACGTTCTTTTATTACTTTTAACTTAAACCCAAATAATAAAAATACTCAACGCAAGTAATTTTAACCTATACTAAAACAAGGATATCATACAACCAACACAAATAGACTAAACTTCAACCTGAGTGGCCAACTTGCAAAAACATCTTGGATTTATTTCAGTTTAAGTAACAAAAAACTTGGATGAAATGGAAAGGTTTTGAATACAATTGTGGTGCTGGTCTTTGGTTATAGTATGCGTTTTCTTTAAGTAAGCACCCGCATAAATGTCTGAATATCAATAATTCTGTGTTCCAACTATAAATTTAACACATGCAGTGATAAAAAATTAAAATTTTTATCACCTACGGATTATCCTTTAATATAGGTTTCAACCACCATGTTTAAAGCAAGACAATCTTTGGTCTCTGTAATCCAGGATCCAACTAGTGTTGACAAAACATTTAATGCATAAATAAACACTCCCCAGGAAACAGTAAATTTTTTGAACCCGCAAATCACCTGCGTATACGAGAACTTTTATTTACTACAAATCAAATTTATAATATTCTCGTTACATGGATTGACACCGACCGGTTTATCTGCTGCTGTCAGAAGTGGCAAACTTGTATTCATCGATTAGACTGCAAATGCGTGAATCATTTGATTTGACTTTCCATTATGTGATGATAATATTTATAAAGCAATATTTTGAAAGATGTCCAACACGTTTTTAATACCTTAAAAAGCCCCTGCTTTTGTAACTAAATGACAGGGCCACACTAAAAATGTTTTTGATGAATTGGCGGTAGATGAACACAAAAAAAACAGAAAAATAGTTTAGAATAACCGTGTTCAATGTATGTCTAGATATCACAATTTAACAACTTAATATCACGTTTTGTTAGCATGAACTATATTTCGATCAAATTCACAATCAGAACATGTCAGTGTTTGGCCTGATGAAGACAAAAAAGCAAACAGATTGTAAATTTTATCCAGATGACTTGTCTTCTACATTGCCTCAACAAAATCTTAGTTTTCGAACGATAATGAAAGAGAAAATTAAAAATCTTTCCTCGGTAAAAGTAGTGACCAAATTAGTGATCCAAGAAAACTGTTCTATAACTACTAGTGTGCTGGATTTGTATATGCTATTACAATTGTATTTAACTTTGCCAGTTACCACCGCTTCTCCCGAAAGGTCGTTCAGTAACCTGAAGCTCATTAACCGTTTAATAAGCAGCTCACAAATTTAAAAAACTCTCTTAAATTACCAGCGGTACTTTTAAGTAATCCATTAATTCAATACAAATTATTTGAATTGTCTAACCGCCAACAGCACCTTACAGGATATCTGAGCCACCTAATAAACTATTAATATTATTGACAACACTGTCCAAAGTCGCAGTAGAAGAATTTCATGAGTGAAGTTAATTGTCGTTATGTCAGCTGTTTACAAATGCTTGCTTTCTTTTATCAACAATTAAGCCAGACTAGTTTTTAATAAATATCACAAGTATGTGTTTTGTTTGTAATTTAGGATATAAAGTTGTAATATTTTATTGTTTACAAAAGAGATATTAGTTATTATCTTACCGATACTTTGAAATACCACTGGTAGTGAAAGTGTTTTTTTTTATCTATTACGTTGTTACAGAATGACTTCACAATGGAACCAAAAATTCACGTTACTGATGAGGATTAACCAGAACTAATCGAAAAGGATAATAATCTTGAAAAATATGTGCTGGAATTGGACAACCACATCTTTCAACAATACTACTTTGCTTGTTCATTCAACAACAGCAAAATATTATATCTGCAGCAAAAACAGATGATTTGTTTAGTCCAGAAATACAAGATGTGGCCCTAAACTTGTCAACAAGAATTGCGAACACATCTCCACTTAAACTGTTAAATAACCACAGAACACTAGTTGAAACGTGTTCTTCAGTTTTGGAAAAAAAAGAAGATTAAAATAGTATAGTTATGGAGAAGTTCTAACTTTAGAGCAAATTTTAGATCGATTAAAAGAAGCTGACGAGAAGAAAAAAGAATAACAAATCTATAAAGAGGAAAATGCAAAATGATATAAAAACAGAAAGCAAAGTCAATAAAGCGAGGGTTCAAAGTTAAAAAAAAGCAAAAACAAATTTATGACAGTACCGATGATGAAACAGAAGCTCAAATTAGAATAGAAATAGAAGTCGAAAATACACCAGAAATCAATTACAAATTACCTGAACGCTAGTTCCAGACACTTATGTTCTAGCTGATGGTGGCAAGAGAAACAAAAGTCACTATAATTACCTATGGGTGGCGAATGCTATAGCGAACAATGTGAAGTTTGCAGTCAGTGGAATGAAAAATATGAACTATGTTAAAACAAAGTTCATCGTACTTGAAAATTATTTATTTATTTATTTAAAATATCATGGCACTACAGAAACATTGTTTCCAACTGACCACCTTAATAAAAATATAATAACATAACAACATAATAATATAACAATATGGTATAATAAAACAGACAATAGAGCAATAATCCTAAATATTGCATGCCCCTTTCTTTCTAAGAGATCATGCAATCTTCTTCACTGCACTCAAACTTAAACTAAACAAATCAATTCCTGAAAAATGTTTATTATAGTTAACCCAATAGCCGATCTGATATGTGGTAGGTGCCATAGTTAGTTCGATGTTGCCTTTCTTGAAATAAACGTACCATACGTGTGTTACGCTGCGGTATTCGAAGCAATACCTCAGCAACTAAGGATTCACATATTACAAGACCATTGACAAGCTTGAACAAGAATATCAGCACAGCATTAAGTCTTCTCTGGTGCAAAGTAGTCATGCCACACAATTGCAATCTGGTACTTGCTGTAAAAGCGTCATGTGTAAAATGAAGTTTCCACAAGAGGTACTTAGTGAATTTATTTTGAATACGCTCTAGTCTCGTAGAATGACAAATATAAATAGGAGACCAAATAATACTATTGTATTCAAGAATACTAAGTACTAGACCATTATACAAAGCTTTGATTGCAGTAACATCTGAAAAATGTTTTGTGTACCTTTTGATGAAGCCCAACATCCTGAAAGCTTCAATATTAATGTTATCAATGTGGCAGCTAAAGGCTAACTTCGAATCATGTTACACCCAAATCATTAATAGTGGAAACAGATTCTAGAACCTGGGATTTACAAAAATACTCATAAACAATCGGGTCTCTGCATCTGTAATATCTCATAACTTTGCATTTACTGATATTTAAGCACAGCTTTTTCATGTCACACCATCAAACAAGGTTATTGATATTGTTTTGGGTCATGATACAGTCTTGTGTAGAACCAACAGCTGCAAACAGTTTGAGGTCATCTGCATACAACAGGAACTTAGTGTTACGTAGTATTTGGGATATGTCGTTTATGAAAAGACTAAATAAAATGGGACCCAAATTAGACCCCTGAGGAACTCCGGAGGTAACTGAAATATCATTTGAACTTGCCCCACCAATAACAACTTTTTGAACTCGTCCAACTAGATAAGAACTTATCCATTTAAGGTAATTGCTATGTATTCTCAATAAATGTAATTGGGAACATAATAATTCATGACACACACTATCAAACACCTTCTGGATATCTGTGTATATCACATCTATTTGTTTGCCACTTTCAAGTGACGAAAATAAAAAATTCTGATAGACTGTCAAGTTGGTACAAGTAGAGTGGCCCTTAAAGAATCCATGTTGCTCTTCGACTATGCAATTTTTAAAGGTTTCAAAAATTTCGTCAGAAATAATAGCTTCCATTAACTTAGGAATAGTGGGTAATAGTGATATTCCTCTATAATTATCTATTTGGTCATTTTTACCAGACTTAAAGATCGGGAACAACTTTGTAATTTTCCAAGTTGATAGAAATTCCCCCACATCGAAAGATTTTTGAAAAAGTTGTAATAATGGTTTACAAAGCGATTCTGCACACTTCTTCAATAGAAGTGGAGGAATACCATCAAGTCCCACTTTTTTATTCACATCGAGTTCAGATATCTTCTTCATTATCTCATCCTTAGTGAACTTATGAAACAACAAATTTACAGTACTCTTACTATAATGTAAGTGTGAGGTACCATGAGAAATATTTTGTGGGTTGTGTAGCATGCTTAAAATGCTTGGCAAATCCGTTAGCAATGTCAACCGGATTGTCATACTGATTAGTGTTTAATTTCATCCTAGCGGGAATACCAGCCTATGAATGCCATTGATATAAGATCAGAAATGTTTCATACTTGAAGAGACCTCACTTTAAATATTTGACAAATACACAGAATAAGACAAGTTGATCAGATTCTTGCAAGTCCTATGAGCCACCGACTAATTCTGTTAGTCAGTAGATGAAGGCGGCTCCGTGGCATAGTTGGTAAGTGTGTGACTACTATGCCCAAGGTCCCGGGTTCGAATCCGACACGGTCCGCTTGAAAAATGTTAGGCGAGCATTTTTCACAAAAATACACCCTCGTTCGTATGAGAGGTAAAATGGAGGTCCCATGTGTGTGTTGTCATGCACATTAAAGATCTCTACCTTGCTTGAAACAGCAAGGGTTCGGCAAAATTCCAAATTTTCCAGTTAAAAACACTCGCTTCCTGGCCAATGTAGTACCTTCGGGTGGAGCATTGGAAAATCATATGTAGAGTCAGTAGATGATCTGGTTCGCTTAAATTTTTTATAAAGCCTATTCTTTTGGTTAATGCAACTTTTAGTGTCAAGATTATACCATCTAGGATACTTATTAACATATATTCTTTTTAGTGGAACAAACTGCTTTATGCCACCAAAAAGAGCTTCATTAAATTTGTCACAAGCCTCATCTATGTTATTTATATCATTAATAAAACTCCAATCATAACTTATGTAAAAGTCATTTAGTGCATAATAATTTCCTTTCTGAAAATAGTATACTGCATCTTCAGAGGTGTTAATAGTATCCTTTACTTTCATCGACTTAAATAAAAACTCAAGAGCAGAATGCTGCTTATCAATATTTACTAATGGAGAAATAGATTGAATAATCTTCACATCATCAAGCTGATCTGTAAAATTTAGGTCTAAAATTCTACTATTATTGTTCCTTATATAATTATGTTGTTGAAATCCCAAAAAGAAAAACAATTCTAAGATTTCTTCCCCAGCATTGCTGTGAAAATTTCCAGGCATGAGAATCCCATCTTCCAAAATCCAGATAATTTCAGGATGATTAAAATCACCTAATATTATAAAAGTAACCCCAAGAAACCGATCCTTTAAATGTTCGGTCGATACAGAAAGATGTTTGTAAATCTCAGGGGAGCTATTTGGGGCAATATAGACCACACCCAACATATATTGTAATGTACCATACTTGATGTGCACCCACAATTCATCTATTGAGAGCCGAGATGAAGATTTAACAATCTTAGTTGGATAAGAGGCTAAAGTAGCAATAAGCACACCACCACCTATGTTACAACTTTGATTGGCATAATTGCGATCTTGATGAAATACCACATAACTGTTATTAAAAAGTTCATTGTTACTGAAATCACTATTTAACCACGTTTCTGTAAGGACAATGATATCATAATTTGCACAAGCAAGTGCTCTATTAAAGGAGTCAGTTTTGGTACGAAGACCCCTGACATTTTGGTAATAACATGTAACATTATTGTGAAGTGAATCAATGATCTTGTAACTCTTACCTTTTGCCATCTTGTGAATATCATTTTTAATAGTCTCCGTACTACTAGAGGAAGATAACTTATGTAATTGCTGTAATGGCTAGGATGTCTTATATGCGACTTTAGCCCGTTGGGACTGCATTTTTTTCTGCCATACAGGACATGTTCTATCATATGGTGAATGCAATGTATTCATTGCTAACGAAAATCTGTGATTGAAATCTGCACAGTTCGGACAATTTTTATTGTAAACTTTTAATGTAAATTTGTTTGCTATTAAAGCAGTTCTACCACAACCCATAATTCAATCACGTGACCGAAAACTAATTTATGTATTATTGGGATCCGTGTGTCAACGAGAAAGAATGAGTAGTTTTATAATAAACAATTTATTTACACCATAAATATTTATTTTTTTATTTCTGTATAACTGCCAACGTTGTATCGTTTCTTTTAAGTACATTTGAATAAAATGTCTGTCTAGTAGAAATATCTTAAAGTTCATTGTTCTATAAAGTTATAAATTACAAATAAAATTATTTGGGGCAATTGTAAACAACTGATTTGTGCGCTCTAATATGAGATAACATTATAATATAGACTTGATTAAAATTCCCAGATTTGTTTTCCATTTCGCATAATAGTTACTCAGATATTTGTTTACAATTATCATGTTACTTCAGGAAAAATTGGGGTAACTATTAACACTAATTTAGTTACCAAAATCAATGTAATTTAAATTTTATTCTTGCATAACTTGAAAAATAACACATCTAATACAACTAATCTTAATCTTTCATTTTGACACTAGGAATTTAGTAAGTTTTTATGTATTAAATATCAAACACTCTAAAACTTCTTATATACCCACCTAACCACACATTCAGTTTCATTCATTCAAATCATATATCATGAAATGTAAATATAAGTTCTCCTTTGTATACAAACCTGTGAAGGAGTTATAAAGTCATCCAGATCCGTCAGCTGTAAAACGCCACTAAAGCCTGACATTATTTTAAAAATAACAGTTTATTAATGTTTATGAAATAACACAGGATAACCTAATTTTTTCATACTTGTCATCACGCACTTTACATGAAGTGCTTCAAAATACAGCAATATCTGATGATCTTAGAGTATATACAAGGTTAGAAACATTTTATAAATGTTCTTGTAGTAATTTGCAGATTTACTAATACAACACACAGGCGTCTCAGAACACAATTATTTGTGGCTGTTTTAAGGTCAACTTTGATGTTTCAGTTTAAGTTCATGTTTAAATTATTCGTTAAAACTGAACTATCTATAATAGTATCTTTTAATTTGAACGATAACGGAATATAACTGCTAGAACGCCTCTTCCATTTATATTTTATAGATCTGTACATAAAATAAAACATATACTTTTGGCATAAATATTATAATTATAAAACATCACCGCACGCGCCATATAGGTTTAGAATTCCATTTTTGTTTGTTTTAACTTTGCATAAAATTATTAGAAGTAGGATTAGATAATAAGTTTTGTTAATAAGTATTATGTAAGAGGAAATTATTTGTGAAGAGTGCAAAGCATAAATTTTGGTTAACATTTATACGTCAAACATAACCTTGAAACAGCCAAAAATAATTGTGTCCCGAGACACGTGTACGTGTTACAATACAAGATCTTTTGTACAACACAAGATGTATATATAAAGTACTGGGTGGTCTTAAAACTCTTATCCAATCAGCGGTCGCGCAGAAACTACATCGTCCTTCCTCTCAATTTAAAATTATTATTATAAATTCCATATGCCATACCTTACATGTGAATTTCCAATGCTCCACCCGAAGGTACTAAATTGGCCAGGAAGCGATTTTCTTTTTACCTGGAAAATTTGAAATTTTGTCGAACCCTTGCTGTTCCAAGCAAGGTAGGGATCTTTAACGTGCATGACAACACTCACAAACGGGACCTCCATTTTATCTCTCATCTGAACAAGGGTGTATTTTTGTGAAAAATGCTCGCCTAACATTTTTCAAGCGGACCGTGTCGGGATTCGAATCCGGAACCTTGGGCGTAGTAGTCCCACACATACCAACTACGCCACGGAATCACCCCCCATATACCATACCATTGAATATCGGTGACATAAGGTATATAATTGTAAAACTATAGAAGAGGACCGAACTGCATATAACAATAAAGAACAGTGGCTATGTCCAAAGACAACAAACAAACATACAAGAAAAGAATTGTTGAAAACATATGTGTAGAGCACAGCACAGTGCGTCTAGAAATAGGGGCAGTAGCAAAAGCAGACAGAAAGAGATTGAAACCTTCTGGAATGTTGTGCTTCGGATGTAAGAGGAAAATAGCATGGACAGGCAAAGTTATAACAAATAGGTTATAGAAATAGGAGGGGAATAAAGATATCTGTGGAAAAAACAATTGGAAAAATAGAAGGTCAGTATACGTTCTAAGGCATTTTTGGGGAATACTACGGGATATATTACAAGAAGAAATACGAAAAAATATATAGAAGTAGATCTAGATCAGACTATCGCACACAGATAATGATAGATGCAGACTGTGTAAATTTCAGAGATATGTGTAGGATAGTTCAGAATAGGAAACTATGAAGATACGCGTATAACCAGTTTCAGGACTGAAGACCTAATGCTGATGATGATGAAATTCCATATAAGCAAAGACTAGGATTTGATTAAAAATTTTTAAATTGAAAAATTTGTGTTTATCAAGGATCTAGGAATACATGTTTTGTTATATGTATTTCAGTTGCTATTAAATTTGATAGCGATGTTTAGGCTAATATGTTTACTAATTAATAAATATTTGTATATGTATAATATCAATATGATAACTTCGTGTTAACATCAAATCGAGATGTCGTTAGATTTTTAATTGGTGTAAAAATTTTATTTGGTGAAAAAAAAGTAATGATAATAGTACTTCTAAAATAAGTAAACAAATATGTAGATTTAATTTCATAAATTTTAATTCGACTTTACAATCTTGACGGTAAAAGGTGCTTGTCAGAAACACGTTTATTTTCCTTACTAAATTTATTGTTCCTATAACACTTCCTATCCCATTTTCTACAGATTTCTGAATTATTTAGAAAGGAAGAGAAGAGTACTCTTTCTCCAATCTCATTGAGCTTTTTATAATTATTTTTACAAATGGCTAATGTAAATTTTGACACCTGGCATCTGCACCAGACTAACGATTATGTTTATACATAAATAGTAACTATGTGTACATTTTTAGTTACATCTAAAAACCCAATCGCAAAATACTAGTGTTTAAATCATACCTTGGTAAGAATACACACTAAACCAATGAAGTTCACTTAAATAATATATTTAGAATGATGTATAATGTTTTGAAAATATTATATTTATCACACAACAAAAAGATTATATAACAACTCAAGATGTATAAAGTAGTCATCTTCATAACAATCCAGAAGAACTAACAATTAATAACAACTCTATAGCGTAAATATAAATATTAACATAGAGCAGGCACTATGACGCGCAATATGTCAGCCGATGCTAACCTTGAATTTATGTAGACCACCTATTACTTTATACATCTTGAGTAAAACACGTTTAGCGTAAGCTGTATTTAAGTGCGTTTAACGAACTGATTCGATAAGTGCTATTCCCATAAATAAGCGACAAGTTTAAAATAAAATTGTGTATTGGTTGGCCAGATTCCCACGACCACCTAATATATTTGGTATTTCTAATTTACAATTGTCAATTAATTTCTAATTTCGTTGTGGCTGTGCTATTTTTGATTAGGCTTCTAGAATCTAAACCGGTAAATACAGTAATAATACAAGTATACATGCTAACTTCTTGCTACAGTAAGGGAGAGGTAGAGGCGATCTACAAAGATATCGAAGACATACTAAGATATTTAAAAGAACATGAAAATTTAATAATTAGGGGTAATTTTAATGCAGTGGTAGGTGAGGGTAGAAAAGGAACGGTCGTAGGTTTATTTGGTTTAAGCACGAGAAGCGACGGTGAAAATAAGCTAGTAGAATTTTTGCGACGAAAACAATTTAACCATCACAAACGCATTATTTCAACATCATGCTAGAAGACGATACACGCGGAAGATGCCAGGAGACATAAGAATATATCAAATCGGTTACATTCTTGTTAGACAGTGGTTTAGGAATGAAGTGAAAGACTATAGAAGCTACCCAGAGCAGATACAGACATTCCAGTGCCAAGACTAAAAACATAATAACGAAAAAAGGAACTGCATAATTAATTCCAAATGTCATTCTGCATTTGATAGCATTCATTGTCTCTTTGATATACAAGTTAAAAGTTAACGAGCATGGGACATATCCCTTTTTTAATATTTACTTATCTACGTTCCTGTTCTAATTCTTTTACAACTGTTTGCTCTTTGTATAAGCTATGTACTATATGTCTATCCCAATAACTCATTTATATCGTTTTGAGTATTTTGAACATTTTTTCCCATTTTACATTGTCGAATGCTTTTCTTCAAACCCTATATATACGCTTTCTCCCTTTTCTATTGTTTTCTCCATTGTCACTTAAAGCTAAAATGACCTCCAGTATTCCCCTGTTTCGTCTAAACCCAAATTCATCTTCTAGTATTTCTTCAGTGCGTTTTTCTATACAACTTTGTCCAGCGGCTCTTAGAGTTTCCACTTGCACCTTATTTATACCTGGTGTCTTATTATTTTTCAGAATCTCTAATGCTAATTCAAACTCATCTCTAAATATAGAAGTCCCAAGTCATCATTTTCAATGTCCGATTCCTGTTCTAGTGCTTTTAGTTCCAATCCTGCATATATATTCCCTACATATTCTTGTCATCTAACAACTTTCTCTTCATTTTTTATAATGATGTTTTCTCTCCCGCAACTCTTATATTTTTGCTATACTGTTTTCATCATCATCATTAGGTCTTCAGTCTTGGAACTGGTTAGACGCGTACCATCATTGTTTCCTATTCTGTACTAACCTACAGATTTCCCTGAAATTTTCACAGCCTGCATCTATCACTATCTGAATGTTTGTTTGTACGTTTTGATTCATGAGAACGATCCTAGGTCATGGATCGAAACGTAAATAAAGTAAATTTTAAAAACTATGATTGGTTTAATTCCCAAAGAAGATTAAGGACGCGATCGCATCCCTCTATTTTCATAACACGAACTAATTTTAAAATAGCCGCGTTTGTGGTATAGCTATCTCACGATAGAGAGAACTACTTTGTTTTAACTTTAGTAGTTTAGTGGTTCGTTTCCAAGTTAGGCAAATAACGGTTGCTAGGATACGGTACGATGCTGGTTTTTCTCCATTTCTGTAACTATTCATCGTAAATGACCTTCAGCAATTTCGAAGTTGTTGAACAGCAAGCAAATCGTTAGATATAGTTGAAATCAAATAAAGTCAAGCATGACTCATCGTTGCGCATATGAATAAAACACAGCCACAATATTGTTATGCTACTCTATTACCTGGCGCTTCCCCATCTAAAAAGGATAGCTAGAAAAATATTTGACGGCTGTATAATTCAATGCAACCACTCTGAACGTATGTCCATAAAATATTTCCGTTTGTAATTAATTGTCAAACATTTTTAAGGTTAGGTTAGAATTTGTGCTTTGTTATTTCACTTGCGATTTTCTACGTTTCTTTTAAAGATAATTCTGATATACAACAAACTGTTTTTTTTTTAAACTAAGAACTTTCTGCACATTGAATAGTGTTTGGTCAACACTTATCAAAATGAACACGCTTCGTAACAAACATTTGAACTTTCAAGCTCAGTTGTTGGTGATGAATGTTCTAACATTTTTTGAAAGAGAACGTGATAATCATGGAACCTTGGCCCCATTTGAGTCAGTATTGCAGGTATAATCAAATTTTCAAGTGATATGTTGTGTTTTAACTGTTGCTTATTGTTAGCGAACATCTGAGGCTTGTGGGATAGGACTGAGTTCTCTTCGTTCCATTAAAAAAAGAAAGTTTTAGAAGCCCGAAAAGAAAATAAAGTTCCTGAGTCACGTAGCAAGCACCGAAAATTCAACAAGTCTAAATCGTCTGATGTAGATGGTTTTGTAATAGATGCGGTTAAACGAAAAATTTACGAAATGTATTCCAAATGTAATATAGTTTTCATAACAATTTTATTTAGTGTTTTTTAGTATTATGCTTTTAAGGCTCCATGTAACTGTTAAATCTTTACGACAAGAAATTGTAACCGCTCAAATTTTTAACTTCAGCCAGTCTAGTCTGACGAGACTTCTATCAACAATTGGTTTTCTTTTAAATTGGACGATGGTAGAAGGGCTGTGCTTGAACAGGAACATATTGCTGCTGCACGAGTGAAGTTTTTAAGAGCATATGAAATGTACAAACAATTTTAACTTTATGATCCTGTTTTCTTGGATGAGACGTGGATTTTTAGTCGAGGTTCTGTTAAGAAGAGTTAGCATAATGGTTCCAAGCTCAGTGTAAAGAGAAAACCTCCTGGAGAAGGAAAACGGTTAGTTTTTTAAAGTTAAAATTACATTTAATAGAAATATTTTTTATTACAGGTTCATAGTCGTACATGCAGGCAACAAAACTGGATTCAGCCCCAATGCAGCACTTTTGCATTCTACAAAATCTCCAAGTGCTGACTATCATGGAGACATGAATGCAGCATTATTTACAAAATGGTTTGAAGAACGTTTAATTCCTAATTTAAGCAAACCCAGTGTAATTATTCTAGACAATGCTAAATATCATTGATTACTTGATTAAACACAATGTTAGTTGCGGCAGTCACACGTTAAAAAGGGAACTATTATCATGAATTAAAAAACATCCACAACCAAAATTTATGAAATAGATACCCTAGCAGAAATGTACGGACACAAAGTTTTGCGGCTACCTCCGTATCACTGCGAGTTTAATCCTATAGAGTTGGTATGGGCGAACTGTAAAAAATCTTACAATAAAAATGTTGGACGGCTTAACCAACTTTATAATGACACAAATGTCAACTTGATATGGCAAGAATCTTTGCAAAGAATAGATGGGTCATATTAGCAAAATGTATCACACATGCAGAAAAATGTATGATGGAATGGTGGGCTATAGTACAGCAGTTTGATGTTGTCGAACCTTTAATTATCAAAGTGGGTGATACAAATAGTGATAGCAGTGGCTGTGATACTGATCAGAATAACCAGTATTACCTACACGGTAATTTTAGTTGGTTTTGTTAGCACGAGACCAACACAATACACAAGTGTATGGTAACGGTCACCAAATTGCATTATTTATTGTGCAATATTTATGTTAACAAATTATTAATGTTTAGCGATTGATGTTTAACCATTCATGGCCTGCTAGAGTTTTTATACAAGAAATTTAGATTTAAGTTTCATTGTCATTATTATTTGTGCAATAAATTTATATCGACTCGTTTACAGAAAACTTATTTGCTTTCAAAAGTTAAAAAAGGATACAATCATTACATCAATACCACTAACGTGACACTTTAAATCGGCCAAGTGTGTTGGCTACCACAAGGAAAGGTCCAGGGGTGGGGTTGGTGTGTACGTTAGAAGGAACTTAAATGTCAGGTTATAATGATGTTTCTACTTATAATGCAATTCCAGATGGATATAAAATCTTTTTACTTTTACTGCATTCAAGGTTCAAATCAGGGCGCATATTTTGGATAAGTAGTAACATAGCCTAATTGTATATTTTTCAATTTTTGTGTAATTATTCATTTGCTTCACTCATTTTCCTTGTAGAGATATGTAGTGGTTTATGCAGGTTAAGTGTACGATAGTGTATGACTAAACTTTGCCTGTATGGACCTACAAACATGCCTTATATACTAATATTTAATGTAATATTAACAACAATAAAGTCAATTTCAATTCGAAAGCTGTTCGTATATTTATTACTAAACGTTTATCTATTGACCTTAAAATGTGTGGTTTAAAAAATATTATTTACAAATGCCTGTTATTCACTTCTTTTCACCAATAGTCTTATATCATTTACATTGCTACGTATTGTGTAAAACAGTGTTCCTTTTAAGTTTTTGGTTGCTAATGACTTACTGTTCAAAAATACCTATATACACATTGTAAATATTACAACAATTGAACCTATTTTTAATTTCTTAGTTATTCATTAAAAATAAAACATTTCTAATAATTTTGTTTTAATAAAGCACACTTTACAGGTAACAACTCAAAGTTTTTTTGTATTGGAAATATATTTTTCGATATTAGCATTTGATGAAAAATATTAACCAAAGACCCCAAATATTCTATTAGTTTGAAATATTTATTGAAATAAACGTTTAGTCGTTTTTGACAGAGTCGATTTAATGTAACAAAATAGCTATTTTTTGACAGAATAAACCAAAAAGGAATTCTTTTATGGTTTATTTCTAATGCCTAAAGTTAGGTCTAGTTTCGTAAATTGTTTAATCCTAAATAAACTTTTCCATTTTTATTTTTAATTTAGCCTAAAATATATTTCATAATTAGTGGGAGTTTTGAAGTTTATTGTTTATTATAATCCTTTTTTGCCGGCAGCACAATTTGAGAAAATTTCATTATCACATCTATTTGACGTTACATTTGGACTTTGTATGACCAAAAAATGACGGAAGTCTGCTACGTGGGGATAAAGAATGGGAACACTAATAAGTTGCCTATATATTTAAAGCTGATTTTGACACTTTTCAAATGGAGAATATAATTACCATTGCAAACCCCTGGTGAAGATACACAAGACAATGAACGTTCCCAAAGTGAAGTGTAAAATGATGTAGGAAAAATTATCGTTTTTTGAGAACGTCCTCCCCCAGATCGTTCAAATTTGTAAATCATTTTGCCGAGTACCAAACTCTCAACCTATTTTGTAACAAAATGTATCCTATTTTCCTGCGATGGTTCCACTAAGATATTTTAATA
This sequence comes from Platerodrilus igneus, assembly GCA_036346225.1. Taxonomy (NCBI): domain Eukaryota; kingdom Metazoa; phylum Arthropoda; class Insecta; order Coleoptera; family Lycidae; genus Platerodrilus; species Platerodrilus igneus. The sequence goes on from JARFIW010001419.1 coordinate 250,877, forward strand.
AACATTACTCTTGCTAACATGATGCAATATTTTGCTTATATTGAATATTGTAGAGTATCTAGTTACGTTTTGGGATACGGCACACTACCCTTTCTTTTAAAAACTATTATAACATAGTATAAGCTTCACAAAGTAACACTGGTGTAATAATTTACTTATCGCTTGTAAACATAAACATGAAAGTTTACAAACAACCATGGATGTTGAGGTTATGTCATTTTTGGCTTCATAAATATTCGCAATTAATCCAATCATTATTATATTACACTTATCAAATGGTAATTCACCACATACCTATTATTAGTTTACTTCATTTCAATGCGACAAAAACAAAGTCCAAAATAATTCAATTTGAAATATTCTGGTTTTAAACCTTATTCTACACATCATTAACAGTGCCATCTTCGGAGGAAGTCGTGAACAATTTCTATTAAAATGGCGTACAATTAATGTAATAATTAAATAAAATCCATTCAGTACACTACGGCTATAATGATCAATATCTTTGAAATTTTTTTTAACAGAACGATTATATATGTATTCTGCTATCCAACGAATGCTTTTTTTATATACAAATTGATTATGTTAGATGTAGTAACTAAAATAAAGTAAGTGAATTTTTACCATTACTTTTAACAGCTATTTCTTGCTTATTACTGCACTTTAGAAAAAAAGCAAACCTTCGTTAGAAAGTTCAAAGTTTTGTGAGTCTAATGGTGAAGTTACATTTTGCATATTTTCAATCCAACAAAAGTTATTTACCAAACAGAATAACCTGTTTTTTGATGGATTGTAACCAGCCAACCATACATCCGATCGCGCCCTTAAGAAGAATATCACTATCTGAATCTAGGTCTTTGTCTGCTTCTTTTTTCCTATCTCGCTTGTAATATATTCCATACTATTCCCCAAAAATATCTTAGAACGTATTCTGTCCTATTTCTCCTATTTTTTCCACAAATATCCTTGTTCCCCTACTATTTTTATAACCTATTTGTTATTAACTTTGTCTGTTCATGCTATCATCCTCATACAGCATTTCAAAAGGCTGCTACCGTTTCTCTTTCTGCTTTTTAGACTGCCCGTATTTCATAGGTATAGCGTGCTGTGCTCCACACATATGCTTTCAACACTTTTCTTCTTGTTCTATGTTTGTTGTTTTTTATCATAGGCGCTGTTCATTCTTGTTAGATGCAGTTCGGTACCCTTCTATTGTTTTACAATTATATACCCCATTTCTCCGACATTCAATGGTTGTGAAGGGGGGTAAAGCAGCCTGTGGCTGCCAAATTCCCCCAGCACTTAAACGTTTACCGGTTTAATATATTTTCCATTATATCTATTCGCACAGTCAAAATTAGTTGCAGATATTTCACAACCAACACCTGTAGTTGTTTATGATAATCATCAAATTTAGGTGCACTTATTTTTTTGTCATTAGGTTTTCCGTCTCAAAACTGGTTCGACTTGTACCTGCACCTATTTATATTCTGAGCTAGCCTGCACAGTTCCCTGAAATTCTCACACAGCATGTATACAGCTCGGTTCCTCTTCTATTGTTTTCTAATTTTATACCCTATTTCATCGAGATTTAGTGAAGAGGTTTAAGCAGCCTGTAGCTGCCAAGATCACCCAACACTTAGACATTTGCCGAAATAATAGTTTTCCAGTAAATCCTTTCACACATTTAATATTATTCGAGAATATTGCCCAACCAATACTTGTAATTGCTTATAATAATCATCATGTTTAAGTACAGTTACTTTCTTCGCCATTAATTTATTCATTTTGGGACTGGTTGGATGCGTATCTCCATTGATTTCTGTTCTGAGCTAGCCTACACATCCCCTGAAACTCCTACAGCCTACATCTTTCACCATCTGTGTGCAGTAGTCTAACCTAGGTCTACTTCTTCTTCTGTTTTTCCTATCTTTGCTTCTAATATACTCCACACTATTCCCTCGTGTCATAGTATGTGGCCTATCATACTGTTTTATATTTACAAAATTCATTCTAATTAGTTTCTATTTCTATCTTAATTTGTATCCTTTTGCACGTTTTATCAATTCATTGTTCTTTAGTTTTCATACATTGTTACATGTCAAAATTGACAATGTACATTTTTAGATTTAGCTCTGAGAATTTGTAAATAAATTCCCGCGGATATTTTTAAAGGAAAATGTTAATTTCCGTCGTTGCCGAGTCGCGCCTGCCTAGAGTGAATGGCGGAGTGCGCGCAGTGTTATAAGATGCCATTAAGCTACGAGACCTGAAGCCAAGAACATCTATTTGTGTTGTGGGTGTGTCTTTTCTCTTTGTAGGCATGTAGGTTCCTGTATCTTGCCTTGTCCTTCCTCTACCTGGTGTTCTTTTATTCCTCTAGGAGCATAGAAGAGACAGGAAGAACGGATTGGCAATTTGAAACTTAGCAATGGTATAACCTAACCCACAAAACATGATGGACCTTGAGATTTAGCTACGAATTACCATCCACGTGAGTAATTCGTTTTACTTATATTGTATATGTAAATTGACCTTAAATGTGCATGAAAATTTGACTATTGCATCATATTTAAAACGTGGTGATACGTTTATAGTACTACGTCGTTTACAACAATGGCTCCCAACGTGGCCTGGAATAATTTCGCATTTTATGGTTTTGTATTGTTACGAGCTACTATTAGGCAACCTGTCAGACACACAAGCGCCGTAAGCAATGTATATTCTACAGAAACCTTGAACTTTCTAGCACATACCGGAGTATGAATCATCTATTTAATTCCGGTATATAAAAGACCTCTGATGAAGTACAGAGTTAGTCTATATTTAAATGTCGAATATAAATTATATCATGTAAAGTTAATTAGTTACGCTTTTGGAAGTCCAAAAGTAAATATAAATTTGTGTTATGTGAACGTGTATATTGTACCGCCAGCTTGTAGAATACATAAATAGACAAAAGTGTAATAAATAAATTATAGTAGTGTTAGTGTTGTTAATAGACCCATGGTTAAGAATTTAGTTTAAAAAAATATTAGTGCTCGTAAATAGCATTAGTGTGATAGTGCTTCATTGTTAATTGGACTGAAAACATCTGTAAATAAGACAGATACTATTAATTATTAGACTTGTGAACAGCGAGTAATAAAGACTTGTTATTACTTGTTTTAAATTGGTGAAACGCGTTAATAGTAGCCCGCTACAGTATCTCTGTTTTCCTACTTTGTCTAGTCTGCCTCTTCTATTAAATTTAGAATATCTGCTGTCACCCATGGTTTCCTATTTAATTTTTGCTTATACCTCATAATATCTTTGGCTGATATGCTTAAGCTGCATTTAACGTTATTTTAATTTGTTTCTACTTTCTTAGTATCAGAAATCTTCCTAATGTCTTTTAGCAATTCGTTTGACTTTTTTTTCAATTCTTTTTATTCTTTAGTTTCTCAAACTTAAAGTGCTTTTTTACGTTCCTTTTTTTCAGGTTTTCAAATTTAACCGCGGCTTTCATAATTATAATATTGTGATCAGTATCTATATCTGCTTCTGGGTAGCTTCTATAGTCTTTTACTTGATTTCTAAACCGTTGTCCAACAAGAACGTAATTTCTTGTAATTACTAAATTTTTATGTCCTTTTAGGAATTTTAGTATGCCTTCGATATCTTTGTAGATCGATTTTACCTCTTCATCAATGTAGTTAGGTGTCAATATATGAACTTGCATTATTGCCATATTTACCGGTTTAGATTTTAATCTAACGATGAGCACTCTTTCGTTCTGTTGTGAGTAATCTTCTACAGTGTGCTATCTTTTTTCGCATAACTATCCCCACATCCAAATGATCTTTTTCTGATCCTGTATGAATTACCGTAAAGTCTCCGCTCCAAAATTCCTTTAAAATTCCCCTGCCTCTGGATACCGAACGTCAATAATCCCTACTATGTCTAATTCCAACATATCCATTTCAATTTTCAAATTCTCTACCGTATCCACTTGCTTCATGCTTCTGACATTCTACGCTACGTTTCTTCTTTTGAACTTGCCGATCATATCCTTCGAAGTAGTCCCCTCTCGGAAATCTGAATGGGGAACTATTTTAATTCCGGAATCTTTTACCACAAAGGAAGCCTTCATTTAGAAGCAATTTAAGTACACTGTGTACTTGAGAGGTAATGGCGGTTTCAGTTGCCTTTGACATCGTAGTAGTGTGTCTTAGAATACCACACTGACCCCTATGGTCTAAATACCGAAAAGCTGCTGCCCTCTTTCGGGAATCTGTCTTAGTCTGTGTTACGTTATTTTCGACGATAGATTCAAATACATTCTTTTTTTGTGGTAATTTGTTTTTCATTCACCTAGCTTCTGTTTCTATTCAAAACCTCATTCTGTATTTTTACCTCGTTACAATAGTACGCGCAATCATAACATTTCTTTCAAATGTATTTATTCTAAAACGAAAATTTAATCGATAAATTAAACAGTCAATACCTTGTTTTAGGTATCCGTTAATTTGTTAAACATTCCGATAACAAATAATTGCTTTCTCTTGTGTTTCCCATTTAAAGACTTTTCGAAATAATAGACCCTACTCTTATTTGATCGCGTGTTTTCCAGTTTGCTAATCGCGCTTCGATAACGCAAGGATGGCAATTCAAACTCGTGTCATTTGAACCCATTTTTAATTTGATTCTTCAGCTTGTGCGTTGAAATAGTTTCTACATTACTCGGCCCAGTACTTCAAAAGCGATGCACGTTGTTTTGTTCGACAAGTAGGAGCTCTTAGCTGGAGGCGAAATGGGTTCTTTCTTTATGTAGGCCCAACTGTTCGTTGACGTAGACCAACTGCTTTTGTCTGTAGACCGCTGCTGCAGTTACGATGGCAGGGCGAATGGATCCTGACTACCGTGGCATTGCTGTGCTGACTCACCTTCGACGACTTGTAAGATAAGTATCCCGACGCATAGAGGTATGTGACTGACTCGTTTTCCTTTATGCACATCGAGGATTATTATTTATCAGCGGTTGATATTGTGAGGCGGCTTCGTGGCATAGGTTGTATGTGTGACTACTACGCCCAAGGTCCCGGGTTCGAATCCTGACACGGTTCGCTTGAAAAATGTTAGGCGAGCAATTTTCACAAAAATACACCCTAGTTCGGATGAGAGGTAACATGAAGGTCCAGTGTGTGTGAGTGTTGTCACGGACGTTAAAGATCACTACCTTGCATGGAACAGCAAGGGTTCGGCAAAATTACAAATTTCCTAGGTAGAAAAAACTCGCTTCCTGGCCGATGTAGTACCTTCGGGTGGGGCATTGGAAAATTACATGTAAGGTTGATGTTGTGAAACCCGTTCACCATACATGTTTAAAGCTAGCTTCGCTAGTGCTTCGGGTTATATTTCTTTAATTTTTACTACAACTTAGTCTACACTTAATACTTTAATTTAACACACGTGCTATTGAGAAAATCTAAGCACTACTTTTTTCCAATGAGTTTTATTACATGTTAGCTACAAAATGCGCACTTCGTGAATCCATTATAAAATTTGTCTTTTACAATATAACTTAAATTTAATACTTGTCTTTGTCCAAGTGAATCAAGACATTTGAATTTATTTTTATTGTTAATAGATAATTGTGGGCGACGTGCTTTTTTGTGTTTTTTTGGTATGTAGGCGAATTCTCCCACTCTTCGCAGTTGGTAGTTAGCTTGGTATCTACTTTTCTTCCGGCTACGTCTAGGTACGTAGCATCTGGTTTTTCACTAAAGACCCTTCTAATTCGGTTAAACCTATAGTTCGACTCTTTAGCTCATTGAAATTTGCAAGCCATTTTACCACTTTTAGTATTCTAGAACTTCTTCAAGATACAGGTTTGTTCAGAATGGGTATGGTGTTTAGTATATCTAAATCTTCGTTAATAAATACTTTGTCTTCAATTTCCATCACTATAACGTCAAAAACGTCAAGCTTAAGATTTTCGCCAAAGTTGGAGGCTTATTTTAAAACTCGCTTAAATATACATTTCTGTTTGGTACATATAAAAAAAAGGTTAAAACATAAACAATGCATTCGGCCCATATGTGTTGTATTTGTAGCTGTTTCCGGCAACTTACTCAAAGACGTATCCAGTAATGATCTATCCCATTTCGTTTTGATAAATTCATTATATTTAATTGCATTAAAAGCTAAATTTACGTTAATGTTGTGATTATCTTTATAATTATAAACATATCGGAAGCATTGTAAGAGAAATACTATGCATCCGCAAGCTCTATAATATCTTAATATTAGTAGAATGCTAACTCAAATAGTATCTTGCAGGATTTATAGTCTTGTGTACTGTCACTTATCGCATTACACAATACTCTGTTACTATAAAAATGTCCAACCTACCGGATTTGCTTTGGCGCCAATGCGTCAAATTTTAAACAAATAGGCAAATGCCAAAATTTTAATTTTTAACAATTCAATCAAAACTTATGAATTATAAATGGCAGAGGGTGAAGGAGAACGTAAAGAAGTAGAAACAAAGCGAATTGTACATACGTATCCATTAGTAAAGGTGAGTCATACTTACTTATTGATTTTATTCTACAGAAATTTTCCACATAAACCCTAGCACTGCGACATGCCCGAAGAAATGAAACAAGAATCGATCGAATTAGTAGTAACGGCGTGTGAAAAGCATTCTGCTAATAACGAGGTGATAGTTTAAGTCTACTGTAATTTAAATTGTTAATCTAAACCGTTTTCTAAATGGATGATTGTTTCAGGCTGCTTCCCGAATGATAAAAGAACAAATGGATAAAAAGTTTGGTGCACCTTTTCACGTTGTCGTTGGTGAAGGATACGGTTTTGAAATATCTTACGAATGTAAAAATTTACTCTATATGTATTTTGCTGGTACATTAGCGATTTGTGTGTGGAAATGCTAAGCTTTATCGTATGAAATTCTACTTTTACATACATGTTTATTTATTTATTTCAAAAAAATTATACTAATACTAAATACGCATTTATAAATAAATTTTGTATGAATAATATTTCAGAACGATACATATTTTAAAGTCCAAACCTAACAGTTTCTAGGTAAAACATGGTTGAAAATGAACTGATTTTAGTATATTTTAATTTATACTAATTTTATATACGTTACAGTTTGTGCCATAAAACAGGAAGGAGCGAGATAAAGCTAGGTTAGAAATTTCACATCGAGATCTATTTGCCGCAAATAATTTTTAGAAATTATTCCAAAAATCCTTCGATCAATTTTTTGTAACAAAAGTAGCTTTTTAGCGAATTGATACATATAAATAGTAGTTACAGAATAGACCCCATAGAGCGCCAAAAAAGTTTTTCGTTAACAATATCTTAAAAAGCAGCTGATTGATTTTGTTGCTTATTAAGAAAACACGTTATCACATCTCTTGCAATAATGAGTCAGTCTGGGTGAGTAAAAATCTATAGTTTGATTAAACTAGAGCTATGCCGGTATTACAAAAGCTCCGCTTAGAAACGAATACTCAAAAGCTATTTGGCAGATTAATTTACATTGGCCTTGCCCCATACGGATAAAATCAAACTAATTTTGTTATAGCAACTGTTCAGTTCTGAACACAGCCTAAGGAGTTTAATCTCGGCACCTTCTCCGGCACAATTGTGCTACCTACAAGACGTCTTTAATAACATCTTCTTCGCCGGTCACCACTGATCACCATATCCAGGTGGTTCTTTGAACATATTCCGACCAGTCACGATGTTCGGCACACCACGCCACCCTCTATGTCGTTTTTGATGAGACTTTCTTTGGTAACCTCCTCGAATCACCAGGTTATGGTAATTTTTTAAAGTTTAGTCGTGGGAATATTATTGTATTCTACTCACGAGTTTTGGCCATTACTCATTCGGATTACGCCGCTCACCCTAACAGGCTCGCGGTGCAAACCTTCCGAATGAGTAATGACTATTATAACTCGCTCTTTGAATAATATACTATTAAAAGGCCGGAGATTGCAAATTCTCTGAAATAAACAAAAACTTGCATTGAATACTGTTATGGTGCTGTATAAAATATTAAAATAATTACATCTTACAAATTCATCGAAATAAGTTCATCACCTGCCTCGTAAATGAACACTTGTAATGGGTTTGCTATCTATACTTAGAAATTTTCTATCAAAGCGGTATTTTGTTATCTTTCTAATGTTCGTGTTTGCAAGTAATGTTCATGGAAGTCTTTACGTTATCATTAATTAGGATTTATTTGCAACCCACTCAGTTGTACGAATGCTTTGCAGCTGTTTTACTGAAAAGATTTTAGTAGAGGTTCTCAGAATACTTCACATGGTATGATGGGAATTGTTTTAAAACGATACAGGTTGTTTTTAATCCATATAAATACAAGCTGAGCTTTTGAAAGAGCGCTATTTGATACAACATCCTTTTAGCAGAAAGAAATGTTGTGAGTCGCGAAATTAAAATGTTTTGTTGTACTTAAGTGTTCTAATCTAGTTAGATTAGTTGATCTAGTGTCCAATCCATCGACGAGTGCAGGCCGCGTTTCCAAATTCTTTAAGATGGTACCAGAAACTTTTTTGTTGCTGCTGTAAAAGATAGACACTTCTTTTGCCGGTTCTGTACTTTCGTATTCATGATTATCTAATGAAATATAGACTGCACGTTACAAAGATACGTTCACAGTGCACGCGTAACTATGGACTTATTCTCCAAGACACAATTAGTCCTTTTCTACTGTTTCATTTTCGTTGTACATTAATGTTAACGTCAACATATTTCTTCCTAAATTCTAAATCAGAGTTCATTTAAGTTAAGGTTACGTTATATAAGTTTAATGTTACGTTTTTAATTTACTAAGTAAGTTACATATCCCCCAAATTAATATATGTGTATATTCAAATGCAACTATTAAATCTTAAGAAATAGAATGTTACACTGTATAATTGAAGGACACATTATAAAAGGTAATGAAAGTTCATAATCAGACGTGAGACAAGAAGCAACTACTTTGTATTCCAGACGTAACATGATTCTGCAGGTACAGGTCACAATAGATTATAAGAAGGCAATTGTTAGAATTAAGATTACTAAGAAGTAATGCAATGTATTTTATCAAGAAGTAGTAAACATGAAATCTGCACTTTCCACAAGACGATGCGAAGGCAGGGATAGCATAAATACCTTGAGAAGCCCATAATGACCAGTCAGTCTCGAACTTCATAACTTTAACATTATTGGTTGTTCAGGTACTTATTAGTAATTAGTAACTTTGAATGTTTGTTAATTAAAACATTAATATACATAACGTCCAAGTTGTCAAACCATTATTGTAATTACTGTAAAATTAAAATACACTTGATAGTGTTTTTTTTAAATAAAGATTTTTTAAAAGAAGCTCCCAAAAACCTAAAACCTATCTAGTGCACTTCAAAAAATAGATAAAAATACTGTTTATTTATATCTAATTTCCTTGTATATATTTAAGGTTGGAAACATTATGTAAGTATAAATGTATATATGATTTAAATTCTAAGATTTTACATCTATACTGGTTCAATCTATATTTTGTGTTATATGTGAGCGACGCCATTATTTATATTATGTTGTGACAGACCGATTACGCAAATGTCGTTTTGGTTTTGTAAATATTCCTTTTGAGACTATGTTTGTTAAAAGTTGATGATAAATCTACTTGCTGAGGTTTCCAATTTTTCTTTCTGTCGGACCCACCTCACTCTACGGCGTTTTTGAGCTAGCACGAAATCCAATTTTTTTTTAATCTCTATTCTACCCTTCTGTTTTATTTCGGTTTTCGGTGTGGGCGATTTTCTTTACTTACTTCACTACTTTCTTTCTTGTTTGTACGGCATATTTACGATAGCTCGTTTATAATTTTCAAAAATCCAAAATTATGCCTTAGAGGCACGTTGCACTAGAAGTGGCCGTTTTTAAAATTGTTGGCGTCTGTCTACCTTCTGGGATCTCAGAAACTATTGCTCAAACTGTTGTTTTATTGGCGATATGAAGCAAGACCATTCATCGTGCACATTATACCAAGATACTTACAAACGCCGATCACATGTACTGTTACTTATATCAAAATACACGTGCGGTAAATAGAACAACCTCACGGAACACCAGGAGTTTGCAAATAAGAAACAAACTATTCTAAACCCTACATTTCCATTGTTCAAAAGCCCAATGGACATTCTTTTACATACTAAAACTAAACCCCACGTTTTCATTGGTTAAACATCTTATTAACCTTTTTCTACATAGCTAGCGTAGGGAGAAAAGGTGTGTATATATATATATATATATATATATATATATATATATATAATTTTGAATTCAACAAGAATCATCCTCTTGGAGCTCTCCATAGCCCAAGGGACTTATTAACAGCGTTCACCATAGTCTGTCAATACTTATACAAGCAACGCTGCCCTATAGCCTGCCGCCTTCTCCAGCACTAGCGCCGCTTACTACATCCACATTTAATCAGCAACGCTTAACCTATAGCCTGCTAACGTCCGCGTTCCCACAAGTGATGCGCGGCAGCACAACGTCGCGTCTCAACGAGTTGTGCGTTTCATCACGTTGCCACCGCCTCTTACAGTCACACCTTAACCAGCAATGCTCATTTCATAGCTTGCTTACACCGCAACGAATGGTACGCTGTACCACACTCCGACGCCTCATACTTGGCACCTGCAGTAAACCACGACGTCTTCCGAGGTTTTCCAAAGATTGCCCAAGGCCTACGAACCGCTCTAACCTGTATATATGTATATATATAAATATATATATTACCGTGTAATTAAAGGGTCATTGGGATATATAAGGGCACAAGTGAACTAATAGGTTGAAAGCTTTTGGATAAGATAAAATAAATTTAATCAGTTAGGGAGTTAGAATATATTTTAACAATTATTTTTTTTTACCTTAAATAGTCTATAATAATATAGGGTCAATTTAATTTAGCCAAGGATAATGTTTGTGCGTGCCAATTTGAAATAGGGTGGTGGGGCGAATTTTACTTATTTAATCATTGGCAGAGAGGGGCCGAGGGGTCTTTCTTCTATTTCATCCATCATTCGTGATAATAGTTACTTTCAAGTGAACTAGTGCAATTTAATAAAAATTTATGTAGAAGCTAATAAAGCATCTTTTTGTTGAAACGTTAAAGCTTATTATTTTGGTATTGGAATACACGGAAGTATTAGAATTTGAAATTGTTTAGATGATGGAAAAAAGCGATGTCTGAATAATAAAAGTTAATTTTGGAGATTGGAATGTTTGAATTGGAAATTGTAAACAGCGGCATGCATAGCAGATATGGTAATTCGACCAACGAGTTAGCTGATGGACTGGGAACCTACTAGACGGCAGCATCTCTAAGGAGCTAAGTGGTGGAGCACATTTAGAAGATAGAAACCAGGTACGCGATAGAATAGAACATTGAGTATTGAATATTTTTATAGTGTTTGTGATTATTTGGATTTGAGTTTGATGTGTTTTTATTATTATTTGATATTTTATGAACAGACATTTGTGGGATTTTAAAAGGAAATTGATTTTTGAAAATTAATTAGTTTACAGATAACGAGATGTTGCAAAGAGGTATAGAGGGCTTATTGATATATGGTAGTGCAGGAAATTTATATGCACAGTTGTAGAGTTTTATTATGAGCTCATGCTAAGACAAAAGGATAACGTAAGGTATGAGGAACGCCCTCTTACTTTAATAAAAATATATATGTTTAAAAGATTATCAATTTGCATGATTATTGTTATAAAATTATTGACCTATATGAATGCATCTAAAGGAATGGTGTTTGAAAATATACTATGGATCTAATTTAAATAGTGTGATATATTTGGTCAATTGAGTTAGTTTTCAGTGTGTGATAGGTGTGAATTTCTATTTAGGTTTCAGCATGGGAATATTGAGAGAAAGTTTTTGGATGATACAGGTGGGTGTCTGGAGTAATTTAGGAAATTTGAGTTTGAGGATTTATTGGGAGCAGCTGAGGGCGAGTATACAGGTAAACATCCCAATATTATGACGGCCCAACGCTAGGGCACGATTTTTACCGGTTAACTAAACAATATTATGTCAGCCCAACAGTGGGGCATGATTCCAGAGACGTTTCAATGTTAACAACACAGTATTATGACGGCCCAACGAGGGGCACAATTTTACAGGTTAACTACACAATAATATATATATATATATATATATATATATACATATATATATATATATATATATTGCTATAATTATAGGGTAGTTTAGGGGTAGGTTAAGTCATAGGGGTCGTAGAATAAATAAAAACAACTTCCAGTTTAATAAAAACACATAATTTCAAATATTATAAGAGTAAATCGGTCACTATACATATTGTTAATTGAGAGCATACTGTATATAAAGTACGCGGGATTAAATACATAAGAACATAGAAATATCCAAGAGTAGTTTACAAGTTAAGATAAGATTTTGAAAACGCAACAAAATGCATCAAAATTAAATCAACAAGAAACCTATATGAATTGGTTTTACAAATATTTAACAATTGCGTTAAAAATATCATCGTACACGCAATCTAAATTATGCATTATTAGAAAATAGTACGTGACAGGAAGAGTTCACATTTGTTCAAAAATCCAATATTATGTAGAAATAAACAAGCACCAGATTATTCAGTTTAGATAATAATAAATAACAAACATTGAATACGTGACTTAATAAAAGGAAATTGTTGAAATTTCTCAAATAACACCATGATATGTGAGAGGATTACGTGACGAACCAGGCATGCATTTGAATATTTGAACTAAATAATTGGTGAAATTTCCGAAGTATACAAGATTAAGGTAAAAGTGTTGTCCCAGCACATGAATGAACCAATGAAAAGCAGGTGAAGGCAAGGCTTTAAATACGATAAGGATGAAGCGACGAGTGAGTATACATTCAAACTGGGCTACGACTATGTTGGAAAGTACTAATTATTTTACGTGAAACAAAAATTAAAGTGAAATTATTTTGAAAAGTGTACGAATTTGGGCAACGAATAAGCCGATCTATTATAGACGGTTTTTAAAACTGATATTTAAATGGGCTTTTTAATACTGATATTTAATACTGGAATTTTAATACTGGTAATTAAATTGGATTTTAAATTATTTTAATACCGATATGGAAAATGTTTTAATACCAAGATTGATATTGTTTTAAATACCTACATTTAAATGGGATTTTTATATCTACAGCGAAGTTGTTCTCACACCGATATTTAAAATTGGATTTTAATACCTACATGTAATTTGGATCTGGATTGTAATTTTGGTTTTGATGTCGACTTCTAAATTTGACTTTCAACGAAACAACTCATGGTGATGCAGATCACAGGCTGAGAAGGAACTACAGAACCATTCCAGGTTAGCAATCTTGATACAATTTATTATTAAAAACTGTTTTTACATCAATATTTATCATTTTTGTATCTCTAAGAGTCAACAAAACATAGGTTCATTGATCAATTTATGACAAAGGTTATAGGCATCATGGAACGTTTAAAGGTCCCTAAAAATAAGTAAAAAGATAGTTTTGCTGGCTTCAAATATCATAAATATGGTATATGTAAATATTCTGAAAAGGGGAAAATTTTAAAGTTGTAAATATTTAATCATTATATTGTGTATTGTAGAATTGCTTTATTTAATTAAATAAGCTAGTCGGGGCAAAAACCATAACTTAACATTCCACATCATAGGTGCTTGATTATTAGGGGTACATTTCACAACAAAATTTATGACGGCACAACGCTAGGATTAATATCATAGCATTTTATGATATGCCCAAGGGGATATCACAGCATTTTATGACGCTCATCGTAATAGCTCGTTGTTCCTAATAAAAATATCACAGCATTTTATGGTACGTCCAATTGTGGGGCGAATATCACAGCAATATATATATATATATATATATATATATATATATAACAGAACGGTTATTTGCAGTCCGCAATAAGAAATTGTGTAAAACAATATATAAAATAAGATGTATCTGTAAACAAACTCTATGAAAATAATAGAGCCTATTGACGAATACAAATCGGGCTGGTAGTTATATAGCCATATATATATATATATATATATATATATATATATATATTACTCATATTTAGACCAGGGTAGAAAATTAAATAATCACATCAAATAATTTTAATCACCGTGTATAAGGAATTTTATTAAATAATAAAATAAAACCTTGAAGCATAAATAAATTCGGTCGTTTCAGTAAAAATAAGAATTTTAAATTATGTACAAGACGCTTTATATCAAAAGAAACAGTATTAAAAAGCTCTGCGTGTAATTTAATTATTCCTAATAAAGAAACAAATGGAAATTACGTGCAAAATTTATATTAATTAACCCTATTTTAAGTAACAAGTAGTAGACAAAGCGTACAGATAATAATTAATATTTAGTTAGGATTCACTAAAATTAAAGGCTATTATTTTTAATTGAAGTTAATTGAATCGTTAGTAACAGATAATATCTATAGAAACTTGTAAAAACCCAATAAAATGCAAATCCTAGAAGTGTTAGTTAGAAGTAGGATGTTTGAACACACCTGCGTATTTTAAAAGGCAATTTCAGTTTAATTTGTTTAGATAAACATGTCGATTCTAAGGATATTGGAAACGGTCAGATGCTTTAGCACGAAATACAAAACAGGGTTTATTTAAAAAGCTCATTCGGCGAAAATTTTGCAGATAATTAATGTTTACAAAGAATCTTGGAGAAACCGGGGCTTAATATTCACGAGAAGGTGCGATACGGGGTTATTTAACCTAGATAGTCCACATGGACTGGAATATAATCGATAATAAAGAATATCAATTTGCACCAATACGAACAGATTAGAAAAGGAAAGAGAAAATGCGTCAAGCAAAGACACATAGTAAAGGCGTGATTTAAGCAACGTCACGAGGGTCACAATTGGTTGAAAATAGGATGCAAATATCAGAGGTAGAAACAACAATTTCTGTACAAAATTAATTAGTTTTTCTCGGACATGTTTGCGTGCCGTGTGAGAATTTCTGAGATTTAACTGGGGCGAGTGAAAATTCGTAAAACCGACGCGCGAGCGACGGACTGGGAACATAGCATGAGAAATTCTTAAGAATTGTCTGTTTTGAGGACAAAAGCGACGTGCTGGCTATTCGCTATATATACCGGTGGTAATATGAATTTCGGCCTCTTAGACTTTTGACTATTCGATGCGTTAAAAGCTCTTACATCCGCGACTTGATTCAAGATGTTAAACAGTGCATTTTAGTTTGATAAAATAATTTAAAATTTTGCTCGTATATTTTAGTGATTCAAAATAGTTTGTTATTTACGTGCTAACATGAATGTACTTCAGTGCACTTAGATACAAGGTAATAAAATTTAGTATCACTGTACCAATTAGCAAAATTTACAACGACAAATGTATACACAAAAGTAGGCAGTTTTGGCGTATATTGGTGAAAGACGCATGAATTTCTTTGCTATTTTCGGGGTGTTAATAATTAAATGGTTCAAAAACGTGTCTGGATCCACATAACCAGGGTCAGATATACACAGATGAGTTCCGGAAAAGCCCAGAAACAACTTTAAATAAATGGTGATGGAGAAAATTTTAAAAGCGTTGAGAATTAGAAGCCGTAAATATAATCCTGTTGGAATGGTGTGATTAACAAAAGGGACGATGTACATTGAAGCTACGAGGCAGTAACCTTCAGGTAAATTATACTATTTTGTTTGACATTTTGTGTGTGTTGAATTACTTTATAATTGATTTACTTTAAATGGACATTAGTGAAATTGTACTAACCATAAAATTTTAATTTTAAGATGAAATTTGCTTGTTTAAGTAGAAAGGGTATTTAGTATTGATGTTCGGGAATATGATGAAACTTTGGGTATGTCTTTGAGCTCAATTAGACGAACCTGGTTAATTAACGTAAAGGGGTGGTAGATGCTCCTTTATACTCAGACTCGGTCTGCTTATATTGTTATATTAATTAGTAGGCATCCAACAAGGACTTTAATTCTGGATGCACATTAAAATGATAATAAAATTAATCTTGAAATTCTTTTTAAAACTGAATTTTATGCTGAAATTTAATTTGAAAATTTAATGTATTCTGAATATTGATGTAAATAGAGTTAACGTTGATGTTTGTGGTAGGAATGTGTTGTTTAATTTTATGAATGAGGAGGTTTATAAAATTAGGTGAGCAGCCGAGGCGAAAACAGGATCACAGCAGTTTATGACGCCCAATCGGTGGGACTAGAATTTTTTTGTTGAAAGGACCCAGTTCCCGCATTCAAAGGAGCATATCACAGCAATATATATATATTTAGTGCTATAATTATAGGGTAGTTTAGGGGTAGGTTAAGTCATAGGGGTCGTGGAATAAATAAAAGTAACTTCCAGTTAACAAAAGCACCTCATTCCAGATATTACAAGAGTAAATAGGTTACTATACATATTGTTAATTGAGCGCACACTGTATATAAATATACATGGGATTAAATGCATAAGAATATGGAAATATCCAAGAGTAGTTTACAAGCTAAGATAAGATTTGAAAACGCAACAAAATGCATCAAAATTAAATCAACGGGAAACCTATATGAATTGGCTTTACAAATATTTATCAATTGCGTTAGAAATATCATTGTACACGCAATCTAAATTATGCATTATTAGAAAATGTACGTGACATGAAGAATCACATTTGTTCAAAAATCCAATATTAGTTAGGAAATAAACAAGCACCAGATTATTTCGGTTTAGATTATACTAAATAACAAAACACTAAAGACGTGATTTAATAAATGAAAATTATTGGGATTTCTCAAATAATAGCTTGATATATGCGTGTATTACGTGACGAGACAGGCATCCATTCGAATATTTTGACTAAATAATTGGCGAAAATCCTGAAGTACACAAAGATAATTTTAAAGGTGTCGTCCCAACACGTGAATGAACCAATAAAAGCAGATAGAGGTACGGCTTTAAATACAATAAGAATGAAGCGACGAATTTAGTATACATTTAAACTGGGCGACGACTATGTTCTGAAGTGCTAAATTATTTTACGTAACCAGTGAAACGAAAATTAAAGTAAAATCATTTTGAAAAGTGTACGAATTGTGCAACGCATAAGCCGATTTATTATAGACGTAAGTAATAACGACTTAATTAGAATTTCATTTACTAACATTAATAAAACAGGACTTTTATTACTGACTTTTATTACTGATATGGAAATGTTTTATTACTGACTTTTAATACCGACATGAAAATATTCTATTACTGATATTTAAATTGGAATTTAATATTGGTAGTTTAAACTGGATTAATTTATTGCTGGTATCTTAATACTGGCTTTAACACTGAAATTTAAATGGGAATTGCTTTATTTAATTGAATAAGCTAGTTGGGGCAAAAACCATAACTTAACATTTCAAATGTTAGGTGCTTGATTGTTAGGGGTAAAATATTACAACAATTTTATGGTACGCCCAATAGTGCCGGGGAAAATAACACAGCAATATATATATATATATATATATATATATATATATATATATATTGCTGTGCTATTCCTTTATTATATGAAATATTAATTTTAAGGTTTTTACCCCGATTAGCTTACTAAATAAATCTTATTGAATCAAATAAGGCAATTCTAAAACACACAATATAATAATTGATAATATTTACAACTCTTAAAATTTTCCTTTTTGTACAAAATATCTACATATACCAGATTTATGCTTCTCTGAAAGCCAGCAAAAATATCTTTTAATTATATTCAGGGACCTTCAAACGTTCCAAGACATCTAGTCCGTTTTATAAACTTTTAAGTGACCTTTTTGATGACTCTTACAAATATACAATGTATGGCAAATATTAAATCAAAATAGTTTTCAATAATAAAGTGTGTTAAGATTGCTAACCTGGAATGGGTTCTATAGTTTCATCCTAGTCTATGATCTGCATCTCCTTTCTGTGTCCGCATTGCTTATTGATATGCCGGCCCCATATAAGAATCGCCTCCCATAAATCACTTCCAATTAAAATCGTACCAAATCGGAAGATGTCCAAATTAGAATACGTTCATTTTAAAATTATCTCCAAAATTAGAGTATGTTCAAAGTTAGAAGTCCCAATTTAAAATCGTCTCGATTAAATATCCCAAATTAAAACCATCTCAATCAAATATGTCCCAAATTACAACTCAAATTAAAGTCGTCTCATTTAAATATGTCCCAAATTAAAGTCCAAATTAAAGCCCCGTTTCATTAGTATTAGAAATGAATTTAATTAAGTTGTTTAACTTACGTCTATCTATAGATCGGTTTAGTTTTCGTTGCACAAATTCTCGCACTCTTTAACTCTGATTTGTTTTGATTTATACTTCATTAGTTACGTAAGGTTTTAACACCTTTGAACATAGTCGTTACTCAGTTTGAATATAGACTAAAATGTCGTTCTGTTACTATCGTATATATAAGCCCTTCCTCCAATTGTTTTCATTGGCTTGTTTTTCATTCTAGGCTGATACGTTTTCCTTATCTCGCATAACTCGGAATTTTTACAAATTACTTAGTTTAAATCTTCGATGCATGGTCTGTTCGTCACGTCCGCATCAAGCATATTGTAATATTATTCGAGAATTTCCAACTTTTGACTTTCATTAACTCACGTATTTGGATGTTTGTTAATTTTATCGTATAATTTGAACCGCCTGGTGTTTATTTGTTTCTACAGAATATTGGTTTTCTGAACAAATGTGTTCTTTTCCAGTCACGTAACGATTTTCTAATAATGAATTATTTAGAATGCGTGTACGTTGATATTTTCGACGCAATTGTTAAATATTTGCAATGCCAATTTATGTATGCTTTCCGATGATTTAATTTTGATGCAATTTGTTGCGTTTTAAAATCTTATCTTTACTCGTAAACTGCACTTAGACATATTTACGTTCTCATGCATTTTTCCGCATAATTTTATATACAGTGTCCACTTAATTAACATTATGTAGAGTGACCGATTTACTCTTATAATTTCTGGAATTATTTGCTTTTTTAAAGTTGAAGTTGTTTATATTTATTTTACGATCCCTATGACTTAACCTACCCCTAAACTACCCTATTATCATAGCAATATATATATATATATATATATATATATATTTATCTCATAACTATTCAAACTCATACTTGGCACCTGCAGTAAACCACGATGCCCTCCGAAGTTTTCCAAAAATTGCTGAAGGCTTTCAAACTGCTTAAATCTGTATATATAATGCTATGTTAATAGGGTTATTAAGGGGTATATAAGGTCACAAGGGAGGTATACTTTATGTAAACAACCCAAAAATCAAGAAAACTAAACATTTGAATCATAAATAGTACACAAATCGTTAATTATGCAGAAAGCAAATACCAAACACCCGTACAAAATCAACAACTAACTACAGTCAATGAAAGAAAGCTTCTTCTTTAATAATTTAACCACATTTAGTAAAATAGATAACTCTGGACGCAACTCAATTCATTTTATAAACATTAATACACGTTAAATAAATACAAATTAGGCGTTTCTAAATTAAAAGAAACGTAAAACGATTTTTTTTAAACTCGACGTATTAGTGTAAGAAAATAATCAATGCGTGCTGTGCTCATAATGAACAGGCCTTTCAGAACAAGCATATTTCATAACGCAAAAAGTCAATAAACGCATCTAATTTACGTCATCTGTTAAATAATCCCATTATAAAATTTAGCCTATGTGATGTTTTAAATGTAGAAATCGCCACACTTTCGAATAAAACCCAACGTATTGAATAAACTAAATATGGAACCATAAGTTTGTATACGTGCGGAATTAAAAGGAAAATTTGATAAATTCCTTCAAAAAATTACAACTACTTGATGCTAAAAGGTACAAATTATCAATTGCCAAGAAATTCATAATATAAAGCTTATTGTCTACGTGATTTTGGAAGCGTATGAACAGTGCATATGATACATAACTCCGAGTAAAATTCAACCGGCTGCATGATAAACGCAGTGCAACGCTTCTTCCATAGTAAAATAATAAGACAGAGAGTGGTCAATCAATAACAGCACATGGGATGGCTTGCTTATATAATACACATCAAACTCATAACAGTCATTGATTCCTTAAACCGAAGCACGAGCCGTACTGATGGAAATAAAAGTATTACGCAAAGTTCAATTGTGAAGTGAAACAAAAATTTATAAGTGAAAGTAACAATAATTAAAATTTCGAGTAAAGAATACAGTCAAGTGCGCGTTCAAGCATACGAGTGTATAAGAAATCTGCCGTTAGCATAAAACATAAGTTTAATTTTAATTTAGTAATAAACAAATCTTTACAATTTATTAATTAGGGTATTAAGCAATTCAATAAGAAATCGCACTAAACAAATCAATAAGAAATCTAGCTAAGTACGGACTTAAAACTCCAATACCTTTATGTACTAAATATAACAAATGGAAAAACTCTAATTAAGAACGTTAAGCTCAAAGCAACGCGAAGTCACTGATTAACAACACGCTGCGCAGTTCGAGGTATTGGGGTGCACGTAGAGCTACGCGTTCATTAATTGAAATCTACTAATCTATCAACTGATTCACACCAGGAGGCTCCCGCAGGAAATCAATTAGCAAACACCATGTTAGCAATTATATTTAACTAACAGCATAAATCTTATTTTCTTTAATATTTGAAACTTACATGTACTTTGATATCTATGTAAAAGGTCATCAAAAATTTGGTGGATACGTAGAAAATACGTTATAAGAAAGAAGGGTTTATTGAACGTTCAAAGAAACATTCGAGATAATACTTAATTATTTTTGCTGACTTTAAGTACTTAATTAGAGTTATAATTTGGTGACAAACAGATTTACTTTAATTTTGATTCAAAGGTTTTAAATAGTAAATGACATTGCGAAGGTTGTAGAGTTGTAAATTGTACATATTTCTCAGTTCATTGTACAAATTTTGTTTAAATTTGTTTATCTTGTTCAGGTATGAAGCATGTTACGTGCCAAATTGGCACTAAACATTGTCTTAGCTTAATTTTTAAGTGCGGAAGTTTTCGCGCCTTAAAATTTAAAAGACTTGGCGTGTATTTTCGTCACGCCAGAGGGCGTTTGCGCGAGATCGCGCGGGAACTTCGCGCCGACGCGTGAAAGAACAAAAGTGGGGAGTTTTCGAAAGACGCTTAGAAAACGGGGCTTTTTGCCTCTGACCTTCGTGAAGAGCGGTTTTGTCAGGTATCGTATCGTGCCTTATCTTTATTTATGTAGATCTCCTTGCCTGATTATCTTTGTTTGTCGCCCTTATACCTGTTCCTGCTCTTTTTCCTACATAGGTAGAGGTAATTTGTAGCCGTTGGCGGAACTGCATTCCACGCCGGAGCACCATCTTTAATCACTCCGGAGTGGAGCCCTGAGATCCAGTCGAAGCCATTTGGATGGACGTTAGGCGTACCCTCCGTTAATTGCCTTAAAAGGGCCATCAGTAGCCCTGATGGACTTCAACAGAAGCCAACTTTAACTCAGGGACATATTCATGTGAGTATTTCGCTGTTATAAACTATTGTCTTAAATTTATATTTTCCGTTAATTGCGTATTAAATTTGTGCATTGTGTGACGTCATTGTCAGATGGCCGCGCTAAAGCCTGTGTAAAGCTTGGAGATACCATTGCCGTGGCGTCGCTTTTTCCGCGCTTGCGCGATTGCTATTATAAACCTTTAAATTGTGCAATTATGAACTTTAAAATGTAAGAATTGGCGCCTTTAACGTGTGAGGTTGTGAACTTAGGGTTTTTTTCCTTTGTTTTTAGGTTGTAATACTTCTTTTATAAACATACAATGTATTAACTAATGTTATGTGTAGCTTTTTCACTAAAAAAATTAATTATCTAATATCGGTTGACCTTAAAATCTTATATTCGTGTTTTGGAACACACCACATTCCATAGATGTCAAAAATAATTGTTATGGCAATTAGAGGTATACCGCCATTTTGAAATTAAAATATAGCTGTTGTTATAAGATATGTTTAAATATAATGTTAGTTTAATTTTGAATGTGGGATGTGTTTGTTGACTCCAGTTATATTGTTGAGTGATTAGTTTGTTTTTAGATGCAAATATAAGTTTTTAGGAAAGATCAATCCCTTAACCCTACTTTTTACACGTGAGTACACATAAATAAATAAGCATTCAAATAATTTCATGCCTTAAACACGGTTTATTATGAAATTATCTACTATATATTAAATTGAAACATAACCCTTGTCTGTTTTTTCGACTTTAAAGGACCGTTTTTGAAACCGTGAATACACTGTTTTGTGGTTACATTCTAAAGGTGTCTTTTACTAATCTAGCTATTTATTTAATGATATTTCAATTACCTTTATAAGAAACTTTGTGTTTAAAAGCACAACGTAACGATTTGAGCTTTAAAATATCCTTTTTTTTAAAAACGCTAGACTAACGGTATCTTGTTGCATTTGTTAAATAACACATTACCTACCTTTTTTATAATTTAAAGTGTCTTTTTGTAGTTTATCAATGATATATTCCTTTTATTAAACACTAATCTTGCCCTCATACAGTTCTAAACGTGTTTCTTTAGTGTTTTGGATACTTAGCGTGTTTAAATTTGAATATTATACCTTACGAATGCCTTTTATAGGAAGTTTTTACCTTTAAATATCTTTACCGTACTGACTTGAAGTAGTTGTACCGTTTTTTACCTTCTGAATTACCTCAGTATTGTATATCTCATATATATCGTGTCTCAAATATAAATTCAAGATGAATATTTCACATCTTAAGTCCTTGGAGCTCATTTACGAGATTGAGTGTAGAAATATTACCCCTGCCCCTAATCAAAATGATAGACGATCACAACTTACAGCCATTTTAGCCCAGGAAATGAAAGGCGTCCCTATTTTAAAGAAAATCGGCCCCAGTGATATCGAGCTAAAGTGCTTGGTTTTGAGAATAATCCATGTCAAACAACGCATAGAATTATTGTCCCTATATGACGATGAACAAGCGAACCTAGCTAAACAAACTTTCCTATCAGATATATTATTACTTGAAGGGATTGTTCTTGAGACACTCAATCTAAACGCAGACATAGATATATCGCTACCGTTATCAAATCTCGTACTTTCCCAAGCTCAACCTTTAGGAAAATCCATACCTGTTTACAAATGGGGTTTAACTTTTCAAGGGTTCGACGTTTTATTGTCTTTCCTCGACAGAATTAATGATTTTAAAATTTCTCGGCAGTGTACCGATCAGGATTTATTTGTTTCAGCAGGTGAATTGTTTTCCGATTCCGCGTTGATCTGGTACCGAAACATTCGAGATCAAATTTCTACCTGGGAGGAGTTAGTTGCGTGCTTAAAACAAAATTTTTTTCCGCATGGTTATATTACCGACCTTTGGAACGAGATACAAAATCGAACCCAAGGACCTGACGAAAATGTTGTTTCCTTCATTACCTCATTAGAAGCCTTATATAGTAGAATCGATAATAAACCTTCAGAATCTGAAATTATTGATCAGTTACTTAGAAATTTAAATCCTTATTTTTCTAAACGTCTGGCCTTACAATACATTTCTTCCTTAGCCCACTTTAAAGATTTATGTCGTTTTCTTCAGGAAGTAAAGTTAAGAATTGATAAATACCGTCCTCCCCCAGAAAAACAATCTGGCCTTTTAGAACCAGATTTAGCGTGTTAAGCTCGAGCTTCTCATAAAGTATCTACCCTTAATGTTCCTTCTACCGTAACAAATAACTCACTTACCTGTTGGAACTGTAAGAGAAGTGGACATAACTATAATGTCTGCACATACCCCAAAAATATTTTTTGTTATGGTTGTGCACGAATTGTAATCCTAATGTATCGGGAAACTCGCGTCGAGATATTCCAACTCAGGGCGTGAATATCTCAAGGAATCAAAATCGTCCTCAACATTAATCATTCAACGGACCCAGACGTCAATAAAATTAAACCATAAAACTACCTCTAACGCTGTACCGTTATTAAATTTATCTAACAATAATATCGCTACTGTCAATGTACAAAATGTCTTACCTTCATTAGAAGAATTATGTTATACTACTCCATCAGAGTGGCCTAATTGGCTACAAACCGTTAATTCCTTTTACCATAAAAAGTCTGCCGCTTTACAACTTGTTAAGAAACCCTTTGATAATCGTCCACACTGACCCATCTCGATTGGTTCCTTAAATGTAATAGCTTTATTGGACACAGGACCTTCATGCTCCCTTATAAATAACGAAGGTTTACATCAATTATCTAAACAAAATATTAAAATTCAAATTGTTCCCGAAAAAACTTCCATAAATTTAGCTGACGATAATCAAATATATGTAACGGGTTCCCTTAAATTAAAAATTCGAGTAGAATCACTTGAACGTGACGTTTCATTTTTAATTGTCCCTGCATTAGCTTATCCTTTTCTACTAGGTGTGGATTTTTGTAAACTTTTTAATCTGTCGCTTTACTTCCAGGATTTTTCATGGCAAACTTCTCCTAAAACAAATTCCTGTGCATCTACAGGAATATCTAACAAAATTTCTCTTACTGATTCCCACAATGTAATTCTTAACTCTACAATTGACAAATTTCGTAAACTTAATACCTCTGAACTTGGTTGCGTTACTACTGCAACACATGTTATCTCTACAGGTCATGCCCTCCCTTTTAAGCAACGTCAATATCCGTTATCGCCTGCATTACAAAAGCATTTGCATGCTGAATTAGATAAAATGTTAGAATCTGGTGTTATCTCTCCCTCAAATTCACCCTGGACGTCTCCCGTATTATTAGTTCGTAAGAAGAATGACGAATGGCGTGTTTGTTTTGATGGCAGAAAGTTGAATTCCGTGACTGTTTCTGATTCTTACCCTCTACCTAGAACTGACTCTATTTTAAGCCGGCTTCGAAACGCAAAATTTATCTCATCTATCGATCTTAGACAAGCTTTTTATCAGATACCTCTCGACCTATCTTCTCGTCAAAAACTGCTTCTTGTGTTCCAGGCCGAGGTCTTTTCGAGTATAATTTTTTGCCATTTGGTCTCTGTAACGCACCACAAACCCTACAACGTACTATGAATCAAACGTTAGGTCCTATCTTACATCAGGAACGTGCCTTTGTATTTTTGGATGATATTTTAGTTATCTCTAGTTCCTTTGATGAACATATCGCCACATTAAATGAGGTTGCAGAACGCTTAAATGCAGCAGGTTTTAAGATAAACTGGGAAAAGTGTCAATTTTGTTGTTCGTCGCTCACATTCCTTGGTTTTATTATCGATGGGACTGGCCTACGAGCAGATCCTACTAAAGTCGATGCTATTACTAAATTCAAAACACCTAAAACTGTTACCGAAATAAAACGTTTAATTGGAATGATTAGCTACTATCGCATCTTTCTACCCAACCTTTCAACTATATCTGCACCCATTACCGCTTTAATTAAAAATAAAAAGAAATCCCAAACCA
This sequence comes from Platerodrilus igneus, assembly GCA_036346225.1. Taxonomy (NCBI): domain Eukaryota; kingdom Metazoa; phylum Arthropoda; class Insecta; order Coleoptera; family Lycidae; genus Platerodrilus; species Platerodrilus igneus. Next base: position 276,564 of record JARFIW010001419.1, read on the forward strand.
TCGAGTGGAATTTAGACTCTCAACAGGCTTTCGAACAAATTAAAACGTTAATCACTTCAGTACCTATCTTAATTTCACCCAATTTCGATGAAAAGTTTTATATACAAACCGATGCCTCACTTACTGGTTTAGGTGTAATGTTGTTCCAGGTGAGCAATGGTTTAGAGCATCCAATCGCTTATGCAAGTCGTGCCTTAACTTCTGCCGAACAAAAATACTCAGCTACTGAACGAGAATTATTGGGCGTTATCTTTGGCATCGAGAAATTTAGAGGATATGTTGAAGGTACACATTTTACCGTAATCACTGATTGTGCTGCTCTCACTTGGTTTAATAACTTAAAACAACCCGCAGGTCGTTTGGCAAGATGGAACTTGCGTATCTCTCAATTCACTTTTGATGTTAGGCATAGGCCTGGCAAATTAAATATCGTACCTGATGCCTTATCTCGTGATGTTGTCTCTCTTAACATTCCAAATCTAATTCCTGATACCTGGTATCTTAATATGATTAAAAAAGTTTCTGACAATCCCGATAAATTCCCTACATTTCGCGTAACTAATAATAGACTATATAAATTTGTATCTTCTTCACCTCATAAAATATCTAATATTCCCGAATGGAAACTTGTCGTCCCTACAGCTAACCGCAGTGAGGTGCTTAAATTATGTCACGATGACCCCATAACTGCGCACCTTGGTGTTACAAAACTCTCGCTAAAATATCTGAATTATATTACTGGCCCACACTAAAGCAATCTGTTTGTCGCTATATTAAGAACTGTAAAATTTGTGGTTCTCATAAGAGTTCGCAAGACGCTCGTCCTGGTTTAATGGGTAACTTTAAACGTGTATCTTATCCCTTTCAATTAATTTCGCTTGACTTATTAGGACCTCTCCCTCGATCAAAAAAGGTAACCAATATCTTTTAGTTGTCACCGATTGGTTTTCTAAATTTGTTATGGTGCAACCCTTACGTAAAGCTACTTCTGCAGCTATAATTAAATTCCTAGAACAAAATGTATTTCTTATCTTTGGTGTTCCTCAGATTATCCTTTGTGACAATGGGGCACAATTTATCTCTAAAGATTTTCAGAATTTCGTTAAAAGTTACAAAGTACAAAAAATTTGGTTTAATGCAAAATACCATCCCCACATAAACCCTACCGAAAGAGTAAACAGATTTTTAATTACAGCTATTTCTTCTTATATTGATTCAGACCATACTACATGGGATGAACATATTTTTAAAATTGCTCAAGCTTTGCGTACATCTAAACACGAAGCAACCCAATTCTCTCCGTCATTTCTTGTTTTTGGAAGATATACCCCAATTGATGGGAGTTACTATGGTTTAGTGTCAGACGATACTAACGTAATTGAATTTGACGATAAAGTACGCTGGGACAAAGACCAACAATCATTACCTTCTATCTTTAACGACGTTAGAAAAAATTTGTTAAAAGCTTACGAAAAGAGTAAGGACCATTATAACTTACGTAAACGAAATATTTCCTTCGCCTTGGGCGAACAAGTTTGGAAAAGGAATTATGTCTTATCAGATGCATCTAAGAAATTTTCTTCAAAATTAGCCCCTAAATTCATCCTTTGTAAGATCACACGTGTCATTAGTCCCCTTATCTACGAACTTCAAGATGCTAAAGGAAAACGCCAAGGCAGGTGGCATATTAAAGACCTTAAGCCATTCTCTGCTGACCCAAATGCTACCTAAGTTTTTCACGTTCTATTCCCCTTACGATTTACCTAATATTTTTTTTGTTCTCACTATCAATTAGTTAACTTTAATTGCTCATTTCCCCTCTTGTACTGTGTATATTTCTTACACGTTTAACTTACTTACCTTAAATTAGCTATCTTTTTCTTTTCGGTTGACTTTTCCTTGACCATACCGTTAGATATATATCATTTTATTCTCTACACCCCCCAATATTTCATTTAATTAATCTTCGAACTTTTCCTACAGCATATTATTTGGTTTTTAGTATTTTTCTTACGTCATTTAATTGTGAGGTAATTGTCGTAACTTTGGTTGAAATAACTCATTGAATTTTTATGATTGGTTTGAGCTGATGTTAGAGTGGATGCTTTCTTCTTTGGGCTCACATAGGAGCCGCGGCCTATGCCATTGTAAGAAATAGTCCGTGTTCGCAGTTGCAAAAAACTAGGATCGTCTATTCCATGTGTTTTTCCTCTGAATTATTACAGTCGCCCACATTATACTATATCATTATTTCTTTCTTTTTCTACTAAATCAACATAACTTATAAACATTTTTTTTTCATTGTTTTTTATTAAACTTTGTGGTGAGGTGCTATCGCTTATTGATATCTTATTAAATTCTCGGTTGTTTTAGCATATTGGGACAGTGTACCTGTATTTAACTGCTTATAATTAGGCATCGTTGTGTGTTTAGGGTGCTACCGTTTTAAAAACTACCTTAAAACAGTTTGTTTTTGTGTGAATGTATCTGTATTGATACTTTTAAGTTGTTGTGTCAACTTTTGTCTGATTTTCTTATCGTAGTGGATGCACCCAAATGTCTTTGCCGGTTCCTCGTGCCGTTTCTTGTAAACGGACCTGCTTCACGAGTCTCTCTTTTTAGAGGGTACGAGAAATTCCTATTTAACGGCTCCACGGAGCCACTCTATCGTTACCTTTATCTATTATCTTTGGTAATGTTTAAGTTAATATCTTTATCTTATTTATTATCTTAGATAATACCCTTAGTTTTAATATTGTTGCGATCCACTATTAGGCAACCCGTCAAACATACAAACGCCCGGGGCACAGCGTATTCTTCAGCATTCGAGAATCCTTCTACAAAGTTCTAGATAATGAGTCATATCTTAATGCAGGGTATATATAAGGCCGCTTATGAATGTAAGAGTTAGTCTATTCTTGAATGTCTAATATAAATTATAACGTTGTAAGTGATAGCAGTTTTGAGCTTTTGAAGTATACATAAATGTGATATGCTGTGTCTAATGTTCATACAGCTTGTAGTATACATAAATAAATAGAAGTGTATAAATAAATAGTAGTGTTAGTGTTGTTAATGAACCTATGGTAAAGGAGTTAATTTAAGAAGATATTAGTGCTTGTAAATTCATTAGTGTAATAGTGCTTCATTGTTAAGTGGACTGAAAACATCTATAAATAAGGCATATACTGTTAATTAGACTTGTGAACAGTAAGTAATAAAGACGTTTGTTATTACTTGTTTTAAATTAAGGAAACGCGGTAGTAGTAGCGCGTTACACTGGTGTCAGGCATTTGTGGGGTATATAGTGATTAATTTAAAACACAAGTCTAAAGACATTTAAGTAGTTTATATATGCCAGTTACAAGGAGTCAAAATAAGATGGAGGCAGAAAGTTTAATGAATTTCCTTAAGGATTTTAAATCCGAAATGCAAGTGACACTTAGTGAAAATGCTGAGAAAATGGAGGAGAGGTCGGCTAAACTGGAAGTGACACTAAACGAAAACTTAGTGAAGTCAGTTGAACTGGAATCGACCCTTAAAGAATTTAAATACGGCATGGAAATGACACTTAGTGAAAATGCTGAGAAAATAGAGGAAAAGTTAAGTGAAAATACAGCCACGTTAGAACGAAGATTAATGGAAAGTTCCATTGCATTGAAAGAAGATTTCACTGAACAGGTAAAACAGTTGAGCAAAAGTTGGACAGTAAATTGATAAAAATGGAAGAAGATGTGATGAGGCTGCAAGAACAAGTAATTTCACTAACAACGCGGCCACTTGAATTGCCAAGCCAAGTTGTTAATCAGAACATTCCAGAAATAAGAACCACGGAAAGAAGCGAGTCAATTCCGTCTAAATTTAAAGTAAAACCACCTACATTCGATGGTAAAACACCTTGGCCCACATATTTGAAACAATTTGAAGCTGCTGCAATAGCCAACGGTTGGTGCAACAAAGAAAAGGCTATCTCTTAATAGTGGCCCTACGGGGAAGCTCTTAACATCTTACAAACGATTCCCGATCACCAGCAGAATGATTACGGCCTCTTAACATCGAAGCTTGAGATGAGATATGGAGACGCTCACCTTCAACAGGTTTACCACGCACAAGTTAAGAACCGCTCGCAAAAGACAAGTGAAAGCCTGCAAGAATTCGAAGCTGACATCGCCAGATTAGTTAGATTGGCATATCCAACGGCACCAGATAGTTTTCTCGAACAACTGGCTGTACAAACATTTGTGGATGGCGTTAAAGATGGCGAAATACAGCAAGCGCTAAGATTAGCACGGCCAAAATGTTAGATGACGCACTGGCTCATGCGCTTGAATTTGAAGCAGCTAAGCAGACATCACACAGAATGAGTCACAAAGTTCGGTCTGCCTTAGAGGAACCTGATCAAGCGCAGAACAGCATAGATGAAATAATTAACCGTGTGGAAAAGCTTGAAAGACAACGACCGCGGAGATCGCGTCTGCGATGCTGGAGCTGCGGTGAAGTTGGTCATATGCAGAGACGCTGTACTCAACCAAAGAAACAACCGGTTGAGTTAAAGCAGGTCAATATAAGGGGGCGAACGTCGACAGCACAGCGTAGTGCTCCGGAGATTATCATCCGTGCTGCATCGTCAATGAGAAGTCTGGACAGCATTTATATCGATGGTAGAATTAATGGTAAGATTGTCCGATTACTCGTGGATACAGGAGCGACAAGGACTATCGTTAGACCAGATTTGGTTGGTCGTGGAAAAGTGCTACCTGTATCGGTGTGTCTTCGAACGGCAAGTGGTGAGAAAATTTGTACTCACGGAGAGACTGCCGTTATGTTGACAATTGGGGACAAATTAATTAATCATCGAGTGTTGGTAGCTGAAATTACAGAAGAAGTGATCTTGGGAATGGATCTCATGAGAGAATATGGGTTTCATGTAAACATGAAAGAAAATGTGCTTCGGATAGATGATGATGAGATTCCATTTCAAGGTAGGAGTACCAGACGATGCAAGTTCGAATGATTTGCGATATGAAAATACCCGAGAAGGCGGAAATGATAGTGATGGGACGCCCGGATGGTACGCTCCGCGAAGGACAAGTATGCATGATGGAAGCAACTGAATCGGGAATGGGTCAGGAGGGACTTCTGATTGGAAGAACGCTGGTAAAGTCTCGAAATATGGTACCAGTAAGGGTGCTGAACATTAATCCCCATACAGTGACCCTGAAGAAAGGCATGATTGTGGAAGTTGCATTCCAGTATGTCATATTAAACGTTGTGTGGACGACACGAAAAATAAACCAACCAACGGTTGCTCACAGAAATTGCTGGATATGTTGATACCCTCGTGTCAAGGATTAAATGGCGACCAACTGGGCAAGGTAAAAGAACTGGTCGGACGATATCGAGGTGTGTTTGCACTGGATGATAGTGAGAAAGGAAGGACGAATGTTGTGCAACACAAGATCAATACTGGAGATGCGCAACCGATAAGACAACACCCAGGCGGCTTCCTTTGGCAAAACGTAAGGAAGCTGAGCAAATTATCACCGATATGGAAGAACAGGGAGTGATTGAACCTCGAATAGTCCATGGGCATTCCCGGTAGTGCTTGTCAAGAAAAGGACGGGTCGACAAGGTTTTGTGTAGACTACCGGCGGCTTAACAATGTGACAAAGAAAGACAGCTATCCTTTGCCCAGAATTGATGACACCTTAGATACTCTATCCGGATCTAAATGGTTTTCGACCTTGGACTTGAAAAGCGGATACTGGCAGGTAGGCTTGGAGCCAAACGATAAAGAAAAGACTGCCTTTACAATTGGAACTGGATTATGGCAGTTCAAGGTCATGCCATTTGGATTATGCAATGCCCCTGCTACTTTTGAACGATTGATGGAGTCGATACTGCGTGGACTGTCTTGGAAGACTTGTCTGGTGTACCTGGACGACGTGATAGTTCTAGGCCGGTCTTTTGAAGAACACCTTAAGAACCTAGAGGAGATATTCCAAAGATTACGCGGGGCAAACCTTACATTGAGCCCCAAGAAGTGTCACCTATTTGGAAAAGAGGTGAAATACCTAGGACATGTTGTTTCAGAGACCGGAATAAGAGCTGACCCTGACAAAATAAAAACGGTACAAAAGTGGCCTACACCAACAGATATACACCAACTACGCAGTTTTCTAGGATTGTGCACATATTACCGACGTTTTATACTTGGGTTTGCGAACATTGCCAAACCGTTAACAAAATTAACCGAAGATGGACAAGAATATGATTGGAATGACGACTGCCACAGAGCATTTGAACAACTGAAACGGCTACTAGTTACAGCACCAATTTTGAGTTATCCACGGATGGAGGGGAAATTTGTGTTGGATACCGATGCCAGTAACACAGCTATAGGAGGCGTTCTTTCTCAAGTGCAGGACGGACAAGAAAAAGTTATTGGGTATTTCAGCAAGGTCTTGTCGCGGCCAGAAAGGAACTATTGTGTGACAAGAAGGGAGCTGTTGGCCGTCGTCAAATCCGTAGAGCACTTTTATAAGTACTTATACGGCCGTAAATTCCTGTTGAGAACAGACCATGCTGCACTGAAATGGTTACTCAGTTTCGAAATCCTGAAGGGCAAGTGGCAAGGTGGATAGAGCGGCTGCAGGAATATGACTTTGATACAGAACATCGTGTAGGAACTAGCCATCGGAATGCAGACGCTCTATCAAGGAGACCTTGTCCGATGGACTGCAATCATTGCTCCAAGATGGAAGAGAAAATAAGTGTCATCCATAGAATGACGGTAACCGATGATACTTGGCAACTCGAAAGAATACGAGAAGACCAGAAGAATGACGCCGAAGTGGGACGTATTATTGAGTGGAAAATAGAGGACAACGACCAGCTTGGGAAGAAATTAGTATTTCAAGTAGGAGCCTGAAGGCATACTGGGCACAGTGGGACTCCTTGATGATGGAAAATAGAATCTTGAAACGACGCCTGGAATTTGAAGATGGCACTGAGAGACTTCAAGTGATAGTGCCGAGAAGCAGAGTGCCGGAAGTGTTGCAGCACTTGCACGATGGTATTTCCGGAGGGCACTTTGGCGTGAAAAGAACTCTCGAAAGAGTGAGAGAAAGATTCTATTGGGTGAACTGCAAAGAAGATGTGAAGGAGTGGTGCCGGAAATGTGAATTGTGTGCCTCTGCAAATGGCCCGGTCACAAAACGGAAAGCCCCAATGAGACAGTATAACGTGGGAATCCTTTTGAGAGGGTAGCCATTGATATAGCTGGTCCGTTTCCTGAATCAGAGAAAGGAAATAAATACATCTTGGTTGCAATGGATTATTTTACCAAATGGCCGGAGGCATATGCTATACCTAACCAAGAAGCCGAGACGGTGGCAGATGTACTAGTCAGGAGTTGTTTTGTCGTTTTGGAGTTCCGTTGGAATTACACTCCGATCAAGGTCGAAACTTCGAATCGGCGTTGTTTCAAAACGTCTGCAAGCACCTTGGAATCAGGAAGACTAGAACCACGCCACTTCATCCCCAATCGGATGGAATGGTTGAAAGAATGAACAGGACGTTAGGAAGTACCTGACCAAAGTTGTCTCTGAACATCAACGAGACTGGGACCAATATTTACATTTGTTCCTACTGGCGTACCGATCTTCGGTACATGACAGCACAGGACACTCGCCCGCTTGCGTAATGCTAGGACGTGAATTGCGGCTACCATGTGATCTTCAGTTTGGATTTAAACCTGGGAAGAGATCGCAGGTGAAGATTACGTTAGTAAGCTTCGTGAAAGATCAAATAGTATTCACGAAAACGTCCGAAAGAATATACAGGCAGCAAGCGATCGAATGAAATCACAATATGACACGAGAGCACAAGAAGGTGGTTATCAACCTGGAGATTTAGTGTGGTTGTACAATCCACAAAGAAAACGTGGATTGTCGCCAAAACTACAAAGACAATGGGAAGGGCCGTACGAAGTGTTAAAAGGATTAATGATGTAGTGTACCGGATCAGAAGATCCTCGTGGTAAACCGAAAGTGGTACACTTTGACCGTTTAACATCCTACGCTGGCAACAACCAGGAAGACTCGAATAATGATAATGGTGTTCGGCAAGTTATTAATCATGAGCCAAATGTAGATTTTGAGAGCTTTATGGCGGCGTATGGTGGTTCCGCTAAAGCGAGATTTGGCGTTGTTGTTGAAAACAGCAAGATCTGTTTAGAGCACCAGAAGAGTATTCCTTGCACATTGCGTAGCTCAAGATTTGGCAATGTCAAGGGAATAGCTGTTGTTTTAAGAAAAGTTTGGATGTGTAGATGAATTAGTACAACAGCAGCCAACTGTAGGAAAAGCTTTGGTTCTTCAAGATATGAATCGTTATGTTTACTATCTGGTCACCAAAAATTCTTCATGGCAGAGACCTAGTTATGGACATCTATGGGAGGCTTTGCTGAATCTTAAAGCTCAGATGATGGAAAATGGAGTAACGAAACTAGCGGTTCCCAAGCTAGGTTGTGGACTGGATCGCTTAGATTGGAGGATAGTCCGAAATATGCTAGAAGTAGTTTTCCAGGAAACCAACGTCCAGGTTCTTGTTTGTTGTTATCAACCGGTTGCCTACCAAGACCAAGAAAAGAGTGTTGACTGTTACTTCCAACGACGCGGTGGATGCACCAGAGGAGATAGCTGCCGATACCGTCACCAGTCATCGAATTGGCGTCAAGATGGATTTACAGTTACGAGACGTAACGGTTTTAAAGAGGGGGCAGTGTTGCGATCCACTATTAGGCAACCCGTCAAACATACAAACGCCCGGGGCACAGCGTATTCTTCAGCATTCGAGAATCCTTCTACAAAGTTCTAGATAATGAGTCATATCTTAATGCAGGGTATATATAAGGCCGCTTATGAATGTAAGAGTTAGTCTATTCTTGAATGTCTAATATAAATTATAACGTTGTAAGTGATAGCAGTTTTGAGCTTTTGAAGTATACATAAATGTGATATGCTGTGTCTAATGTTCATACAGCTTGTAGTATACATAAATAAATAGAAGTGTATAAATAAATAGTAGTGTTAGTGTTGTTAATGAACCTATGGTAAAGGAGTTAATTTAAGAAGATATTAGTGCTTGTAAATTCATTAGTGTAATAGTGCTTCATTGTTAAGTGGACTGAAAACATCTATAAATAAGGCATATACTGTTAATTAGACTTGTGAACAGTAAGTAATAAAGACGTTTGTTATTACTTGTTTTAAATTAAGGAAACGCGGTAGTAGTAGCGCGTTACAATATCGTTATCTTACCGATTACCTATAATAATAATTTTAGTTAGTCTCTTACATTAGCGACTACCGTTAGTAATAACTTTAGTTAATTTCGCGTTATCTTACCTGTTATCTTTAGTAATAACTTTTGTTTAATTTCACGTTACCTTACCTACTATCTCTAATAATAACTTTAGCTTAATATCGCGTTGTCTTACCTGGTATCTCAAACAATAACTAAAGCTTAATACCGTTATCTTATCTATTACCTTTGATGATAACAATTTAAGCTTAATATCGTTATCTTATCTATTATCTTTAACAACAATTTGAGATCTTGTCTTATCTTTTTATTTTCATAACGTTTGGTATTTATGACCAGACGTGGGAATTATTTTTCTTGAAATTTAAGTGAAAAAGCTAACCTGATATAGAAATGTAATTTGTTAGGTTAGCCATATAAGGATTTAGTAGGGTGGTATTTTTGGTAAATTTGTTGATTCACAACCATGTCATGGACAAGTTTTAATGTGTATCGTTAGTAAACCAAAGTACCAGTAACAAAAATTTGCTAGAGTGTAGACTAACGCACTCTCATGAACATTTTAAAATTTGGGCACTTTTTGCCAACAAAGAACAGTTTTGATGCAACGCTCATGTGTGTTTGCACGTAAGAACTTTAATGTTAGCTTTAGTTTAGATAGGTTAGGCAACTTGTCGCATTTGTTTTAATTTAAGTAGTGTTTCATGCTCCCCGACAAATTTGTGCTGTCGATTATTAGTGTAGTCAAAGACAATAGGGCTACATTTTCCGTTTCCTGGTATTTGGGTAGACATATCGGTCGAAAAAAAAAGGTGGCGCCTTATATAAACATTTTGTAGGTTTTAAGTTAGGTTTTATGTAGGGTAGTTAGGACTTAGATTTTAAGCTGTTACTGTGCTAACAGACTTTTTCTTTTTTTAAGGTTTTTCTTTTGTGGCTTTGTCGCGATTGTTACGTGCCAAATTGGCACTAAACATTGTCTTAGCTTAATTTTTATGTGCGGAAGTTTTCGCGCCTTAAAATTTAAAAGACTTAACGTGTATTTTTGTCACGCCAGAGGGCGTTTGCGCGAGATCGCGCGGGAAACTCGGGCCGACGCGTGAAAGAACAAAAGTGGGAAGTTTCCGAAAGACGCTTAGAAAACGGGGCTTTTTGCCTCTGACCTTCGTGAAGAGCGGTTTTGTCAGGTATCGTATCGTGCCTTATCTTTATTTATGTAGATCTCCTTGCCTGATTATCTTTGTTTGTCGCCCTTATACCTGTTCCTGCCCTTTCCCTACATAGGTAGAGGTAATTTGTAGCCGTTGGCCGAACCGCATTCCACGCCGGAGCACCATCTTTAATCACTCCGGAGTGGAGCCCTGAGATCCAGTCGAAGCAATTTGGATGGACGTTAGACGTACCCTCCGTTAATTGCCTTAAAAGGGCCATCAGTAGCCCTGATGGACTTCAACAGAAGCCAACTTTAACTCAGGGACATATTCATGTGAGTATTTCGCTGTTATAAACTATTGTCTTAAATTTATATTTTCCGTTAATTGCGTATTAAATTTGTGCATTGTGTGACGTCATTGTCAGATGGCCGCGCTAAAACCTGTGTAAAGCTTGGAGCTACCACCTGCCGTGGCGTCGCTTTATCCGCGCTTGCGCGATTGCTATTATAAACCTTTAAATTGTGCAATTATGAACTTTAAAATGTAAGAAGTATTAGAGGGAAAGGGGCGAAAATTCTTTGTTATCATATCGTTGTTCACTGTGCAGGGTAAAACTCAACAAGTCGTGGCATAAATTTTATTGTGTGGATTTTAAAATTATTCTAGATTAATTAGAGGTGGCTGAGCGTAAAAATACACCGCGAGTTTGGCGATATCGTAGCAAATATATATATATATATATATATATATATATATATATATATATATATAATACTCATATTTAGACCAGGGTAGAAAATTAAATAATCACATCAAATAATTTTAATCACCGTGTATAAGGAATTTTATTAAATAATACGCTTTATTAAAACCATGAAGCATAAATAAATTCGGTCGTCTCAGTAAAAATAAGAAATTTAAATCATGTACAAGACGCTTTATATCAAAAGAAACAGTATTAAAAAAGCTCTGCGTGTAATTTATTTATTCCTAATAAAGAAACAAATAGAAATTACATGCAAAATTTATCTTAATTAACTCTATTTCAAGTAACCGGTATTGAACAAAACGTACAGATAATATCTATAGAAACTTGTAAAAACCCAATAAAATGCAAATCCTAGAAGTGTTAGTTAGAAGTAGGATGTTTGAACACACCTGCGTATTTTAAAAGTCAATTTCAGTTTAATTTGTTTAGATAAACATGTCGATTCTAAGGATATTGGAAACGGTCAGATGCTTTAGCACGAAATACAAAACAGGGTTTATTTAAAAAGCTCATTCGGCGAAAATTTTGCAGATAATTAATGTTTACAAAGAATCTTGGAGAAACCGGGGCTTAATATTCACGAGAAGGTGCGATACGGGGTTATTTAACCCAGATAGTCCACATGGACTAAAATATAATCGATAATAAAGAATATCAATTTGCACCAATACGAACAGGTTAGAAAAGGAAAGAGAAAATGCGTCAAGCAAAGACACATATAGTAAAAGGCGTGATTTAAGCAACGTCACGAGGGTCACAATTGGTTGAAAATAGGATGCAAATATCAGAGGTAGAAACAACGATTTCTGTACAAAATTAATTAGTTTTTCTCGGACATGTTTGCGTGCCGTGTGAGAATTTCTGAGATTTTCAACTGGCGAGTACAAAATTCGTAAAAACCGACGCACAGGCTACGGACTGGGAACCTAGCATGCGAAATTCTTTAGAATTACCCGTTTTGTGGAACAGACCGACAGACAGGCTTTTTGCTATATATACCGAGGTGAATATAAACAAGCTCTCTGAGATCCGCGACTTGATTGAAGATGTTAAACAGTGCATTTTAGTTTGATAAAATAATTTAAAGTTTGCTCGTATATTTTAGTGATTCAAAATAGTTTGTTATTTACGTGCTAACATGAATGTACTTCAGTGCACTTAGATACAAGGTAATAAAATTTAGTATCACTGTACCAATTAGCAAAATTTACAACGACAAATGTATACACAAAAGTAGGCAGTTTTGGCGTATATTGGTGAAAGAAGTATCAATTTCTTTGTTATTTTTCGGGGTGTTAATAATTAAATGGTTCAAAACGTGTCTGGATCCACAAAACCAGGGTCAGATATACACAGATGAGTTCCGGAAAAGCCCAGAAACAACTTTAAATAAATGGTGATGGAGAAAATTTTAAAAGCGTTGAGAATTAGAAGCCGTAAATATAATCCTGTTGGAATGGTGTGATTAACTAAAGGGACGATGTACATTGAAGCTACGAGGACAGTAACCTTCAGGTAAATTATACTATTTTGTTTGACATTTTGGTGTGTGTTGAATAACTTTATAATTGATTTACTTTAAATGGACATTAGTGAAATTGTACTAACAATAAAATTTTAATTTTAAGGTGAAATTTGCTTGTTTAAGTAGAAAGGGGTATTTAGTATTGATGTTCTGAATTATGATGAAAATTTGGGTATGTCTTTGAGCTCAATTAGACGAACCTGGTTAATTAACGTAAAGGGGTGGTAGATGCTCCCTCCGGTCTGCATATATTGTTATATTAATTAGTAGGCATCCAACAAGGACTTTAATTCTGGATGCACATTAAAATGATAATAAAATTAATTTTGAAATTCTTTTTAAAACTGAATTTTATGCTGAAATTTAATTTGAAAATTTAATGTATTCTGAATATTGATGTAAATAGAGTTAACGTTGATGTTTGTGGTAGGAATGTGTTGTTTAATTTTATGAATGAGGAGGTTTATAAAATTATGTGACCAGCCGAGGCGAAAACAGGATCACAGCAGTTTATGACGCCCAATCGGTGGGACTAGAATTTTTTTGTTGAAAGGACCCAGTTCCCGCATTCACAGGAGTATATCACAGCAGTATATATATATATATATATATATATATTCCTTTCATAATTATTCAAACTCCACTTGGCACCTGCAGTAAACCACGACGCCTTCCGAAGTTATCCAAAGATTGCCGAAGACGCTCAACTGCTTCAACCTGTCTATATGTTAATTTCACATATTTATCATGTCTATATTTGTATCTATGAACTTTATGACTGATTTAACCTGTAAATATGAATTGCTTTATACATATTAATCCATAATAGAGCCAAAATCTACATACATTGCCTAAGAAGTTAGGCGCCGCCCACTCAAACGGTAACAGCGCACTTCCTATTTCGTACTGTATTTCCTTAAATAAAACTTATATTGCGTTATTCGTTATCATATGCGGTTCACCTTTGGTTTTGACAGAAAACGAGCTCTTAATATTAATGTAATTGTAGTAGGTTGCGGTTCTAGTGTCGGAATTTTAAATTTCTTTAATTACTCTATCGCTGTGATCTGCATTCCGCGTGAAGGGCAAATACGAATAATAGTCTTCCTTCAAAATTGTTTCTTCGTAGCGAGGCCTTTTAAATATGTCTAATTTGACAACTTTGTCAAACCGTAGCTTGTTCAAGGGAGAAATAATTACTGACGAAATGTGATCTGCAGCCATTTTCATATTGTTAAAATCTCAACGTTTTCTGCGACCGAGTTCGGCCATTTGTAATACTTTTTATTTTTTTGATTTTGAAGTTGTTGCCTTCATCCGCTTCTTACAAGACCTTGTCGGCTTCGTGCCTACTCTCTGAGTATTTGTGCTGCGAGTACACGATGTCGTGTTGCTTGCCCGTTTTATCTAAGGGATTAATGCTCTTGTTTCCGCGGTTTAAACGCTCTTGTAGCCTGGAACCGGGGCCAGGAGGGTGAACTTCGAAGGGTAATTTATTTAATAGGCTGTTAATCTTCCTTCTCACACCTCCTCCTCATCCTTCTCTCACCTCCTCTCTCTCTTCTTCTTCTTCGAGAACGGCTCCTTTTTAATTCCATGGTATGGTGCTTCATTCGGTTTCCGTAAAACTGCTATTATATTTGAATCTTATTTTAAACGTTAGAAAAGGATCGTCATCAATTCCGCATCCGAAGCCGCCACCGACGCCGCATACATTGTTCAACCACTCGCCTTCGTTTCCGTTTTCTAGCTCTCGTCCTCCTAGATAACTTATAAATTAGAAAGAAGGTCTCTTAGCATCGTAGACTAAGGTGCTGATGGTGATAAAGGATCTACTGATGCTGCTGCTGTAGCTTGTCATAGTTGTGTATGGAGTTTGAACGTGCCGGCCAAAAATGGGATCTGTGGATGCATGGTAAATAAGTCCATACGTTTCCAATCTTTAGAACAAGTGCACCTTGATTACAGCGGCGGCGACAGCAATAATGCCGAAATGTTTTTAATTTGAGGAACCTCGAAAGATACGAATGCGTCCGCAGGATATACGGGTGCCGGATTTCTTTGTCAGGAGAACACACTCGGTTTAAATAGGCGGCCGCGGGCGGTCATTACGGAGTCATGATGAATAATGGTCATTTTTAATTGCGTGCATCGGCCTTTATTGTATCAGCGTAGGTGTTGGGTAGAGAATGCACATCCAGGACACGATTTTATTTGTAGGCGAGGCCCATATATTTGATCGGAACCATCTGTTTGCGGCGATGGTGATGTCCCATGTGCAAAGCAATAGCTATGCATCTATAATTGTTTTTGCATATACTCCGGCAATTTATCGAAGTTTCTAACCACGTCTTTACTTGCGTACTTTTCTATATATTCGAGCGGTAATTTCGTACAATTTTCGACTGTCAACATTTTTTTGTTTCTATCTATTCTTGTATAATACGAACATATGATTTGAATTGAATGTGCAATCTCGTAATAATTTTTTCTCCCCAAGACAGAGCATTATATGTCTCATCATAATTTATATTGACACCTTTATTTAATTTTTTCGCTTTGCTCTACCGTATATTCGGTCACTTTATTGCTTAATTCTTGAATAGCCTCGGGGTTAACTTGAGTTTAAAATCTCCAATTTTTAAAATTTTACAGTTTTTAGTTGTGAAGTATCTAATCAATGACGCCCACACGGATTCTGAAGATGATGATGAACCGTACAGTTTTATGTATTCGCCGTTAAATATGAAATTAGTTTTAAGAGAACCGAATTTCACAACATCTTCTCAAGCTTCGCTCTATTAGGGCAAAAGCGTCTTCTAAAAATTGCATGGGATTTATGTGATACAAATCTACCAACGTACTCGAACGTATCCTACGAGCAAAAGCTGATTTCAATTCGACTAACGCGATATTGTTTAACGTTCTACGGTTTTTAGCATTTTTTGATGTTGATCTGTCTAAATTTACAGCTGCTTCGTCGTCGTAATTCTCATCGTTCTTGCCTTTACATTAGTAATATCATCATCACCGTTCTTATGAATAAGCAAGGATTTGAAGTGACGTTTTTACCTACGTTAAAAGCACCTTTCAGTTGTTTTAAAATTAAACGTGCAGAAGACGGATCAGGCACCTTTAATTCACCAGAACATTGCTCTTTATCATATGATGTCACTGTTTACCATTCGAACAATTATGCGATAAGAAATTACAAACATTTTTAATATTCTTTTTTACTTGTGCGAGGTTAGTAATAGCAATAGCATTACTAGGGATGAATCTCAGGTAAACGTCAACACGCGCTTGACGTTAATTGTTACTTTCTTTTATTTGCATAGTCGTTTAGATAATAAACCTGCGATTTAAAGATGCTGTTACAAATTTGCCGGCAGATGGCTGAATCTGTTCTACTTGTTTGTTTTTTTTGGTTGATAATTTATTGAATCCCTTTCGTTTTAGTATGATACTTATTTCTAAGATTAAAATCGCACATTATCTCATCGTATTTTAGTTAATGGCTGAACAAACCTCCACAGTCTTCTCAAATTATTAATAGACCGCCGCACGCGCGTGTTCATTTGCGACTGTTTTTTGTATTTTAATTTTATCATGTCTTATCTCGCTTGGAAACTAACGATAAATATTTTTTGAAATAGTTTTTAAGGTTTTATGAATTAGATCAATTGTCGGCCGCGGTGTCCAGACGTTCTATAAAGAAAAAAATTTTCATCAACATAACCGCATCAATGAGGTTATTTTTTTAAAATCGAACAACTAAGACTAAAAATTTCTGAATAAAGTTACATATACCTGAAAGGATGGAAGCTCGACGGTGTGTGACCTATCGAACATTCAAATTCGCGCTCGCATTTTGCCAAATGCGCCGCCAAGGACCGCTCCTTCTTTCGCACATCATGCTGCGCTAACGCGAGCGAGCGAACGCGATATTCACATACAAATACACACACACACACACCCGGATTTTTTATTACCACTTCTTTAAATATACCTCACACATACTATACACAGGTGCACCCTCTACGATATGGACTTTTTTATTAGCACTTTTTTTAAAACCACCTCAACACACGCAGGTACATCTGTATGTTCACAATATATATATATATATATATATATATATATATATATATATATATTCATTAGATTTATTCTTTCTTGACCTTTCTTGATAAGTATCAATATTTTCAATTGTTCTTGGGAATTTTAGGTCTTTCAATACACGCTACAATCAATAAACTATTTCATACTTGTCAAATACATAATCTATTTGTTATCGTTCCCAGACGTTTCAACCTCATTACACAGGTCTTTATCAATGGTTACTATAACAGAAAGTACATACAATTTTATTTACGTATATATTTTTACTATTACCTTAAAACGAAATTCAAAAGCACAATTAAATTCTTAATTTAAACAGGTATACATTACACATACCAATGAATATATTTATCAAATATTTATTTACACATAGGTAGGTTGGTTCGTTACAAACGTTAAACTAATATCATTTTATCCAAAATGACAGTTATAATTTTAGTAAGCTAATCGTATGGTCGTTATCTGTTTTACCGGTAATAACCTTGACATTTATTCCTTGATTTAATATTAATACTATATGTAGAGATTATTATCAATGTTTATGTTGTGTTTTAATTTAATTATATTTGGTATTTTTATTTAGCTTTTTAATTGTCCACACTATTTAATATTTAAAAACTCAAGCACATTACATGTAAATTATTAATGCTTTTTTTAGTAAAATTATTTACGTATAGGTGGCTATATTGTTTTAACCTTAAACTAATATTCATTTTTCCGAATTGACATTATATTTGTAGATAATCGTATGGTTGTTATCTGTTTTACCGGTTATTACATTGAATTTATTCCTTAATTTAATATTATACTATACGTAGAGATTATGATCTATTTATTGCTGTTTTATTTGATTATATTATGGTATATTTTACTTAGCTTTTTAATATCAGTCTTTTCATTAACTGCAGTAGGGGTTTTTGCTATAAATCATTTCAAGTACTTCTCGCTTTTTTTGGTTTATTTCAGTTTTTATAATTTTTGTTTGCTTCACAGTTTGTTTGACACGGAATTTTATATATAGTGTGTGTTTTTTATTTTTCGGTACTAGTGAATTTTTTTATTTTGTTCCATTTACTTTTTATGATATCTATTGCAAGATCAGTTGGAATATTTGTATATAATGCTACTACATCCAGTGAGATTAAAATGTAGTCATCTGGTATGTTTTTCATTTTTATCTTTTCTTTGAAATCCCAGGAGTCTTTGATATAGTGCTCGTTTTCATAACATATGGTTTTAAGAATGTTTTTAAGAAATCTAGATAATTTGTTGTACGGTGCTTGTGTTGTAGCAATTATTGGCCTCATAGGGATATCTGTCTTGTGTAATTTTGGCACCCCATAGATTTTTGGGTTGTAATGCATTGTTTATTGTTAGGTTTTTCATTGTTATCGGTGATATATATCCTTTTATTTCCCAGTTTTTTACCATGTCATTGTTCATTTTTTGGTACTTATCTGTTGGGTTATTTTTAATATGTTTGTATGTCTGTTCATCGTTTAATAGATTTGTGATTTTATTTTGGTATGCCTCTTTATCCATAATTACTGTTTTATTGGATTTATCAAGTTTTAATATTATAACATTGGAATTATTTTTTAAAAAAATTTTTGTTTTGTTAATATTTATGTTTAATTTATTATATGTATTGTTATTATCATTGTATTTTTTGGCTTTACCCATACATTGTAAAGTATTTTTATAGTTGATTAAAATATTACAACTTGCTGCTCTTATGTCATCCTGTTGTTCAAATGTGAAATTATTAATAGCAGTTTCAATTCCTGCTATAATTTCAGGATATGGCAAGCATGTATATTTATTTATTGGTGCTGTAAAATTCGGGCCTAAACTTAATGTATCCATAGCAAAATCTGGAATTTGGTATTGAAAGACCTAAAATTCCCAAGAACAATTGAAAATATTGATACTTATATATATATATATATATATATATATATATATATATATATAGCCATGGATATCGGGAACTAAGCTTTTAACATCGAGCCCCAGCGTTGGGCCGTCATAAAAGTGCCGTGGAACCTCAGTAAAATTCGTGCCCCACCTGGGCCCCACATAAAATTTTCCAAAAAAAAATTTAAAAAAAATTTATTACCCTTCTATTTGGACGCCTTTGAATTTCTCTGCTCACTTTGGCTAGCTCAGCAATCGGCCTCTTCTTTGAATATCTATTTTTACATACCTCTCTCATACTCACACACCATCAAATAAAATTACCAAAATAATACAACCACACAACCTTTTATTTACACATATTAACAGATAAAATATTTACACATGAGTACAAACAGTTTGGTACAATAATTACCAGCTCAATTATCAAATGTTTTAAAGTCCTTGATTTTTAAATTATTTTAAACAAATTCAAGTTGATATGAGTAGATGGGCCCGCATGTAACCCTAATTTGACTTCAGACTGGTGTATTGTGAGCTCATTATAACCCAGTTTTGTTTGAATATGCTTTTTAAACCTTGCATTAATGAAAACAAAATTTACAGACCCGTTTACTCCTTACAACCACAATTTATAGCCTGAATAAATTTTTGTATATCCTCAATAAACCCCATTTCAATACTCAAAATTATTAAATTGTCCTGCACATGTATCTTTTTAAACAAGTTTTTAAAACAATAAATATGCCACCAATAAGTAAACCACACAAACACAAAATATTCACAAAAGTTTATATAAAAACAGAAATTTCAAATTTATTACCTGGAGACACCTTTACTCTTCGTCACCGCTGGAGATGGCTACCAGAAACCCCTCGTCGTTGTGTTCATCTACTACGCTGATTTTAGGATCCACCGATCCCCACCATCTAATATCTCCGCTACCACTCCTGTTCTTCGCAAGATAGTCGCTTCGTATCTCAGTAACATTCCATACTAGATATTCCACGCATACAAATTGCTTTCCAGTTCTGCTTACCCCAAATATCATGCATCCATTTAATAACTTTGTCGTAGTAGCGGGACCTTTTATTTAAATAAGCACTAACTCGTGCAATCACTTTAATAACTTACGGTCCGCTACTACGGTTTTTAATTTCAAATAAGATGTCTAACGTAACTTTACTGAACACACAAATTTTAACCAAAAGCTTTACTATTAAGTAGGTCTGAACCCGTATTAAGAACTTGATGGAAGAAAAAGAGAGCTTTAATATCTTTGCCAGGATATTTATATTATTCTCCAATCCCCCTAGTGGAACCCGTTTCATAAGAAAAGCTTGTTTTCCAAGCGGTTTCTTAAAATTGTGAACGTAACCGACTATAAATTCTGAACATTTTCTCCCGTCCGTCGTGCTGTTTACATAGAATTCGTTTCCTATCTTACCGTATGAGCTCTTTTCGAAAACTGCTAACTATCAACCAATGATATAATTTCCTGTCGTCACAATGGTCCACCTATCCGCTATACATCTCTGTTCCATGCATGTTTGTTGTCTCCTTTCAAACCCCACTTGAGTTACAGAAAATCGATGTTGTCGACGTCTTTCACCAAATCCACGTGTATATCCTACGTGACTTCTATTCAACGCTTGCTTTATCTGCTTCTCTATTTGTCGTATATTATCGATTGTTCATTTCACTCACTCTTTAAGATATTTGTTATTATAGCTGCTTATACAAATTGACCGTTGAGAACAATTTCTATGGAATTCTATATTAACGTTCGTTTCAAATTCTCTGAACGTAACATTTAACAAGCAGGTGTTTCTTGAAATTATCGACCGTTTGAAAATAAGAATTCCTAGATTTCCCCTTTACAGTATCTGTATAAATTGCTACGTACATTGACGTATCATAAAAAAAACCAAGAGAAAGAAAGAAGAAAGGATAACCGGGCTCAATCGGCGAGTGGGTGGGGTCTTATACCTATAACTAAATTACGAAGGAACCTGAAATAAATAGAGAAAAAATATATACTCTCACTCATTCACACACAGAACAAAACATACAACAGAAAAGAAAGAACTTATAATTAAAAATATATATACAGAACACAGTAAAAAAAAAATATTCAAGAAAAATGGCGAGCTGTAGTTTTTAGGCTACTACCCCCTGACAGTATTTATTAAGAAAAGAAAAGAACCAAACGCAACCCTAAAAACCACAGCTCTAGAATATCGTAAGTATAACTTAAACTAAATTTACAAACATGTATAGTATATTTTTAGAAATTTAGGAACAAATAGTAAGGTAGTAACCAAAGAGCAGTAAATGCCAAAACAGTTCAATAATTTTAATCTATGATAATTAAATTTAGAAATGCCATCTTAGAACGGTAAAACCCCAGGCGTTCTGGTTCCGAAGTCAGAAGCGCATACCAAGAAAACAAAAAAAGGAACTCACCCTCGAGTTACTGGCATCGGGGTGGAACCAGTCGCTGGTATCCGTCAGCGAACAGGCAGTTTTACGTCAGGGCAGAGCGCATTTGACTTCGCATTCCCAGAAGAAGCGACAGCTCAAGGGATTAACGTGTCCCCCGCAGGAAGCTAGAATAATTACGAACAATAAATTAATTTAATGGAGCCGAAAAGTATTCTTTTATATAAACTCTATATACTTACCACGCTAAATAATGCGTGCCGGAAATTCACATAAAGATAACGAACAAAGCCAAATAGAACGTGTTTTCTTGTGGCTATTCGAACAGCAAATGAATTGTTACATTTGTTAAAGCACCAATGTAAGGAAATAAACCAGGAAAACCTTAATTTTATTAAAATAAATTCGCCGAATTCTTTAACAAGGGAAAACACACCAGCATTTAATTATTAAAATACTTGGAAAGTCGCCTATCTAATTAAGGCGTAAATTCCACGGGACGAAATTCTTAGAAAGGATATTTATTTTTCTAATGAAGCACAAAGATTTATCAACTTACTGTTACGTGCAAACCGAATTTGCACTTTAACATTGTTTTAGTTTAGTTTTCTTGATGTACGGAAGTTTCCCGCCATAATTTTTAAATACGCAAGACGCGGGAACATTTTAAATAGACTGGGCGGTGCTTCCGGCACGTCACAATAGTGAGTTTGCGCAAGTGTGTTTATCCCTATAGGGGTAAGGCAATAGTAGACAAAGAGTGGGGGAGAGTTTCGCGGTTCTCGCCCTGAAACGTGGCTTTTTGCCTGGTGGTGTGAAGTGAAGTAGACGTTTCTTTTTGGTGACGTACAGTTATCGTAGCTATGTAGAATCCCTTCTCTAATTACCTTTTTGTTTGGTTACCTTTACCTTCTTCCTGTCGAACCTTACATAGGTACAAATCTGCGCCACCGAAGGACCTACCGACCTCCACATCTGTAGATGGAGAGATCCATGTCTACCGCAGCTAGCCGAGCTGTTCCTTAAGTATTTGGTAGCGTCGACGCCATCTCTAATTCCTTCAGAAGGAGCCCGATGAGTGGTTACAGGCCTACTGAGTGAAATTGCAGGCGGAAGCAGAAGATCTGATGTGAGTACTCTTTCACGTATTTTTATTTGGTGCATGCCTAAAAATGTAATAAATTTGCGTAGTAATTTGATGTTAAAATGATTCGCTTTATCCTTCTTTGTTTAATTTTTATATTGCTAAATATTGCGCAATATACCTTTTGAACTTTGGTAACTGTATTACAGGCTTTTAAGAGCCATCTATCGCCATTTCAATGTACCACCATCTAAGTGTAATATTTTGTTAATTGTTTTACCGACCAGATAAACCTTCAAATGGAGTGTAACAGATGGCGCCTTCAACGTGGTGAGCTTATGAACTTTAGGGGTTTCTTCTTTGTTTTTAGGTTATGTTAATTTCAGTTATAAGCATTCAATGTTTTAACAGATGTTGTTTAAACAGCTTTTTCACTTAAGGAAACATACTTTTATTCATGTAAGTATTACAAATAAGCATTTACCTGACCTTATGTCTTTAAATACAGTTTTACGAAATTACCTATTAAAATATAACTTTTGTTGTTTTCTTAACTTTAGAAGACAGGTTTTTGAAACTTTTATGTTACATTCTAAAAACTGCATTATGGATTTACATATTGAACTAATAATATCTTAATTACCTTCGCAAGAAAACCTTGTGGTTAAACTTCTTGATTTCCGTTAATATCGTATACCTTATATATATCGTGTCTTGAATATTTTATTCACAATGAACGTTTCACATTTAAAATCCCTCGAATTGATCTACGAGCTGGAGTGTAGGAGTATCATAGCAGCTAGCAATCAGAATGATAGGCGATCTCAACTCAGGGCCGTTTTGGCACAGGAAACCAAAGGCATTGCTATCTTAAAGAACCCCGTTGGCGACTGGCCACTCAACGTATCGGAAATTAAATTATCTTTAGATGATATATCGGGTATAATAAACAAAACAGATCCTGCGGCTACTAATATCGAATTAGGGAGATTGACTTCAAGAATAACGCACGTCAAACAGCGTGTTGAATCATTATCTTTATATAACAACGACCAAGCGACTCAATCTAAACAAAGTTTGTTGTCCGAGGTGTTATTGCTTGAAGGAATTGTTTTAGAAAGACTTAATCCTAATGCAGACGTAGATATATCGTTACCTTTTTCAAATCTTGTGCTTGCCGAACCTAAACCATTAGGAAAACCTATACCTGTATACAAATGGGGTCTCACTTTTGAAGGGTTTGATTCGAAGGTTTCTTTATCATCCTTTCTTGACCGGATTAATGATTTTAAAATTTCTCGCGGGTGTACCGACCAGGACCTATTTATCTCAGCTGGTGATTTGTTCGCAGGCTCAGCGTTAATATGGTATAGAAACATACGACACCAAATTTCTACCTGGGAGGAATTAGTTGCCTGTTTAAAACGAGATTTCCTACCTTATGGCTACATTAACGACCTTTGGAACGAAATACGTAACCGAACCCAAGGTCCCGACAAAAATGTTGTGTCTTTTATTACCTCATTAGAAGCTTTATATAGCAGACTCGACAAAAAACCTTCCGAATCCGAAATTATCGATCAATTACTTAGAAATTTAAACCCCTATTTCTCAGAACGTTTGGCATTACAGCCCATATCTTCGCTAGCTCACTTTAAAGACCTATGTCGTTCTCTTCAAGAAGTGAGGTCAAGAATTGACAAATACCGGCCACCACCCGAGAAATTATCTGGTCTTTTAGAACCTGATTTAGCTTGCCAAGTTCGAGCTTCCCGTAAACTATCTACACTTAACGTTCCTCCTACCGTAACTAATACCGCACTTACCTGTTGGAACTGCAAGCGAAGTGGACATAACTATACTGTCTGCACATACCCTAGAAATATTTTTTGTTATGGTTGTGGTCGCTCAAATATTTACAAATCTAACTGCACCAACTGTAATCCTAACGTATCGGAAAACTCCCGTCGAGATATTTCAAATCAGGGTGTGAATATCTCAAGAAACCAAAATCGCCCTCAACACCAATCATCCAACGGACACAGACGCCAATAAATTCAAATTATAAAACCACTTCTAACGTTGTACCGTCATTAAATTTATCTAATAATAATACCGCTACTATTAATGTACAAAATACCTTACCTTCATTAGAGGAACTATGCAATACTACTCCAGCCGAGTGGTCTAAGTGGTTACAAACCGTCAATTCCTTTTATCATAAAAAGACTGCTGCCGTTTCACAACTTGTTAAAAAACCCTTCGATAACCGTCCACACTTATCTATCTCAATAGGTTCCTTAAATGTGATTGCTTTACTGGATACAGGTTCTTCATGTTCTCTTATAAATAACGAAGGTTTACATCAATTATCTCAACAAAATATCAAAATTCAAATTATTCCCGAAAAAACTTCCATAAATTTAGCTGACGATAATCAAATACATGTAACTGGTTCCCTTAAGTTAAAAATTCAGTAGAATCTCTTGAACGTGACGTTTTATTTTTGATTGTCCCTGCATTAGCGTATCCTTTTCTACTAGGCGTTGATTTCTGTAAACTTTTTAATCTGTCACTTTACTTTCAGGATTTTTCATGGCAAACCTCCATTAAAACGAATTCTTGTGCATCTACAGGAATATCTAACAAAATCTCTCTTACTGACTCCCAAAATGTAACTCTTAACGCTACAATCGACAAATTTCGCAAACTTAATACCTCCGAACTTGGTTGCGTTACAACGGCAACACACGTTATCTCTACAGGTGATGCCCTTCCTTTAAGCAACGTCAATATCCCTTATCGCCTGCCTTACAAAAGCATTTACATGCTGAAATAGACAAAATGTTAGTATCTGGTGTTATCTCTCCTTCAAATTCACCATGGACCTCTCCTGTATTACTAGTTCGGAAAAAGAATGACGAATGGCGTGTCTGTTTTGATGGCAGGAAGCTAAATTCTGTTACTGTTCCAGACGCTTACCCTCTACCTAGAACTGACTCAATTTTAAGCAGGCTTCGTAACGCAAAATTTATCTCATCTATCGACCTTAGACAAGCTTTTTATCAGATACCTCTCGACTTATCTTCTCGTCAAAAAACTGCTTTTTGTGTCCCAGGCCGAGGTCTTTTCGAATATAATTTTTTGCCATTTGGTCTCTGTAACGCTCCACAAACCTTACAACGTACTATGGATCAAACGTTAGGTCCTATCTTACATCAGGAACGTGCCTTTGTATTTTTAGATGATATCTTAGTTATCTCAAGTTCTTTCGATGAACATATCGCCACATTAGATGAAGTTGCTGAACGTTTAAGCGCAGCAGGTTTTAAGATAAACTGGGAAAAGTCTCAATTTTGTCGTTCATCCCTCACATTTCTTGGTTTTATTGTCGATGGGACAGGCTTACGAGCAGATCCTGCTAAAGTCGATGCTATTACTAAATTTAAAACACCAAAAACTGTTACCGAAATCAAACGTTTAATAGGAATGATTAGCTATTATCGCATTTTTCTACCCAATCTTTCAACTATATCCGCACCCATTACTGCTTTAATTAAAAATAAAAAGAAATCCCAAACTATCGAGTGGAATTTAGAATCTCAACAGGCTTTCGAACAAATTAAAACATTAATCACTTCAGCACCTATCTTAATTTCTCCAAATTTCGATGATAAGTTTTATATACAAACCGATGCCTCCCTTACTGGTTTAGGTGCAATGTTATTCCAGGTAAGCAATGGTTTAGAACATCCAATCGCATATGCGAGCCGTGCCTTAACTTCTGCCGAACAAAATACTCTGCTACCGAACGAGAACTATTGGGCGTTATCTTTGGCATCGAGAAATTTAGAGGATATGTCGAAGGTACACACTTTACCGTAATCACTGATTGTGCAGCACTCACTTGGCTTAATAACTTGAAACAACCCGCAGGTCGTTTGGCAAGATGGAACTTGCGTATATCTCAATTTACTTTCGATGTTAGGCATAGGCCTGGCAAATTAAATATCGTACCTGATGCGTTATCTCGAGATGTTGTTTCTCTAAACCTTCCAAATTTAATTCTGGATACCTGGTACCTCAATATGATTAAAAAAGTTTCCGATAATCCCGACAAATTTCCTACCTTTCGAGTAACTAATAATAGACTGTATAAATTTGTATCCTCGTCCCCACATAAAATATCGAATATACCTGAATGGAAACTGGTCGTGCCCACTGCAAATCGCAGTGAGGTGCTCAAATTATGTCACGACGATCCCATTGCTGCACACCTTGATGTTACAAAAACTCTCGCCAAAATATCTGAATTATATTACTGGCCTACACTTAAGCAATCTGTTTGTCGCTACATTAAAAGCTGTAAAATTTGTGGCTCTCATAAGAGTTCACAAGACGCTCGCCCTAGTTTAATGGGTAACTTTAAGCGTGTATCTTATCCCTTTCAATTAATATCGCTTGACTTATTAGGACCTCTCCCTCGATCGAAAAGAGGTAATCAATATCTTTTAGTGGTTACCGATTGGTTTTCTAAATTTGTTATGGTGCAACCCTTACGTAAAGCTACCTCCGCAGCAATAATTAAATTCCTAGAACAGAATGTCTTTCTTATCTTTGGTGTCCCACAGATTATCCTTTGTGACAATGGTGCACAATTTATCTCTAAAGATTTTCAGAATTTTGTTAAAAGTTACAAAGTACAAAAAATTTGGTTTAACGCAAAATATCACCCCCAAGTAAACCCTACCGAGAGAGTAAATCGAGTGTTAATTACCGCTATCTCGTCTTATATTGATTCAGACCATACTACATGGGATGAACATATCTTTGAAATTGCTCAAGCTTTGCGTACATCTAAACACGAAGCAACCCAATTCACACCGTCATTTCTTGTTTTTGGAAGATATACCCCAATCGATGGGAGTTACTATGGTTTAGTGCCTGACGATACTAACGTAATTGAATTTGACGATAAAGTACGTTGGGACAAGGACCAACAATCATTACCTTCTATCTTTAACGACGTTAGAAAAAATTTGTTAAAAGCTTACGAAAAGAGCAAGGACCATTATAACTTACGTAAACGAAATATTTCCTTCGCCTTGGGCGAACAAGTTTGGAAAAAGAACTATGTCTTATCGGATGCATCTAAGAAATTTTCTTCAAAATTAGCCCCTAAATTCATTCTTTGTAAAGTCACACGTGTTATTAGTCTCCTTATCTACGAACTTCAGGATACTGAAGGAAAAACGCCAAGGCAGGTGGCATATTAAAGACCTTAAGCCATTCTCTGCTGACCCAAATGCTAATTAAGTTTTTCATGTCCCATTCTCCTCACGATTTACCTAATATTTTTTGTTCTCACCATCAATTAGTATCTTTAATTACTTATTCCTTCTCTCATATAGTATATAATTTCTTACACGTTTAACTTTACTTACCTTAATTTAGCTATCTTTTTCTTTTCGTTGACTTTCCTTCACCATACCGTTAGATATATATCGCTTCATCCTCTACACCCCCCTAATATAACTCTGTCGTTTCATTTAATTAACCCTTGAAATTTTCCTACTACATATTGTTCGGTCTTTAGTATTTCTCTTATATGGTTTAATTGTATGGTAATTGTCGTAACTTTGGTTGAAATAACCCATTGAATTTTTATGATTGGTTTTAGCTGATGTTGAGTGGATGATTTTTTCTTTGGGCCAACATAGGAGTCATAACCTATGCCATTATAAGAAATAGTTCATATTCGCAGTTGCAAGAACTAGGATTATCTATTCCGTGTGTTTTTCTTCTGAATTATTGCGGTTGCCCACATTATACTACATCATTACACTATATCTTTATTTGTTTTTTCTACTAAATCAACATAACTTATAAACATTTTTTTTTCATTATTTTTTATTGAACTTTGTGATGAGGTGCTATTGCTTCTTATTGTTATCTTATTAAATTCTCGGTTGTTTTGGCATATGGGGACAGTGTATCTGTATTTAACTGCTTATAATTGGGCATTTTTGTGTGTTTAGGGTGCTACCGATTTAAAAAACTACCTTAAAACAGTTTGTTTTTGTGTGTTTGTATCTGTGAAGATACTTTTAAGTTGTCGTGTCTACCTTTGTCTGATTTTCTTATCGTAGTCAATGCGCTCGTTAGGAAAATGATCGCACTAGTTCTCTTGAGAGCCTAGTGAATGTTAACATATGTTATATCTTATCTTGTCGGATTAATATCGCAGGTGGTCCTTCAGACTGCGCTGTGTTTTATAGGGACAACTCTCTACTTTCTCTCGGACGCTTGTCCAAAAACTATACTTTTTCTTAACCCGCTATCTCCGCTATGCCTTATTCTTCTCTCGGTGGACCTGTTCTTGTCCCGGAACACCCGTCTGCCACATAAGAATGATGTTCCCTCATTCCGAGCTACTGACCACATTGGCTGGTTGAGTAGCGCTTTGCTATCCACCTTTCCCTCTGTCGCTTTTGCTCAATGCGAGCCCTTCCTCTACTTTCTTCTACCTGGAGGTGCCTCTTATGCACTCCAAAAAACCAACCTCCTTCTTTTTTACCGTTCCTGTTTCTCTACTGCCTTTTCATTTCTGTTAGTCACCGTGTGGTTGTGCGGGAGGTTTTCACAGACACCTGGACCATGTCTCTGCGAATCTTTCGTGGGGTCATGCGGTGCCGCTGTCAGTGCATAGGCTCTGGCAGTGAAGGTATGTATGAGTGTGTGAATGTGTGAGTGAATGTGTATATCGTATATACCGTGTGGATATCGGGTGATAGTTTCACCGATATCGATCAACGCGGGTGCAGGAATGCACCCAAAGGTCTTTGCCGGTCCCCCGTGCTGTTCTTGCGAACGGACCTGCTTCACAGGTTTCTCTTTTTAGAGGGCACGGGTCAATCCCATTTCAACGGCTCTACTGGAGCCACTCTATTTGTTGTTATCATTGTCTTGGGTAATAACTAGGCCAATATCTTTGTCTTCTTTATTATCTTCGATAATACCCCTTAGGTTTAATATCGTTATCTTATTGATTACCTTTAGTAATAAATTTAGTTTAGTATCGTTATTTTACCGATTACCGTTAGTAATAATTTTGGTTTAATTTATCGTTATCTTACCGACTACCGTTAGGAATGACTTCGAGTTATTTCGGTTATCTTTAGTAATAACTTCTGTTTAAATTCATGTTACCTACTATCTCTTATAATCACTTTAACTTAATATCGTGTTATCTTATCGAGTATCTCAAATAATAACTAAAGCTTAATACCGTTATCTTATTCATTACCTTTGAGGATAACAACTTAAGCTTAATGTCATTATCTTATCTACTATCTTTAACATCAATTTGAGATCTTATCTTATCTTTTTATCGTCCTAACGTGTGGTATATATGACCAGACGTGGGAATTATTTTTTTTTCCTGAAAATTAAGTGAAAAAGCTAACCCAATTTAGAAATGTAATTTGTCAGGTTAGCATATAAGGATTTAGTAGGCGGTACTTTTAGTAAATTTGTTGATTCACAACTATGTCATGGACAAGTTTTAAATGTGCATCATTAGGAAACCAAAGTACCAGTAACAAAATTTGCTGGAGTGCAAGGTGACGCACTCTCATGAACATTTTTAAATTTGGGCACTTCTTGCCAAAGGAAGAATAGTTTCAATGCAACACTCATGTGTGTTTGCATATAAGAACTTTATGTTAGCTTAGTTAGATAGGTTTAGATAGTTTAGGCGACTTGTCGCACCCGTGTTAGTTTAAGTAGTGTTTCATGCTCCCCGACAAATTTGTGCTGTCGGTAATTAGTGTAGTCACAGACTATCGGGCTACCTATTCCGTTTCCTGGTACTTCGGCAGACGTGTTATCGGTCGAAAAAACCAGGTGGCGCCTTATATAAACATTTTGTAGGTTTTAAGTTAGGATTTATATAGGGTAATTAGGATTTAGATTTTAAGCTGTTACTGTGCTAACAGACTTTTTCTTTTTTTAAGTTTTTTCTTTTGTGGCTTTGTCGCGATTGTTACGTGCAAACCGAATTTGCACTTTAACATTGTTTTAGTTTAGTTTTCTTGATGTACGGAAGTTTCCCGCCATAATTTTTAAATACGCAAGACGCGGGAACATTTTAAATAGACTGGGCGGTGCTTCCGGCACGTCACAATAGTGAGTTTGCGCAAGTGTGTTTATCCCTATAGGGGTAAGGCAATAGTAGACAAAGAGTGGGGGGAGAGTTTCGCGGTTCTCGCCCTGAAACGTGGCTTTTTGCCTGGTGGTGTGAAGTGAAGTAGACGTTTCTTTTTGGTGACGTACAGTTATCGTAGCTATGTAGAATCCCTTCTCTAATTACCTTTTTGTTTGGTTACCTTTACCTTCTTCCTGTCGAACCTTACATAGGTACAAATCTGCGCCACCGAAGGACCTACCGACCTCCACATCTGTAGATGGAGAGATCCATGTCTACCGCAGCTAGCCGAGCTGTTCCTTAAGTATTTGGTAGCGTCGACGCCATCTCTAATTCCTTCAGAAGGAGCCCGATGAGTGGTTACAGGCCTACTGAGTGAAATTGCAGGCGGAAGCAGAAGATCTGATGTGAGTACTCTTTCACGTATTTTTATTTGGTGCATGCCTAAAAATGTAATAAATTTGCGTAGTAATTTGATGTTAAAATGATTCGCTTTATCCTTCTTTGTTTAATTTTTATATTGCTCAATATTGCGCAATATACCTTTTGAACTTTGGTAACTGTATTACAGGCTTTTAAGAGCCATCTATCGCCATTTCAATGTACCACCATCTAAGTGTAATATTTTGTTAATTGTTTTACCGACCAGATAAACCTTCAAATAAAGTGTAACATTACATAGATAGGATATTTATTATTAATTACCATACAAATTTTAATACAGGAAAGGGTTATTTTTTAATTAACGGAATTAATTTTTGTGTTGAACGCCAAATGAATTTAAGATAAAAATTATTGTATATACCTAATTAATGATTTACAAAATGAACGTAACAAAATGAACGTTGGCTTTTAAACGAATACATTTGCGTTAGAAATTATTGATTTTCTTATGCAAGCACGCTCCCTTTTGCTTTCATGTGTTTGATTAAAAGAAATTATAATTAAATATGCGTATCCTTGAGCTTTTATGTACTTTAAAGCTTTTATTTTCTTATGTAATTTTAACATTCGAATTTAAATTTAAAAATACCTTAATACCCGTCCGTTTCCATTATATAAATTAATTAATTTGGCGCATAAATAATTTGCTCTTATTTTTATATACACGGTTGCTAAAATTTTATTGTCTACATCTATTTACCCCTTTAAATCCACAACAATATATATATATATATATATATATATATATATATATATATACTATTTTTGATCAAAAAATATTGCAAATTTCATAGATATGAAAGGTTTTTGCATGTGTTCCAGCCCGTACGTCATCATACGCACCCGGCTAAAATAGTGTCAGATTAGTCGATTGTTTATGAATAGGCATGTTCGTTTAGCATTTCGATCAGAGGCGTAGATAATTTGCTGTTAAATGTCAATTGACCTTTGTGACTTTGACATTCTATATTTATTTCTTACGCTTTCATAATTTTCTTTCTGTTTCTTTGTGTTTTATGCCTTGTTTATTCGTGTATTCGCTATGTGAATTTAGACCACTAACAAAATAAAATTTGATTATAGAATATTTACACTATGGAAGTGTTTTCAAAACCCTAAAAATTATTAAATCTGTTTCGCCGCTGACTTTCAAGGTTTGAACATATGTCAAATGACGGAGAGGTTCTTGTTAAATAAATTCTACTCTACTTCTTGCATCCAGCCACTCCCATTTCCAGTATCTTCCAAATAGGTCTATCTCGAATCAAGTTATCCTTGAAACCTTTCAAGGGGAAACGGATCGTTTTTTATAAATACCTTCTACAGCCATTTTAATTGCTCCGTATATAATAAAATAAAAATATGTAAAAATCTAACTGAACCTCAATCGTATTTGATACATTGAATGAAGTTAACAACCAGTGTAAAATAAAACCTAGATTAGTTAAACGTAAATATGATATATGTGGGTCTTGACATATTTCTCATTCAAGTGGCAGCATAACTTGGGAAAAATTAATATTCCTATGGCTACAGCAATTGGTCAAATACATATACATATTTAATTTTATTATTTTTATTCAGCGACGTACAAGGTAATTTAGTTACCGTTGTGTTTTGGATCTGTCAATTTTATCAACGTCAAATGTGAAGGCAATTTCAAGGCAGCCTAGTTTAATTAAAAGTAGTAGGTAGAATAGCATCATAATTATTTTCAATTATGATTGTCTGCCACAAAATTTGCAGTGCATTAAATTTTCGTGCTTTTCTTTAAAGATACAACATTATGACACGAACAAAGTCACGCCAAAATATTGATATATGTGCAGACTGTGGGTCTCCAGGTGATTCATTCTTTGGTATCTTGATAAATTACTCAAGTAAAAATTACAGATCCTTCATGGGCATCAGTTAATAAGGGAATATATCTATGTATAGAATGTTGTAGTATACATCGAAGTTTAGGCAGACATATTTCCCAAGTAAAATCCTTACAAAAGAGTAGTTGGTGTAATTCTCAGCTAACTGTATGTATTAACTATTTGTTTTTGTATATTAACATATAAATTATAGATGGTCCAAGTGTTGAATAATGTAGGTGTAAATAATATTTGGGAGTACGCCATTGAAAATAGTTCCAAATTTGCTAAACGAAAACCTGGTCCTAAGGATCCATTACAGTATGTTGATATATTTTATTTACATTTTTATTATTATATTTATTTTGCATTTGATACACTAATATAATTTTTATAACAGCAGAGACTCTTAAAAGAAATGGTTTATTGCGATCAACTGTAGTACATTAGTAATCCGTATTAATTAATGACTGTTTTCAAAAATAAAACCAACGTTATATGTGAGATGTTGGCAGTCTGATTCAATTTTTCAGTCAACAAGAGTATTGATTCAGTCAATTCTTAAAACGAGTGTATTTTTCATTATTTAATTCAGTTGATGTTTGCAAGCAGGCTATAATAATATAATGTTATTTCTGTTTGAGTATAGTACCTCTAAGTAAGTGTTTGTTTTATTTGGAAAATATATTTTGTAAATGTAACGAGTGACTGACGTATTCAAATTTTACCAACATTGATTCTTTTGATTTTCGTTGAAATTAGTAATTGGATTTTTATATGTAGCTGGAAATTACCAATTTTAATTTTTAAAAACAATCTTAGTATGTATTTCAACTACAAAGTGGCCAATATTAGTAAGAACAGACGAAAGATGGGGAACATTTTTATCATTAGAAGCCACATTTAAACTAGGCAATAATAAAGAAGGCTGCATAAGTTGATATACCTATAAATGCACCTTTTGTGAAATTAGTATAATTTTTGTATAGTTTTATCAATCTGTAGCATTATATAGAAATAATTAAAAAATTAGGTTATTAATTTATTATTTAGCTTAAAAGTTAACACCATAAACTTTTTTTTATAAAATTATCACTTTCATAGATACTGCTGTAATTTTTATATGCTTTGAACTGCCCAACCTTGGGGTCAAAAATTCTAAATGAGTCCCAGGTTGGGCATCGTATTCCATTAGATTAAATACTAAATGCTTAAAAATATACTTGTCGGGTTATTTTCTTTTTGAGTATTTATTCAAATATATGTGTCCGGCTTCTACACAATTTCTTTGCCATAAAATGTAACAGTACAGCATATCAAATTTTTCTTCAGATGTAAAACAATCTTCCTCCATTGTAAGCTAAATAAATTTAAAATGCAGAATAATAACCATAAAAACATCTACAGAAGAAAACTTAAGATTGAATCCAAACACGCAACACAAATAATAGATCAATACAATTGATCTTGTTTTAATGCCTACTATTTAATAAAATTACTTCCCGAAATGTGAAGTCATGTGTTAGATTCTACAGTGAGAAAAACATACCGTTCATTTACATTCCCAATCCTCCACCTGAAGGTACTACATTGGCCAGGAGGTGAGTTTTTTTGTTGCCTAGAAATTTAGAATTTTGCCGAACCCTTGCCGTTCCAGGCAAGGTAGGGATCTTTAACGTGCATGACAACACTCACACACGGGACCTCCATTTAACCTCTCATCCAAACGAGGGTGTATTTTTGTGAAAAAATGCTCGCTTAACATTTTTCAAGTGGACCGTATCGGGCCTTGAACCCGGGACCTTGGGCGTAGTAGTCACACACATACCAATATGCCACGGAGCTACCTCCCAACTTTACATACCACTGAATATTGGTGAAATACAGTATATAACTGTAAAACAATAGAAGGGGACCGAACTGCATCTAACAAGAAAGAACAGCGCCTACGATGAAAAACAACAAACATAGACACAAGGGAAAATTTTTTGTAAACATATGTGTGGAACACAGCACAATATGCCTATGAAATGCGGGCAGTAGGAAAAGCAGACAGAAAAACGGTAGCGACTTTTTGGAATGTTGTGCTTCAGATATATAAGGATGATAGCATGGACACACAAAGTTAATAACAAATAGGTTATAGAAATAGTACGGGAACAAGGATATCTGTGGAAAAAAATAGGAGAAATAGAAGGGCATTTTTGGGGAATAATATGAGATATAGTACTAACAGAGATAGGAAAAAGGAGGTAGATGTAGACCTAGATCAGATAGTGATAGATGCAGACTGTGCAAATTTTAGCGAAATGTGTAGGTTAGTTCAGAATAGGAAACAATGAGGGTACGCGTTTAACCAGTTCTAGGACTGAAGTCCTAATGATGATGATAAAGAATTAAAGTTGATGATGGTTTCTTTGAAACGTCTATAGAAAATTTGTAAATGCTGCCTTGTACATCTAAAATAGTGGCAATGACAAAGTGTATTTTGTTTTTATACCTTTTCAAATAACTTAAAAAAACACAAAATTACAATATTTCGAATATTTTCGAATATCTCCGGAAGTATGCCGAATTTTGGGATTTTTCAACAACATATTATTGACCCCCAAATTGCACAACTTTTTTGTAATTTAACTGTCTTTGTAACTTTTATGGTTTCCGAGGTCTCCATGCTGTTCATCCTTTGGGTGCACTGTATAATAATTGGACGATGACATTTACATTTGTGGTTATCGCAACATTTTACCGTTTTCTAGAACATGTTCATTAACTAGCTCTTTTATACTTAAAAATGCATCTTTTCAATTGACGTAAATTCTTTTAGTATTACATGAAAATTAAATTTAACTGTATATTTCTTTTAGAATATTTACGCATGCATTTGAACAGGATTAACTACGTATTAATTACAAATGAAAATTTAACATGCATTTACAAGTATTTTGTATACACGCTTTACTGTTTTATTTTAAAATGTGAGTGAAACTTCATGTTGGTATTTTGAACGTAATAAATACCTTTATTCTTATCAATAACGTGATCCTTTCGTTATTAAACTGTCTAATAATCACGGTGTTTATGCATTGATACATTTTATACCAGGAACCCAAACTATTTTATGTGTAAGTCGCAAAAATTCTCTTTAAAATTCTCTGGATAATTTGCCTGTCAGTGTGTGTGGTTGATCAACGGCGCTGGGTAGAAATTTTTGTAAAAGTCAAAATGCTTCGAGCTCATCTTAAAATTGCTTGAATAAGTTATCAAATGACAAATAATTTTTATAAAATAAAAACTTTTAGCTTAATATTCAAATATCCTTTTAGCTTACAAAACAAATTTATACTTGCGACTTGTATCTTCAGATCTTTTTTTGGTTACCTGTCTTTGCTTATAATTACTATTTAAGATATGGTTTCCACTGAAATTGATTTTAGTCTCCAAAGTAAAGATACTAGACCCCAAAATATTGCAATTTAGCTTAACATCCATTATATCAACGTTGCTGGTATGATATATATATATATATATATATATATGTGTATATATATATATATATATTGATGTGGTAAGGCACCACGTTGGGCGCCACTAAAAGAGTGATGTGGTATGGCCTCGCGTTGGAGTGCCGCTAAAAGAGTGCTATTATAACGCCTCGCTTTCTGCGTTACAAAAAAGGTTGGTATGAAAAAGACCGCACGTTGAGAGCCAGTAAAAGAGTGCTATGGTAACGCCGCACGTAGGGCGCCACTAAAAGAGTGCAGTTGTAACGTCTTGCTTTGGGGCGTTGCAAAAAAAATGTTGGTATGAAAAAGGTTGCACGTTGAGGTGCCGCTAAAAGAGTAATATGAAAATGGCCGCACATTAAAGTGCCACTAAAAGAGTGCTATGACAATGCCACGTTGAGTGCGTCGCTGAAAGAGTGTATGAAAATGGCCTGGCGTTGGGGCGTTAGTAAAAGAGTGCTGTGATACAAATATAGCAATTTGTAAAATTTGAACTTATTCACTTACCTTCCTGTTTTAATTTTGCCTGGCTAGCTCAAGGGAACTGATGGAGTTTTTCAAAATGGAATCAAACACACAATATCATAAATCATTTATACATTATTAAATATTTTCTCTCATACAAAAACATTAGACTTTTTACAACATTGTTTGTTTCTTTCAACCAAAAATAATTTCTAAAGAAGTATATAAAAAATATGTTCCTTATTTTAAATTTGCAGAATTAAATTTATTGTTTGAGAATGGTTTACCTGGTTATAATTATTTACATACTTGTAAGATTTGTTTTGGCCAGAAAAAAATCCTTGACAGATAATCTATTAAAAGGTCAGGGTATTTCGAACTCTTGTAATTCATAATTTTTATTTTTTGTTGTAAGTTATGTTTAAAACATTGCTTCTTTATTCACTGCAACTTTGCAACTATTAAACTATGATATGTTTACTACATCTTTCAATTACTATCTTCGCATAGCAACAGTTTGCGCTTTTTAATTAAAATGACATTCCGTGGTCTAATGAATGAAATCGAATGAATGAATCCTATTTGATAAGCGCTTCTTTATCTACAAATTTATCTGTTTCCAGAAGCTCACTAGAAAAATGTGAAACATTATGATGTAAGGGTTTTTGAAAAACCCAATTAGCGTCTAAAATCGTCGAGTTTTATGACCTAATTATCGTTCCAGTTATTCATGACATGTGTTATCTGTTCTTATTTAACACATATACTATTGTGGTGCCGCATAGTAATGCTAAAGATAATCACTTTCTTGGATTTTTCCAGGGATTTTGCAGATTTTTTTGTGTTTCGGCCGCTTCTAAGAATAAAATATTTATTCATTAATGATATTTACGTCGTTTTAAAATACCGATGACTTTTGGGTTCTAGAAAATTCTGCGTTTAGACCAAATTGCTATAGTCCACGAGATAATTAATTCAGACTTTATTTGCTTTTTAATGCAAAAGACGTTTTAAATACACGTTGATTGTAGTTTCTTAAACTAAAAGCGTAAAGCTCATTCTATTTACAGCAAATCAAATGCATTTTTATCAAAAATGTTTTGATAATTAATAAGTGAAACAAATGACTTTGTATTTATTTTAAAACGATTGATTTTCACGTTCGCATTTAATGCGTTTTACGGTATCTTACAATTAATTAATTTTTACAACTTACGTTACTTGCTATTTATTTACAATATGCTTATATAATACAGGGATTCTTTATCTTCTGTAATATCCTTTAACTCCATTTTGACTAATTCATTCTTTCGACATGTGCAAGCAATAGCCATAATTAAAATAACCTAAAAATAATACACCGAGAATTTCTTATCACAATAATAATAGTAAAGTCTCTACTTTTCTCAGTAAATGTTTGTCGTCAGGCGCATATTTAATAAAGTTCTCCACTTGTTCTTTTAAGAATGTATGTGACTTTTTTGGTTTGTACCCTACTGCCTCCTTCTTCAAATAGACAATTAGTTTTGTGTACCGACTAATGTCAATATCATTTTTTACCTGTAAAGTTGCTTTAGCATCGAATATTGTGCCCTCAAAGTTGACGATTTTAAAGTTTTAGATTTTTCACCAAAATAAGATAGCAATCCATTCTCAGAATACTTTTTAATTTTCTTTGTGCGGCACCAATCCGTGAGTTGTATTGTTTTTCATATTTTTCTCTTGATTTACTCGGCAGAAGATTAAGAGTTATATTTTCGTAAAAAACCACTACATCAGGAGGTGTGCTTGAAAATTCACTTTCACTATTCATTATTCACACAAAATTGACTTTAAAAATTGAAATTATCAAATGACATTTCATTTAAAATAGCCTACTATACGTAACAGAGTTTGTTTAGCATAATAAACATAAACCTAATTAAAATTAGGCAAGCGTTTTTAAAATTTTGTTGCTCTAGAGCGACAAAGCTGACACTTAATGCCAGTTCGCGGAAAACGTCAATTTTGCGGTGCGATTTCAAAGTGCAAAAGCGTACTTGGGATTGTGATCCTAAAAAAGATATTTTATTTAGATTTTGTTGCCTACCCATGTTCTTATGCCGAGTAATATAGACATCCATTTTTCGATAATAAGATCAGGAGGGGGAACAATCACATTTAACCTTATAATTGTTTTGTGTGTAAGCTTTTATAAATTATAATGCCAGAATTAGAATCTTTTGACATTTCTGAGTAATAAA
Organism: Platerodrilus igneus; assembly: GCA_036346225.1. NCBI lineage: Eukaryota > Metazoa > Arthropoda > Insecta > Coleoptera > Lycidae > Platerodrilus > Platerodrilus igneus. The sequence continues at coordinate 315,627 of JARFIW010001419.1, forward strand.
GTCACTTGTTTTAAGTCGATATCTGTAACCGTTTTCGAAATAGAGGTGAAGTATTCAGGATGCCCTATGATACATACCTTTCTTAAAATTCATTTAGTTTTAATATTAACTTCCTATATATATATATATATATATATATATATATATATAGCTGTAATTATAGGGTTAATTTAGGGGTAGGTTAAGTCATAGGGGTCGTGGAATAAACAAAAGAAACTCCCAAGTAACAAAAGCACATAATCACAGATATTAGAAGACTAAATAGGTCATTATAAATATGGTTAGTTGAGAGCACACTGTATATAACAGTACAAGCGATTAAACGCATATCCAAGAATAGCTACGAGCAAAGATAAGAATTTAAAAATATAACAAAATGCATCGAAATTAAATCAATGGAAAACCTGTATGAATTGGCTAGATAAATATTCAACAAGTGCGTTGATGTATCATCACATACGCAGGCAGAAATTATGTATTATTTGAAAAGCGTACGTGATAGAAAAGTATTACATTTGTTCAAAAATCCAATTTAACTAGGAAATAAACAAACCAAATTTATTTCTATTTAGATTAGAATAAAGCAAACAACATTAATACGTGCTTTGATGAGCGAAGGTTCCTGGAATTTCTGAATTAAATGTGATGTATGTGAATGAATTACGTGACAAATTGAGCGTTCTTCCATGCAATTAAACTACACAATTGGTAAAGTTTCCGAAATAACAAGAGATAAGACAATTTGGTATCGCCCAGCACGTGGAATCAACGAATCACAAACAAAAGGGGCAAGGCTATAAATATGATGACAATTGAACAACGAGTTAGTATACATTTGAAACTGGGCAGTCACTATACTCTAAAGTGCTAAGATATTCACCCAAATAGTTAATTAAAAGTAAAGTGAAATCATTTTTATAAGAGTGTAAAAATTGTGTAAGCGAGCCGTACTACTACAGACGTAAGTAAACCAGATTTAATGAAATTATACAATTTCTAAAAATAAATAAAACAGGGCTCCTGTTAAAACTCTTAAATACGATCTTGGTTAAGACTCTTGGATATGAGTCTAGATATTACTGTCTGATAAATTAATTTGGCAATAATTGACATGGTAAATATTTTATTACTGTTTCGTTAATTACGGAGATGAAAAACCTTTTATTGGTTTAAACTCATCAATAACGATTTGGATAGTATTTTGGTTGGATGTCGACTTTCAAATTCGACTCAAAAACATTCAGACTAGACACGAAAACTCATGGGGATGCAGAGAGGCTACTGAACCACTCCAGGTTAGATATTTTGATATGATTTATTTCTATAAACAGTTTTATTTCAATAATAATGTAAGAGTCGACAAAACTGGGGTTCTTTTATACAATTATGACATCTTGAAACGTTTCAAAAGGTCGCTAAAGGTAATAAAAAGCTCGTTTTGCTGGCTTCATTTTCTAAAAATCTGACAGATGTAAATAATTTAAAAAGGGGAAGATGTTTAAAAAGGTTGTAAATATTTAATCATTATACTGTGTATTGTAGAATTGCTTTATTTAATTGAATCAGCTAGTTGAGGCAAAGAGATTTATAAATTAACATTTTTATAAGTGCTTGAGCAATATAAAGAAATTATCACAGCATTTTATGACGCTCATCGTAAGGGCTTTTTAACCCTAAATAAAATATAACACGACATTTATTGCACCCAAGCGTAGGGGCGGGAAATATCATAACATTTATGGTCTGCCCAATTTGTGGGGCGAGAATAACAAGGGTTTTATTTTACCTACAGGAAGATAACACGACATTTATGACAAGCCCAATCGTGGGGCACGATTAACACAGCAATATATATATATATATATATATATATATATATATATATATATATAAGGTTCTTGATAATTCTTGAGCGTAGTTAAATTAGAAAAGCCTTGATCCTACATTTTTGTCAAATAAGTGAACTGACATTTTATTCAAAATTAAAAAATTATCTAGACCAAAATACTACTTATAAATTGGTGTAAATTATCACCGAAACGTATGATATATATATATATATATATATATATATATATATATACACAGTGTGTACAGTATAAAATGCAGTACATGGGGATCTTGGAAACTGTAGGAGATATCATCTTGGTTAAATGGGACAAAAGTTGCATAATCATGAGGGTATCTCAGATCGGTTTTCAAATTTCAAAAATTTTTTATAGGTTACTAGATACAGGCAAAAATCACTAAATTGATTATTTCTTTATTTGCTCGTTGTTAGTCTATTAATTGAAATAGAATGTTCAAATTTGGTACATCATGGTAATTCCCCATCGCGCTTCACATTTTCAACTTAGATTTTGTCTTGGGCATCTAGATTTTGCGTGACGATGTTCAACTTTTTATTTTTAAATAGCCGCCATATTGGATTTTTACATTTTTGAAATGCTGACAAAAAACCTTTCCAAAGAGGTATAACATGGCTATGCTTGATTGAATCAAAACACTAAAAATCACATAATTATGTTTTGGTCGTATAGGCTTTAATTTCCATTATGACAAAGAGAAACAATTGCTCTAAAAATTTTAAACTCAATTTTCAGTGGCAATAAAAACAGTAAAAAACGTAGAAAATTGAAAATAAATCTGTATTAATCAGAACTTACATAACTATGCATTAACAAAGAATAAATACAAACTAGCATCTATTCAATACAAAATATTATTTAAGCTGTTTTTAGTTGTCATTCATGTTCAGACAATTGCAAATTAACAATCAAGGAAAAAAATATAACAATAGTCAGCCACATGAATTCATTATTTATTTTAAATGTTCAATAACCCCCCATTTTGTTGAACACACAACCGACACCTTTTATAAACATCTTTACAAGATCGTCTTATCATAGTAAGAGTTATTTTATTTACGGCCTCTTGGACTGCTTGTTGTAATTGGCCTACATTATCATACGTTTTTGAGTACACGACTTTTAAATGGCCCCATATAAAGAAATCTAGAGGAGTTAAATCCGGTGATCTCGCCGGCCACTTAATTGGTCCCCGATTTCCAATCCAGTTTTCATTATACTCAGAATTAAAAAAATTTGTAATAATCAGAGCATTGTGGGGTGGAGCGCCATCATTTTGAAAAATCATATTTTGCAAAGTAGCGAGTGGAAGCTCCATTAGTCTATCTGCCACATTTCCCTGCAATAAATTTAAGTATCTCGCAGAGTTTAAATTTGCATCATAAAAAAAACGGACCTATAATGTACCTTCCAATAATACCAATCCAGACTTTGAATCCCCATTTAACTTGATGTCTAACTTGGCGGTTCAAATGTGGATTTTCATCTGACCAAAAAATTGTATTTTTGCGGTTGAACATACCACAATTCGTAAATTGACTTTCGTCAGACCACAAATGTATATGCAAAATTTGAATTTTCGTTGCACTTTCTGATGTACCAGCACAAAATTCCATTCTTCGACTTTGATCTTCAGTAACCAATCCCTGACGTGGTCGTTCATGATATGGATGGTACTTGAAAGGTTTTAAAATAGCTCTTGCCGTAGAATGAGCAACACCTGTTATATTCTGAATTTGTCTAAGAGAAGTACGAGGATTTTCGACAACTGTTTGTAAAACGTTGTTTTCATTATCTTTTTTAATTTGCCTATTTCTCTTAGACAAGCCAAAACTACCATAATTTATTAAATTATTTTGTAATCTCCGAAACATACATCTGTTTGGTTGATGTTTTTCTGGGTATTTATTTAAATACAATTCAGCGGCTTTAATATCATTTCTTCCAGAAAGAATAAAACATTCTAACATTTGATATTTATCACGGTTAGTAAAGCGATCCATTTCAAGCGCAAATGCTTTGCTTAAATTTCTATGTAAATTAATTAACGGTTTTTTAAACTGCACTACTTGAAACATAAAATAAAGGATAAACTTTGACGTTTCTCAAATGTTGAGCAATTGTTTCTCTTTGTCATAATGGAAATTAAAGCCTACTACGACCAAAACATAATTATGTGATTTTTAGTGTTTTGATTCAATCAAACATAGCCATGTTATACCTCTTTGGAAAGGGTTTTTTGTCAGCATTTCAAAAATTTTAAAATCACGTATGGCGGCTATTTAAAAATAAAAAGTTGAACATCGTCACGCAAAATCTAGATGCCCTAGACAAAATCTAAGTTGAAAATGTGAAGCGCAATGGGGAATTACCATGATGTACCAAATTTGAAAATTCTATTTCAATTAGTAGACTAACTACGAGCAAATAAAGAAATCGTCAATTTTGTGTTTTTTGTCTCTATCTAGTAACCTACGAAAAAATTTTGAAATTTGAAAACCGATCTGAGATACCCTCATGATTATGCAACTTTTGTCCCATTTAACCAAGATGGTATCTCCTACAGTTTCCAAGATCTCCATGTACTGCATTTTATACTGTACACACTGTATATATATATATATATATATATATATATATATATATATATATAGTTGTGATACTGTAGCAATAACATGGTGCACCCTTTTTGTGAATTAAATAGGTTAAAATTTTTTATTCTGTCCATTTTTGATTTTTAATATGCAATTTTAATTACCTCAATATATAATTTTAATTACCTCGGCTAGCTCAGTTTTTTTATTACGCACTGAGCTTGCGACAATATGACAAACAAAGACTTTAAATTTACCTTCTACTTATACTTCCTGTTTCTTTAAACCAAAACACCATTAAGCACAATTATTATAATATTCTCAAAAATATTTACAATGTATGAAATGTTTAAGAATTTTCTAAATAGAACTTACTTTTAATAATTGAATAAAAATTCTTTTAATAATTATCATTCCCAAAATTAATCAGAATGCCAGCAAAAATCACCTTTATCATTGTGATCTGAAGCCGCATGAACGTTCATTCTTCTTTAAATATTTATGTAATTTATAACGTGTATTAAAAAAACGATCTTTGTTGACCCTCACATCAAATTCTCATGAAAGCAATTTTTTAAATTATTTAAATTAGAAATGTACAACGAAATATTAATTTTTAAATTATTCATATTAGAAATATACAACAAAATCTTCACAAATAGAAATAATAAAACATTCAGATTGGCTAACCTGTTGTTTCCAGCTCGAATCAGTCCCTGTACCAACTGCTCCCCTATTTAGCTTAGTGATTTAATACTCCCAACGTTGAATCCAGATCTGCTCTGGATATGGTCTGCATTTTTCTTAGCATAGCTTTAAATTATTTTAGCGTCCTTTGTTAAACTTCCTGGTAGTTAATAATTGAATTAAATGTTTGTTGAACTTCCTCATTGTATCCAGTAATTATTCAGAGTCCTTTTTTTTAATGTTAATATTAGAATTTAAATTAAACAATCTTTAGTTACTTACGTTTTTAAAGGGTTAAAATGACAAACCTTTATTAATTTTTCACAATTGCTGTTGTGCGATTTATTACTTCGCAATAAATCACTTCACGTTAAATATTTTCTTTTCAGTGATGTGAACTAAGCCTTAATTCATGTTGAACTGATTTGTTTACAAATCACGTCGTATTTAAAAGAATCGCCTATCTATTGACAAGTGCAGAATTTGCTATTATACGTGATTCTTACATACCTGGTTTTGGGTCTTTCTATCGTGTTTTGTTGTTTATTAAAACCGACGCGCTGATTTTGGCACGTAGCATTTCGAGTTAATACCATTCATTCTCTTTGATTTTATTATTTCTAGATCATATAGACCATTGTTTGTCCAAATAAATTTAGTGAACTTTGATTTTATCACCATTCCGTGTTTGTTTCCCATATATCAGGTGCTGATTTTCGATTGAAGTCACATAGGCTTAATATAATTTATGTATTAAATTATATGCGTTTGCTATCTTACGCATTTTTAAACCTGCTTGTTTTAATTGGAATTCTTGGCGTAATAATGATGCATTATCCATGCGTGTCGCAATTCAGCTTGTGTTTATGTTGTTTTACGACTTGCGAATTTGTTTATTCAAATAAATCGTCTAAAATATTTTTCATTAACTAAATTAATTATGATTATGGTTTATATACAGGGCGTTGTCATTTACTTTTCAGCCTAATCATCGTATTTCTTGTTTTCTTCAGAAACTGTCTCGTTTTCTGAGCCCCCATGTAATTTATATGAAGTGCACTATACTATTGATCCTAACTACCCCTAAATGACCTTATTAACACAGCAATATGTATGTATAGGTATAAACCTATAAACATATGCCTTCAATATCTCTGTAGCAACTTGGCATATGTATGCTTAAACTATACATATGTCTCAAATTAATCAATGTGTTACTGAGATATTGAAGACTAAAGATAAATGTCAAAAATGAGATGTTAATCAAATAGAGTTGGATATTAGAAGCTCTACATTATAACAGTTGCATATCGCTTATTTGTTTGACAGGTCATTATGTGTCTACTATGTATTACCTTTGTTATGTTGAAACATTGTAAAGGTTACTAATATGTGTTACTAGTTCTGTTAGTTTTTGTGTAAATTAGTACTTTAAAGACAGTTTAATTCGTTGTATCATGGGAGACGCCATAAATTTGTTCACATTTACAGAACATACAGACATGCTGTTAGTTTATGGTGAAGTACAGAGAAGTGGCACTGCTGCAGTTCGTAGATACCAAAAACAATACCCAACTAGAAGGATTCCAAATCGTATAACATTTCAATCTATTGAAATACGTCTTAGGGAAACTGGCATACTAAAACCTACACAAGTAAATGCTGATCAATAAAGATTTCGACGGGATGTAAATGTTGAAGGTCAAATACTCAAGCTGTTTGGTTATCACCTGGTACTAGCATCAGAAGATTGTCTCTTCGTTTTGGTGTTTCATTTGCAAGTGTATGGCAAACATTGCACGAGCAGCAACTGTACCCATATCACGTGACATCTGTGCAAGATTTCTTACCACAAGATTACATCAAACGAACCAATTTTTCGCAATTCGACAATGCACACGAGATCGTAAATTCCTGACCCATTTGCTGGTGACTGATGAATCTACTTTTACAAGAAATGGAATTACCAGTTTTGCAATATCCATACTTGGGATGACGAAAACCACCATACGACTGTCACAAATCACTATTAGCATACATTTCACTTAAATGTCTGCTATGGACTTCTTGGTGACAATCTCATTGACTCTTTATTTTTATCACAAAGACTTTCAGGAGTGTTTTATATGAATTTTCTGTAAAATAATCTTTATGAGCTGTTAGAGGATATTACAATTCCTATAGGTGTGGGATTTGGTTTATGAATGACGGTGTCCCAGCCCACTTTTCCAATATTGTCACTGACTATTTAAACTCGGAATGTGGTAATCGATGGATTGTCCGAAATGGACCTGTCAAATGGCCACGTTGGTCTCCCAATCTAACACCGTTATATTATTTTGTTTGGTGTTGGATGAAGACTATAGTTTGTTCTAAGCCTATTCACATGCAAGAGGAGTTAAAGAATCGGTTCGTGGAGACTGCTGAAACTATTAAGAATCGTTCTGATAAGACTTGCCAGAGAGCAAAGGATTCGCCGTGCTGAATGCTGCATACAACAAAATGGTGGACATATTGAACAGTTACTTTAAATGTTTAATTGTAATAAATATTTTCAACTTTCAATATCTATGTAAAGTATCATAGGGCATTCTGAATGTGTCACCTCAATTAACCCGAAAACGGTTACAGATATCGACTTCAAACAAGAGTGACTTTATTATTCAGAAATGTAAAAAGATTCTAATTCTGGCATTATAATTTATAAAAGCTTAGACACAAAAAATTATAGGGTTAAACGTGATCCCCCCTGAATGGGACGCTCCTGATCTTATTATCGAAAAATGGATAAACCTATCTTATTTGGCACAAGAACGTGGGTAGGCAACGAAAATCTGAATAGAATATCTTTTGTGGTTCTTTAGATAATTAAAAAGCTCAATTTCATCTATGCCCCTTAAAGGGATAATAACTCCATAAGGGTACATTTTAGGGCATATGTTTATTAGAAATTTTGTTTATTTTGTGCTAAAGAACACTCTTAAAAAAGTGTCGTGCAATTTTGAAACCCTTGTATATATATATATATATATATATATATATATATATATATATAAAAGGCTGATTCAAATTCGAGGGCCACTATGGAAATCTCGCGTATTGATGGAGATAGAGGGTATGTTTAAATTTGGCAAAGTTGCTAAATATTACACTGATTAATAATTTGCAAAGCAATTTGACATCTCATTTGACGTCCGAGATATTTCCAAAAATGTAAGAGACTGAATTTGTCTTATTTTTAGTGCTGTTATTTCAAATAATATTCAAAATTTAAAAGCACTTTTGCATGGCCACGTTTTATCCCCTATCGAATAGCCCAATTCAATGTGTCAAAAAATGTTTTATCATTACCATAAGCCTCTTTCTTATTTCTTATGAATGCCATTTTGGTTTTTTGTACATTCTGATTTATCGTTTTTTTTATTATAGTAGTGTATGATAGGTAGCAAAAAAGCTTTTTAAACAATGGATTAAGAGTAAATAACAGTGTTTTAATACCAAATGAAAAAAATTATAGCTATAAATTGTAACATTTTTATTTTTAGTAATAATTATTTGCATTGAATTACAAGAATAATGCGCTAAGCGTTCATTGTTTCTTATTGATGTACTTATATTAATATATCTGTGTCACATAAAGCTATTTCCAAGCGCATCTCTAGTTGGTTCTTTCGTATTCCACGCCTCTAACGACACGACCACTCGGTTCTTGTTTCGACAAGTTAGTCGGCCGCTGGCAACAGCTTTATTAAGATGTATTTTCGGCTAGAGGCTGGCAATCTTTGCATCAATTACTAACTATTGAGATATCTTCCCCTAACGGTTGGTAAAGTATATATTTTACGAATTAATTTAATTTGAATTAATTTATTTAGCGCGACACGAGAATGAAACATGTAGAATTCGTCATGTAGGATCCAAAAATTTAGAATTACCGTTATTTAGGAACTGTCGATTTGAAATTTGTCTAATAAGAAATTTGTCTAATAAGAAATTTGTCTACTAAGAAATTATGGATGATAATTTGGATGCAGTCGTATCTAATTAGAAATGGCTGGTAACTTTGTTTGAAGAACGAAATTTCCATCTCGATTTATCGTGAAGCAACAAACGCAGTTTTGGTTCGTTATTAGTTATAAGATATTTCATGCATGTGTTTTGAAGGTTAGAGCACGTAAACTTGCTATTATGTTTACAACATGTAAATTGTGTAAATTTCAATTATTGTTGAACTGGTTTTATGAGCCGTAGAACAAAATTTTGTCAGATTAGCTTTCTATAATAACAAGCTTTGTTCCATTTGAACCTTCGATAATTTCAACGTATGTTTTCGACGTCATATTTTTTTGTTTTGCACAGTTGACAGATGTTCAAATCCACGTTATCTAAGATTCTAGTTGTTGTAATCTACCTGAAAAGATCTGCCCAGGTTAGAACGTAATTCAGTGTGTTATGCTTACAAATTATTTTCACTCAAATATTTATAACAGGTTCATGTTTAAAGTATAGTTGGTTGTTTTAAAAAAAGTCAAAACTTTAACTTTGATGTAGTTGTTAATGACAAATTTTTTTGTTAAAAAGTTCCGATATTTTAAAAGAGTTTTTTTTTAGTGAACAATTAGTTCAAATTTGAGGCTTTCATTTTGGTCAAATGCGATCAAATCTAATTACACAAAGGAAAAATTTTTCTGAGTAATAATTTGGTGCCAAAATCATATTGGATATACATTTTTTTATTTTTTTATACGTTTATAGGACACAAATGGTGTTCTACTTTTGTATTTATTTAATCTTTGCAATTTCTTACAGGAGCTGCGTCTTATTTTGATAAGACAGGTTTTTGTTAACGAAGGCGATCATTTTATCTTTGGGTTTCCACGTCCGCCCTTAGAACTGTGCTTTGCAATTATCGTAATTATCTTAGGACATGGTGGCGCCTATTTGATTTAGCTTGGTTTTGGTTTGCAAACAGAATTTGACCCCCACACACACTTCTTATTGCTCTACCCAGGAATAGACCCCTAGCTATGTCGAAAGACTTTTGGTTTACTAGCGCCTTAATGTAGAAGAAATAACGTTTCAGTGGTGCTTTCAGTACAATAGAACAAAAAGACGTTTCAGTCTTTTGTAAAGCAAAAGTCGTTTCAGTGACGCCGCAACGTTTAGGGCCCAAACAACAATAAAATTGGGGCGTGATGACAAAAAATTTAGTTTCACTGCCATCCAGCGTGGGGCAGTCAATGAACAAAAAAAATAATGTTTCACTGGCGCTCACAACGTGGTGCATTTTGAAAAAACAAGTTTCAAAATCACTGTTGCAAATTATGGACCGATCAAACAATAATTACAATAAATGCTCAAACAGTTGACCATTTTCATTAACATACAATTGTGCATGTTTTCTTGCTTTTAGCACAGCTCTTTGAACGGACCTTCTAAGTAAAGGTGTAAGGATTTAGGGATGAAACTAGCCCAACAACGTGGAGCTAGGAAAAATTTTCTACAACCTACATCTTCATTGAATATTTTGTTTTCACATATCTGTTCATTTAATTTTCGTTTATAAATGATCATTAACTGAAAACCTACTCCTCAAAATCGTAATAGCTAACATTTAATCATTTTCTATCAAAAATAATATAGAGTAGTATGAAAATATATGTTAAATTTCAAAAATATGCAAATTACGTCAAAGTTTGAAGAGATAGGTATAGGCAACCCTAATACCGTTTGAAAGACAATCAAAATTACTATAAGACTAAGTGATAAAATACAGGATGTTCCATTTAAAATAACAACGATATTATACGTTGAATCTGTCAATATTGAAACTGCATTTTCTGAAGACCCTGTATTGAATCTGCTTTTAGTAAGTTACTTGATCAGTGAAGACTACGGTCTAGTATTAAGTGTTAAAAACAAATTTTTCTGGGTGAATTGATTTTTAGAATTATTTAATTTTTACGAAACCCTTAGAATTTTAGAAAAAGAGGGATAAATCAAAACACTTTGCATTTAGGTATAATGAGCTTTCATGGAGGTCTAGTTTATTTTCCACGTACAGTTCAAAAATGCAACGAAAAATAGGATATTCCACAAGAAAATATTTAACTTTGATATGTAATTTTTTTGGAACACCCTGTACATATCAAAATAATTTTAAAATGTATTGTGAAAAAACTTTGAACAAATACACCATTTTGCTGTAAAACTTTGTGGCGTTCCCCGTGACTCACCCTGTATATAGCGAAGAAGAATAATTCACATTTGGAATGCAAATGCATGTTTTTTAATATTTATTAACAGTTATTAACTGTATATATATATATATATATATATATGTGTGTGTGTATATATATAAACGAGAAGTAGTTTAATGAGTCTTAAATTAATTAAAAATAAAAAAGAATTAATGGCAAGTGACTCAGATTCAGCCACGAGGGCATTCTGTCGACGCGTTTCGCCCTAATTGGGCTTTTTATTTTTAATTAATTTAAGACTCATTAAACTACTTCTCGTTTATATTATAACTTTGGCTATGGAAAAGGCAGTTGAGCGGATCTCCTCCGTGCCGACTGTTGTTAAAACCTGCGATGTTAGGTGAAACGATACGAAGACACAAATTGTGAGCTAGGTGATGCTGTACTTCTCATAAGATGTCTGTATTAAATATTACAACTTTGCTACTCCTGTCCTGATGAGCCCCAATTAGGGCGAAACGCGTCGACAGAATGCCCTCGTGGCTGAATCTGAGTCACTTGCCATTAATTCTTTATATATATATATATATATATATATATATATACGATTGTGTTGAAATTAGCAGGTTTTAGGTCGGCTGGTAATAAAGAAAACTCTTTTTTATGGCCTAAATTTTCGCATATATTTTTATGCTTGATCACAGGCAATAACTAAAACGTACAAACTATTAACAAACTACTAAAGTGAATAAAATAACTACTTACAGTGAGGATATTTACATTAGCTTATTCTGAAGAATTTTTAGAACAATTTTCTTTAATAATTAAAAAGAAATAATGTGTATATATAAAAAATTTGATGAAATAAAATATTGGTTTGATATATATATATATATATATATATATATATATATATATATATATATATATATATGATACAGCTCACCACCGAACATAGGGTTTTAACATACGAAATCGGTTATTTTGTGATTCCTGCTCCTCTAATTGAAATATTTTAAAACGAAGGGTAGCATTTGTTGGAAAATTTTATTTTACATTGTTAAACATGAAACAAAACGCAAATTTGTATACTTTTAATAAATAAATTGTTATTTTCTATATCATATTTAAAAAAAATTGACTGCTTCATTATGTTAAGAACTATCAGTTCTATGTAAATTAAATTTACTCTGCTACATTTCTATAATTTAAACTGCGTAGATATGTAACCAACTATACTCGTCCTGCAATAAATCCTTGAGTTTGGTTGTCTATATTCTTATCTCTGACCTACATAAGGTCACCTGTTTCCTATCGACACGAAAACTTGATTACCTGTGCCTCGATTAATTATAGGAATGTCATCATCATCATTAGGTCTTCAGTCCTGGAATTGGCTAGACGCATACCTTCATTGTTTCCTATTCTGAGCTAACCTACACATTTCCTTGGAATTTCCAGTCTGCATCTTTTACTATATACGTGCAATAGTCTAATTTAGGTCTACCTCTACCTCTTTTTTCCTATTTTTGCTTGTAATATATGCCATACTATTTCCCAAAAATGCCTTAGAACATATCCTGTCCTTCTATTTCTCTTATTTTTTTTGTTTCTCCTACTATTTCATAACCTCTTTGTTATTAACTTTGCTATCATCCTCATGCATCAGAAGCACAACATTTCAAAAGCTTTCTGCCGTTTTTCTGTCTGTTTCTCCTGCTACCAGTATTTTATAACCCTACTGTGCTGTGCTCCACACATATGCTTTCAACAATTTTCTTCTTGTTTCTATATTTGTTGTCTTCGAACATAGCCGCTGCTCTTTCTTGTTAGATGCAGTTCGGTTCCCCTTCTATTGTTTACAAATGTTACCCTATTTCCTCGATATTCAGTCGACACAGTCCGCTTGAAAAATGTTAAGCGAGCATTTTTCACAAAAATACACCCTTGTTCGGATGAGAGATAAAATGGAGGTCCCGTGTGTGTGTGTGTGTGTTGTCACGCACGTTAAAGATTCCTACCTTGCTTGCAACAGCAAGGGTTTGGCAAAATTCCAAATTTTCCAGGTAAAAAAATTCGCTTCTTGGCCAATGTAGTACCTTCGGGTGGAGCATTGGAAAATCACACGTAGATATTTTTCGAATTAATAGTTTTCCAGTAAATCATTCCGCACAATCAACATTAGTTAGAATATTGTAAGACCATTACCTGTAGTTGCTTATAATAATCATCAGGTTTAAGTAGTTATTTTTTTTTGTCATTAGGTTTTCCATTTTCAAACAAGATATGGAAAAGTATACATATTATAAAATGATGAGGAATGTAAATATGAGAATTAAACTCGAGTCGCTCTTCATACTTTGATTGTCAAAAAAGTAGGATACCCTTGCATATAAGCACCCTTAGCGAAGCGTTGTTAAAACGAGCTAAAAAGAACATTATTCAGAAAACAACGTTTTGTAATGTTAAACAATGCACATGCTGAAGATAAAATAAGAATAAAATAAAACAAACTAACAAACTTCCATTAAAACTTACTTTGGTCCTTAGTTTTAATGACAAAGGTGTTTATGTGAACATGAAACCTAAAGGAAGTCCAAATTTATTCAATGTATGGATGCATAGATTTAAAAAAGTCTCTTAATGAAAAATTTCTTCACACCACCTGAAAATTCATGTTATGATACCTATAGCAATAGCACTGTACTGCTATTCACATAAGAAGATCATAGTTGCTCTAGCAATTTTGTACAAAACTGGAATTCTAAAGAAACTATATAGAAAAGAATAATTTACATTATAGGAAAAATGTCAAACTATATTTGGGAATTCCAAGTCACTTCCTTTTTGTGCTAAATATGCCGGTTTCAAAATGCACTCTTACAATAATAGAAATTTTTATAACATTTAAAAAATAAAATTAACTTTTTCGTACAGTATGCTAGCTAACGATTTTTGTTTATCGTTAGCTACTATTTATATCACCATTCGGAAAGTTTTTTCCATTAGTAAGCCACTTAAAACATTTTATACAGTGGAAAAATTTATCAGAAACCCAAATGCATATGGTTTTAGCATTTCATGCTCGATTCAAAAAAGTGCAAAGTACTATAGATTGTTTTAAATTTCTATTCAAAAACCATCTGATTCGATGTTACAGTCGTTTTCTTTGTCGGGAGTATAAAAATGCAATACAATGAAATTTCTAAATTCATATACTACTGATATCTAATTATTTCGAAGGGATTTTGAAGAAGGACTATAGATAGAATGATAATCCAAGAATAATATTTTATTAAACTTCTGGAACCTGGATCCCACGTGCTGGAAGACAGGATTCAAAAATATTAAAGAGCTGGTAACGTTTAGAATTAATATTTTGGTACGGCTTCTTTTTTTCTACAAAGTAAGAAAAGCACTGGATATGGAGTTAAACAGGTTAAACGAATCACAGTCTACGTATTCATGTTGAAAGAGTGATACTGAAAGTTAGAGTTCTGTATCCTTGAGCCTCACACACGTGTACATATATATTTAATAAAGGATTTTAATTTTATTACTTTCATAGTATGTGGTTTTATTAACTTAGAAAATTATTTGTTAAGGTAAAAGAAAGAATAATGTCGAGATATTGTATCTTTATTGTTTAAGTTTTTATATTTGAATAAAAATACTGCTTTTAACAAAATACTATTACAGATAATATATACTTATAAGTTATATAAACATAGTTATTTACAGTTTCATAAATATAACATTATCTTAAAAATCACTAAGTTCTCGTAGCATAGCATGGCAAATTCTTTACTATACTCATACTGTTTGTAAATAGTTGCTTTGTGATTTACAAAGCCTGGTTTCTGCTAAATGATCAAAGCTTTTTTCTTTCTTGTTAAATACACTTGCATCTGTATCTAGTAAAAGTAATTAGGTTTTTTATGAAGCCATTTTTGTGTATATCATTATGAACGGTTTCACAGGAATTTGGACATTTGATTTCTACTACAAAATGTTCGTTTACTGCATATGAGGAGGCCTTTGGTATTGTATTTTCAACTGGCAAAAACAAACCTGCTTTTGGAAATTGCATCGTCTTTTCAGAAAGAATTGATATAACTTATTTTTCTAGTTGAAGCACTCGCATCGTTGCTTTATTCTGATAGATCATTGCCTCTGTAATACCTTCTGTAAACACAGCTTCAAAAGTTTTGCAGTTTGAACTTTTATAGACTTTAGAGGCTAATTTGGCCATAATGCAATTCAGTTCACAACAGACAATTAATATTGGGTTCTCGTTTTTGCTTCCATCTGCTGAAACAAATTATTATTCAAATAGATTTTAGAAAACTCTTTAAATTTATTAGGCTCAAAGTTTGTTTGATATTTTAAACTTACACATTAGTGTATGTAATGATGCATTGTCAGTCGTTGCCCATATATTATCTCATTGCTGAGTTTTTATTTTTTAGTTTTCTGCCTTGTCTATGTAGTCGCTTAATATAGTATTATCTGCATTTAAAAGTTTTTCTTTGCCGAAACGAATTGCTGTTATTATTTTTTCTAACTAGAAGCTTTTGTCATTATCAATCATCTCCAGTAACAGGTAGTTTCAGTTGAGAAAGTTTCTTTGCTTCTTCTATGCAACCACATTAAAAAAGGAATGGCATGTTTACAACCGCCTTTAAAAGCAGCATAATTGTTACATTTAACTTCATCCACCTTTTCTGTCATGCTGTAACAAATTGCATAATTTTTATATTTTTTGTTGCAGTTATTTTTGACTGTATAATATATCTGCTGCATGCTTTCAGTGAAAACGTATCCAATAGCATTATCTTGTTGATTGAAAAAAGTAAAAAATACAATTTGACTAAATTACAAGGACTGCTTATATCACATATGTTATACAACAGTATCTGTCTCCAGTAAAGCATCATGCCAACGCACAAACAAAACAAACCACTTTAGTCAAGTCGATCAACTCGTACAGCATCAAGTTTGGGTGATTTCTACTGATAACCATGGAATGAGGTGACGTTACAGCGTTGATGAATTGGCTCCACAAAATATTCTACTTATCTCAAGTTCGATTTATTTAACTGGCCAGATTTTTTGTGTAATGATTCTTATGTCAAAGTACTAATGTTTAAACTGAAAATAAGATAAAAATGGAATATTGCCACATGAGTCTATTACGTTTGGTGTATTTTGTCAATCATATCTAACAGTGGCAAGACTTTAGATTTATGTCAGATATAAACATACATACACAGGGCAGTGTGGTGACTTTAACTAGAACAAATTCAACATAACTTAACCAAAAAATGTTCTTGCTAAATCTCTAGACACATTGAAATTTGTTTAAAGTTTGTCAGTTTAAAGTGATTTTGTATTTTTTCCTAGTTTTTTCTAATGAAAAGGGGTCTCGTGACCCTTTGTTGAAAAACATGTTTTAAAAAGCTTACCACTATCTGGTTTTGTAATTATAAAAAGGAAAAATGAGGATAAAATTAAAAATATGAAATTTTTGAATCAAACAAAAGTGACATAATGTACATACATTGAACAGTTTAATTACAACATAATTTTAAAGTTAATAATACTCCAAGAAACGGGGATTTAAATTGTGAAAATTTTCTTAATCTCAAGCTTTTTAGCAATTTTTATGCCATTACATGGAAAGCAAACTTCTCTTATATAAGGAATAACCGATTTCTGGCATTTTCATCCTTTAAAATACATTCGAACAGGTTGTCCTTAATTAGTTCCAATAGAATTTTTCACAATTTTTGAACATTATGAAGTATTCAAATTTATTAATAATTTTCATAATGGTATGCTCTAAGGAAAACACCTGTTTTCTAACGAAAATGCAAACCTACCAATTATATATTTTTAGTTAACACTATTACCAAATATCACACATTTAAAATGAGCAATAACATTATTATTTTATAGGTTGAAGAATTTGTGGGTTATGCATTTGTAAATAAATTATCAACGAACTTCGTTCGTTTATGAAATCTATTTGTCTGTGTGTCTGTCTGTCTGTGTGCGAGGCCTTTTTAATGGTCGGACATCAATGTGTGATACATCAATCGATTCAGCTCGGTGTCCAGAGCTTAAGTTTTGATGTCAGTTAAAATCGGGCCACGGGGACGCCGAGCCCCCAGGAAAAGCCACAGGGATAATTAAAATTTTAAATAAGTTTAAAATCAATATGCGACACATATTTGAACAATTTATGGCATTTCATGCCAATTATTCCAATATTATAGACATTGTTTAAACTTAAATTTTGATTACCGAAAATAATTAGATTCATATATAAAAAAATAAAATTTCTTATCTTATTGATGAGAACTAATATATAGCTTTTAAAATATTTATTCAATAAAATAAAATATATTAAAATGTCTCTTTTGTTGTTTATAAATTTTTGTTTTTATCTGAATACTTATAATTATTACAACATAATAATTTTAATTTCTTTAATTTGTTTTAAAGTAAGTCTACATTTGGAAGTTCGTTGCGACAATGCCTTGCATTTTCAACTTGTTTTATATACAATATAGATAAAATTTGTACTTAAAAAATTTTCACGAAACTATTTTTCACATTATATTGTAGATACACTTATGGCTTGTGTTTTGTTGTACGAATATTAACATTATAGGTAAACTAATCTAGGTTTTGTTGTGTTATTCTATTCTTGATAAGTTCATATCGCTAACAATATAAATAACTCACATTTACAATACTGTTTTATTCTCGTTAACTTCTATCTATTATCTACTTAATATTTAAAAGGTTTAAACACATCTTAAACTTCATAAACAAATGAATGACCGATTACCTACTTAACAATGGTGAACCTTCTAAGAAAGTACTATACCCAATGCTAAATGAGGAAGTTGGTCAACGGAAACTAATACGTTTCCAACTAAATAATAATGAATAATTTTGTCTGGCATTGGAAAAGTAATTCGAGCATAGTAAACGAAAATTAATGTAAAATTGTTGGTTATTTTGCAAAAAAAGAAAAGCCAATGACCGGCTTTACTGTTATTGCAGCTCGTCAGACTAGTGCAATTCTCTTTGCAAAGCAACCAACCAAGTTTTTGAATTATACACAAATTATGGTGTATTAACTAGTACAAAACGTTTCTCATGCGCCCTTTATACTCTAATGAAAACAACTAACTATCGGCGACTTTTTCAAGTCTACAACATGATAGTATAATGGCATTGCCAGACAAAATTTGAATAACTAGTCAAAGACAAGGTGAAAATAACAAATGAATGACCGATTACCTACTTAACACTGACCGATCTCCTAAGAAAGTACTATACCCAATGCTAAGTGAGGAAGTTGGTCAATGGAAACCAATATGTTTCCAACTAAATACTGATGAATAATTTTGTCTGGCATTAGAAAAATAATTTGAGCACAGCGAACGAAACTTAATTTAAAATTGTTGTTATTTTGCAAAAATCCAGTGTTAAGTAGGTAATCGGTCATTCATTTGTTTATTCTCATCTCGTCTTTGACTGGTTATTAAAATTTTGTGTGGGATTGCCATCTATACTATCATGCCGGAGACTTGAAAAAGTCACCGATAGTTAGTTGTTTCCATTTGAATATAGAAGGTGCACGAGAAACATTGTACTGATTAATACATCATGATTTTGTGTAATTCAAGAAGTTTGATTGTTTTGCAAAGAAAAATGCACCAATCTGACGACTTACAATAACAGCAGAACCGGTCATGGGCTTTTTTTTTGCAAAATAACCAACAATTTTAAATTAATTTTTATTCACTATGCTCGACTTACTTTTCCAATGCCAGACAAAATTATTCATTAACATATTAAACTTATGAAATTGATCTAATACCTATGTATCGACATCCTAAATTACAGTGTATTTTTAAAACTTATTAATTTATTTATTACTAACTTTCATTCTCTAATAATTAAATAAATTATTACAGCATTAAAGCAGAGTTTATACGTGCTAAACATCAACAGTGTGCATTTGTGTACCGTCCTACTACTGAAGATGGATTACTCTGTGTAGAAAATGAACTTGGTAAAGAATTACATGCCAATGTACGAAGCTCAAATTTAGAAACCTCGTTACGCTTATTAGTACAAGGTGCTGATCCAAACTATTTTCATGATGAAAAAGGTTCGACACCGCTACATGTTGCTGCCAAAGCAAATCAAATAACTCAAGCTGAATTATTAATTGCATATGGTGCTGATCCAACATGTCCTGACTCTCAAGGAAAAACTCCCATTGATTATGCAAAGTATTTTATAACCTTCTTATTTATATATTAAAAAAATTTAGTTATTAAATGTTTTAGGCAATTGGTAAGTCAAGACATGGCTAATAGGTTAGTTGAATGTTGTTACGAAGTCACTGATAAATTTAGCAATTATTTGTGCCATCGGAAACCTGATCATGAAAAGGGTGTACATTTTCTAATTCCTCAAACTAGTGCCAAATCAGAAATAGCAGCTACAACGAAACTGAAAAAGGTGAGTTATTTTATAACATAAAAGACTATTTTGTTTGAATAACATATAATGCGGTGGGCAACTATGCAGATAAAAACAATTTGTCTTCAAACAGGCAAACTATAAACTATTTAATATTTTGCACACAATATATTATGCAAGTCCAATGGTTATTTTCATATTCTCTTTAATATCCAGATGATAAAGTAACAGATGTTTCTTGTATATTTTTAACGAACTTTTGCACTGATTTATTTATAATCTCTAAATATAATTTTTCACATAACAATAATATAAAATTCCTATTATGTTAAAAATTAAAACCTAATGTAACCTACAACTTCGTCATGGAGTGTAGAGACGGAGCTGTTTTTTTTTATTTTTATTTTATTCAATCCTGACATCACCAAACCTCTTTCGTAAAAGTGAAGATTGCATTCTTTAATCATGACTATTGTTCCCACCTCTAATGAAGCGTCAAATGAATAGTAAATAATATTAAGAAATATGGTATACTAACTATTAATTCATACGGATTAGAAGGATGAGTAATGGTTGACTGTATTTGTTTTCAACTATAAATGAGTTTTAAAATAGTGATTCATATAGATGCTCGCATGTTGGTGTCTAAATAATTATTTAAAATTTTCAGATTTCTTACTAATCACCTTTTTCACTTTTATCATTATTTATTCTTGAATTATTCTACACCACAGCAGTGCCACTTTCGTACAAAGTATGATGTGTGTTTCAATATAACTGGTTGCGAATTAGGTTTGTCCACATGCACAAATGGATATGATGTTATACACTTGGCGTAGCTGCAAAGCGTTGCCAAGGAACACGAAGCACGACATGGGTTGTGATACAGCCGGTCGTGAAACAGGGCTGCATGCACAAAAGGGTTTGGTACCAGACATCTTGGCATAGCTGCAAAGCATGAGGTGGGTTGCAGTATAACCAGTCACCTCACAGGTCTATAGTGCAAAACTATATGGTACCGTACAACTTTGGCATAGACACAATGTGGCACTATAAACATGAAACAAATGGGTTGTAATACAATCAATCATGAAATAGGTCCATGCATAGCAAATCCAGTGGCTATATCTCCACCGCCACCACCACAATTTTTTTACGTTTTTAAAATAGCATCTGATAGCACCAATATAGCAACATCAGTTAGGTAGCAAGCACCCAAAAACCAAGAAGTTATTACAGCTCAAAGGGGGTTAAAATAGCACCAACCCCCACAATACACTTTTCTTTAATTTTTTCTTTTGCATCTGCTAGTGCTAACAAAGCACCCATCATGACTTTCATAGCTAGCACCCATCATGATTTTCATAGCTAGCACCCAAAAATTGGCTAAGATATAACAGTTTAAAGCTTATCGTCCTTGACAGTGCTAATCCCACCAATAGACTATTTAAATTTTAACTCGTGCACCTTCTAGTATCAACAAAGCACCACATAGCACCATCATTTTCATAACAAGTACTCAAAAAATGACAAGATGTAACAGTTCAAAGTTTAGCCTTAGGAATGCCAGCCAGCCCGCCAGAGCCCCCTCCCCTAATCTTCCAATGTAGTTTATTTAAATTTTATTTCTTGCACCTGCTAGTACTAACATAGCATCGCATAGTACCACCTGTCACATAGCTAACACCAACCTAATGCTATTCAGGTACCAATTTTCTGGGCGACCAGTATAGGATTTTTAAACATTAAATAAAATTGTGTACAAGTTTTTATGGAAAATCATTTCTTTAAATGAGATAAAAGTGTTTTTGTTGTATCATGCAACACACACCATGTAAATACTAATTTATTTGCATCATTTGTGTTTGCCAACTTCTGAAACATTATACTTCGGCTGCAACATTAAATCAAGTTTGAAATATCTTGAGTTTTCTTTGTAGATTGAGATACTATCACGTGCCTGATGTCTGAAAGATATTTAACATTTTGTAAATTGGCTATGTCCAGAGGATCGTAATAATACTGAACTGTGTATCTACTGTAAATAAACAATAGAATGTATTGTGTACTTAATATATAGTTTTGCAATGCTTATGTACCATAATAAAAATATTTAATTGCACAATACAAATTAGTGCTGTAGATCGTGCAATAAAAGCCAGTAATATTCTTGGGTTTTTTATTTAGTTGTGTTCTGGAGATAATTTTATATAGCTCCACTATTGTTTAATCAGGTGAAGTAGTTCATCCGATTTTAAATTGGTTTAGTTGAAGGTTTAATATGGAAATTATTACAATTTTAAAGTTATAAGTGTTGTGGTTTATCTAGTGATGAATTTTCAAAAATTTCATAAAATCATAATTGGTTTTGTGTAACCTGCTATAGTGAAGTGACTTTCAAATCAAGAACTACAACAGATGGCAAAAATGAATTTAATGATAAAGCATGTAAGACAATAATCAGTGAAGATTTTTGGACGATACTTAAGTATGCTGTAAAAAATATCATATTGCCTCTACATAATGAGATTGCAGAATTAAGGGTTGAAATTGCTTGCATTAAGCAAAGTAATATAGACCTAATTAAACTGCTTACTACAAATAAAGGTATACATACCTTTACTTTCTAATAATGAGTTGATAAACAGCATTTGTGATAACAAATCTGAACATATGAATGGAAACATTGATAAAATAAATACTACATTCAATACTAAGGACACCACCTGCAGTGTAATATCCTCACTTACTAAATCTACAGATACAAAAAATGTAAACAATAATAAAGTACTTAATGAAAACATTAAACGGAATAAGAATTCCAAACAGAAACATTTAAATTCTGATTTCGGAATGTTCGAGGTGCACAAAAAGGAACCAAAAACATTACCTAGTATCTATTCACAATTAACTAAAACTAGCATTCAGTTGAATGAGAATGGTACGAATTTAGATGACTCAATTAAACAAGACACTGGAACTCAATGGTCTGCAGCATCTTCTAATAAACGACGTAATCAATGCAGCATTGTCGGGAGTGCAAAAAACATGGTAAATATTAAGGCAACCCCCAAGAAAGTCTATTTATTTGTTTCACGATTGCAAGCTGGAACTAAAACTGAACAGTTAACATTTTTTCTAAAGACTAAGTTCCCAGAAGTGGAATGCGAAGAATTGCTTTCAAAACATCCCAACTTGTACATTTCTTTTAAAGCAACAGTTAACTTAAGTAATTTGGATGCTGTTATGGATCGTATAATTTGGCCTGAAGGAGCATTTATAACAAGATTTTTTCGCAAGCTTTTGCAAATTCCAAGGAACATTCAACTTTTAAGCTTTTATCAATAAACTGTCGATGCCTAACTTTTAAGAAAATAGATTATATAACTGTAGATTTTGCAGAGATGTATAATGTAGATTTTCTCTGCCTGAATGAAACGTGGTTTAAACAGGATAATGTTGAACAAGCTTTTTTCCCTGGATTCTACTTAGCCACCAGCTATTGTAGAACTCTTTAAAAGGCAGTGGAGTTGGTATATGTGGCAGAAATACAATTACAATTAAGCCAATACAGCTAAAACAATTCTGCTTAGAAAAACAGTTTGAAATATGTGGTGTGGTTTTTAGTAAGTTAAATGTCAAAATGATAATTCTCAACTGTTACAGATCCCCTACTCGTACCAATTTTAACATATTCTTAGATCATATTAATAAGGTACTAAATTTTATTTTTAAGCCTAACATCGGTATTGTGTTGTGTGGAGACTTTAATATTGACGCACGAAGGGATGCGCAAGTTTTTCAATCTCTTGTTAGTATTCTTGATAGTTTTAATTTAACAAATACTAGTTGTGAGAAAACTTGCAATGTCCATACTTTAGATTACATTTTTACAAATATACATATTTCTAAAACGACTGTAAGGGAAACCTATTTTACGGATCATAAAGCATTATTACTCTGCATAGCCTCGGAAGCTAGTCAAAAACCCATTACTAAAGTTGAGTATAGACCAGTTTATAACAAGTTCAGTATGGCAAATTTTCGAACAGACTTAGCTAAAGAAAATTGGTTCGATGTGTTTTCCTCAAATAGTGTGGATTAGACATTTGGTATTTTTCATTCTGTTTTTCTATAAATATTTTAATTTACATTTTCCATTAAAATAAATTTCAGTACGGCAAGTTAAAGGTTGGGTGGATAATAATATTAGAGAATCTAGTGTAAATTTAAAGCAACCTTATAAACAGACAAGGCTCACACCACAAATGAAGGATTATTATCATTCATGTAAAGTGGATCATTGTAAACTGATTCGCGACACGAAAAAAACATACTATCAAAATAAAATAAAATCTGATGACAATTTTCTACAGTGTAGTTGGAGTATTATTAAGTTGTTAAATAATAAAATCAAGAAAGACAACCCAATTAAAATTATAGTTGGAGACACTCAAATTAAGGATACCGTAACAGAAGAAGAATTTATATCTCTAATAAATAACAAGCTAAAAACAAAAAGCTCTAGTGGGTTTGACGATGTGCCCAACTTTCTTTTGAAAAAATCTTTGATAGAGGTGGTAAAACCTCTTACATTCTTAATTAATTAATTTTTTCAAACTGGTGTTTTTCCAAATAAATTAAAGCTCAATAAAGTTACACCCTTACATAAAAAAATGACAATATGTTGATGGATAATTATCGACCAATTGCACTTTGCTCAGTCTTCTCGAAAATTTTTGAATACTGTTATTTGGAAAGACTGTTAAACTTTTTGAATGCGAACAAAATAATTATAACAAATCAATTTGGTTTCCAACCAAAGCAAAGTACAATGGATGCAATATTTAGTTTCATAGAAGTCATAATTAACATTGAATCTGGGCAATGTCCTGCTGGGATCTTTTGTGATCTCAGCAAAGCATTTGATTGTGTGGTACGTTGGTTACTCCTACTGAAGACAGAAAGTTATGGCATACGGGGTCTAGCTCTAGAGTGGTTGAAAAGTTACCTCTGCAATAGACAACAATACGTTTCAGTTCTCTGCAATATTAATGTTGTTACTACTAATTTCAATTATAGAACAATCAGTAATAATATAGATGTTCCTCAAGGAGCAATTCTAGGCCCACTCTTATTT
This sequence comes from Platerodrilus igneus, assembly GCA_036346225.1. Classification (NCBI taxonomy): domain Eukaryota; kingdom Metazoa; phylum Arthropoda; class Insecta; order Coleoptera; family Lycidae; genus Platerodrilus; species Platerodrilus igneus. The sequence continues at coordinate 340,624 of JARFIW010001419.1, forward strand.
CTGCTCTACATTAACGATATAAACACTAGTTTAGACTGTTCGTTATTTTTATATGCTGATTATGCTACTGCAATAGTGTCCGACGAGAACTGTACAACTCTACAGACCAGTTTGCAAGTAAATTTGGACAAATTGTGCAACTGGTTTAATATGAACTTTTTACATATTAATGCATCTAAAACCTGCTGCACACTTTTTTATAATTATAATAAAAGAATTCTTGATGTCGGGATTCTCATTAACAATATCGAAATAAACAAAGTTATTCATGTTAAGTTTTTGGGAGTAATTATAGATGAACATCTAAATTGGAAAGCACACTGTTACAGTGTTTGCTCTAAACTAAACTCCTTGTGTTTTCTAATCAGAAATTTAAGAAGTGTACTGTTTATTGATCAACTATTACCAGTTTATCATTCGTACTGTTCTTCAAGATTGAGATATGGTGTTAGCTTCTGAGGTACATTTTCAGCTGCATATGACGTGTTTATATGTATAAAAAGAATAATCAGATGCATTGCAGGTGTTTCGCAACTTGTGTCATGCAGAAGGTTTTTCAAAGAATATGGAATTTTGACCTTAACATCTATACTTATATTGGAACTTGCCACTTTAATATACAGGGTGGGAAAAATTTCAATGTGCAGTATGGCGATCTCGGAAACTATAAGAGCTAGAAAATTGGTTAAATAGGAAAAAAGTTGTGCAATTATAAGCTCAATTTAAAACTGAAAAAAAATAAATGTATCTCTGTCCGTTCTAAAAATATGGCGTAAAAACCAAAAGTTACCAAATTCAAAAATGCTTAATAACTCCTATAGTATTATAGCCATAAATGTGAAAGTTGGCTCATTTACCTATGTCATTAGCAGGAATTCAACAAAGTGATAAGAATTTTTCTAAACCTTTTATATTCAGAGATGCGACTGTCAACTTTTTTATTTTTTATGGACGCCATATTGGATTTTTGCAGTGTTAAATAAAAGGAAAAATTACAAATTTATTGATATACCACATTGTATACTTTTCTTTTGAAATGGCCGAAATATTTTAAATTGATGAAAATTATAGTCTTTGGAATAGGAAAAAAACAAACATTTTGATCAAAACAATTAATTAAATTGTTCGAATTGGTTTCCTCCACTGCAAATGCACAATTCTGTTCTTCTGTCCATATCTTGTACCGCACGTCGAACTGTGTTTGAATCTATCGATTGTATGTATCTATTTGTTATGTCACCCATTTCATCTCTGTCTTCTGGCATTTCACTGTACATGTGGTCTTTAATGGCTCCCCACAAATAGTAATTGAGTGGATTGAAGCACGGAGACCGCGGTGGTCATCTTACTGGACCGCTCATACCTCTCCATTGATTCGGAAAGTATTCCTTTACATACTCAGTTACCACCCTGGCATTGTGGAAAGCACAGCTGTCTTATTGATAATATTCAAAATTCTGCAAATATTGAAGTTGTAGATTATCAAACATTTCTTCAAAATCATTTTGAAAAAATTTAAATAAATGGCCAACGATAACCTATTTGGAATGTAGTATGGTCCTAAAATCTTGTTGTCTAAAATTCCACACCAAACGTTTACTGAATATCTAATTTGCAGTTTTCTCTCTTTAATTAAGTAGGGATTTTCTTGAGCGTAGTAGTGCACATTTTTTCTATTAAAAATGCCACAGTTAGTGAAACTTGTTTCGTCACACCACAATATCTTTCTGCTAAAACTTGGGTCAAAACTTAATTTCGTTTGCATTAATTGCGAAAAAGCAAGTTGTCATTCATCGTCTCTAGAATGCAATTTTTGTACTAGAATGAATTTGTAATCGTGATACTTGTTACGTTTTATTATAGCACGAACACCTCGATCAGTAATCCCACATTCACGAGAGATATTCCGACTAGATGTTTGTGGGTTTAGATATAACTGTGCTGATACATTAGTATCATTGATATCTGCATGTTTACTATATCTTCCTCGCTGCTTATTAGAGGATCCATGAGTTTTTAAGTTGTCATAGACTCTTACAAAAGCCATTCTGGACGGCTGTGGTCGTTCTGGGTATAGTTCTGAATATTTACGCTCAGATGTAATAAAATTTCGATGGCATTCTAAGTAAACATTGTACATATCAAATTTTTGTTCCACAGAATATCTTACCATTATGGATAGTACTATGAATATTAAATAAATTTCAATTAACACTTTTCTATTTCCACCACAATATTAAAAATTGTAAATTACCAAAACAGCAAAACATTTAATGATGACAAATAACTTATTAGTTACTGTTCACTAATGATAGAACTTCATTCTTCAATTGTTTTCTAACTATAGTGACTAGATCTCAATAAAAAGTAGAGAATTTGCAATTTTATTTCATTGATAATGTTTAATATGCGCACACTGTTTGTTTAAAAATAACAAATCACAAAACCTAAAACCAAATTTTCAGTTTTGTTTTTTATTAAAATGCTAAAAACTACAACTGAAAATTCTTACTTTTCACTGATGACAGCACTTTATTCTTAAATTGTTTTCCTATTCTAAATAAAGACTATAATTTTCATATAAACTAAACAATTTACAATATTTCGGCCATTTTAAAAGAAAAGTATACAATGTGGCATATCAATGAATTAGTAATTTTTTCCTTTATTTAACACTGCAAAAATCCAATATGGCGTCCATAAAAAATAAAAAGTTGACAGTCGCATCTCTGAATACAGAAGGCGTAGAAAAATTCTGATCACTTCGTTCAATTCCTGCTAATGACTTATGTAAATGAGCCAAGTTTCACATTTATGGCTATAATGGTATAGGAGTTATTTAGCATTTTCGAATTTGATAACTTTTGGTTTTTACGCCATATTTTTAGAACAGACAGAGATACATTTATTTTCTTTTTAGTTTTAAATTGAGCTTATAATTGTACAAGTTTTTTCTCATTTAACGAACTTTCTAGCTCTTATAGTTCCCGAGATCCTCATACTGAACATTAAAATTTTTTCCACTCTGTATAAAAAAAAAGGATAAATATTGATCCAGTAGTAGTTACCATGACTACAATATTCGTAATAAGGCTCTAAGATTACCTAACTTCAAGTATAGAATTGGGAGATTATCGCCAGCCTCTTTAGGCTTTCAAATTTTTAATAAAATTCCGAGGAACATTAAATCTTCACACAATTTAAAAACTTTTAGGCACAAGTTGAAAATGTTTCTTTTGGACCCGTGTTTTTATGACTTGCGTGAATTTTTTAAATGATTTTAGTTATATTGACACATGTTTTATATGTAGTTTTATATGGCTTACTGTTTGCCAATTTCCTTTTCCTAACATGTTAATCATGTATTATATTATATATACTTATCATATGTACTATTATGTGTAATGTAAAATGTCGGACTTTTTTCCACAATGCTCGCTATTCTATGGAATTTAAATAAATTTTAATTTTTTTAATTTTTTAATTTTAAATCAATAATCCGATAAAGTTGCAGGCAGCACCATAGCTGTTATAAACTATGGACTACCTAAACTCCAGGATTTTATGGTGTTAGCAATCTAATTGGAACAAAACACAAAATAAGGTAATAAGTTTGTGGCATTTCATTAATGAAAAAAAATCCTTTAACGTGCTCTTTGGGAGTCGGAAGCACAAGGTTCGCCTCACCCAACTTTAAACCACAGTAGCTTCGACATCTTTTGAAAGCTTACTACTCATACAATTTTTATTGCTATGTCGTGACATAATGTCCCTAGTGAATTTCTAGTGTTAAGAGAGTGGTTGGGGCTGACACTACCTTGAATTATTATATTTTTCCGTTATTTACTTTGTGATTGGCGATGAAATGCGATGCTAGGGTAGTACTAGCAGGTGCAAGAAAAATATTAAAAAAATGTACTGGTCTGGTGTCACTTTTTGCCCTAAACTTGGAACTGTTATATGTTTGCCATTTTTTATTTTAGCTATGTCGTAGAATAATAACACCCCAAAAGAAGTGACACTCTTTAAAAAATCCCTTGTTTTTCATGTACCAAAAATACGTGACCTCAGCCATTATTCTGTAGGTACACAGATGCAGCGGGAAATTCAAAAACGTTGAGTTAGAAATTGCTTTAAATATTTAAATTGATTATTGTATGCAAAACTGCTTAATTTAGGCTCGAACGTAATAAAGAAACCTATTGAAGTGAAATTACAACGTATAACAAGAACAGTACAATAAACTTAAAGAAGGTTGAAGGATATACCACAGAATAATAATACACTACACTAGCATGAGTGTATTATTATTCTATGGATATATTAACGAAATAATGGCGGATTTTATACATCCGCAAAGAAATTTGGTCTTCCTAAAAACGTCGAGTGTCACTTCTTGTTATTATTATTATTCTATGGCTATGTGAATGGTGGTGCTATATTAGTACTAGCAGGTGCAAGAGCCATTGAAACCGTTTAACTATACCATTTTTTAGATGCTAGCTATTTGAATGATGGTGTTATGTGATGCTATGTTAGTACTAACAGGTTCAAAATAAATATTTAAAAAAGTATGGTGGTGGCTGACATCACCTTAAGCCCCTCTCCCCCTCCCCCTTCAACTTTGAACTGTTGGTGCAATTAGGTGCTATTTAAAAAAATTGTGGTGGTGGGGGCAAGGTGATTTTGCAAAATCTAGTCCATGTAGAAATCTGAAGCAGATTTTATTTTTTTACTATGTCGATAAATGGGTTTCCCGCCTATGAATATTTTTGCAATAGAAGGAATGTATTTTCACTACCTGACTGCACTCATCTTATACATACATTTAAGAAAAGGGTTAAGACATCAAATACTTACCGAAACTAGAATTATTGGAATCTCCCACTTAAATTTTCTAAAGTATATAAACAATTGGGTATATGTGTTTTGGCCCCGGTTTTGAAATGATGGATTTATCAGCTTGCTTAAACACGAGTTTAAGTACATGAAATCTTTTATATAAGAAAAGAGTATACATTATCTCTTGAAAGCTTATTGTCTTAGTGGTGACAGTCTTGTGTTCTTTTATTATATCTATAAATACCTATTGAGTTTTTAAATATTGGCTCCTGCAGATTTTATACATCTGTGTGAAGCATTAATTCTGAATTTTTTTATATTTCTAATATTTTATGGCTGCACAAGTAACCTTGTAGATCATCATGTACATATTTGAATTTAGTATTTTGTAACTTTGAAATCAAATCATATATTAATCTCGTATAAATTTGATTGAAGATGAATAATTATACGCTTTGTCACAGATATTTGAAATTAATGTTATACTTGTTTGTTGCTATACCGTCAGCAAAACTAACTGGAAAAATATTCTTGTTTTTGACAATTGTGATTGTAAGATCTATCAGTGAAATTAATTCTACAGCATAAGAAAAGAAACACTTTTCAAAGTATACACATAATTTAATTTCTATTAATTTTATGTTGCTGAATTACATATCGAAGTTTAATAAACTGACATGGTGAATTGTTTGAGTCAAAGATGTCTGCTCTTGGTAATGATTGAGCAAGAAGAGCCTCTTGAATCACTACCACCAGCCACATCGAGCTGGTGCAAAAGCACAAAAACTATAATTGTGACGGTAATATCTAACCTAATATAAGAAGGTCATAACAGGAAGTCTATAATATAATCAAAGAATCGTACATATATAAGGAAAAGTTAACACAAAACTGTTTATATCAGCATACGGCTTAACTAAATCACTCAACAACCTCGTAGCATTCTGTATTGTCGGATTAAATACTTTGTGCTATAAACCAGAATAATACACAATCGGTATTACAGAATATACATATGAGCAACCTTATCTCAGATTTTATTAGTTTAGTAAATTTAACAAATTTTGTTCATTTTTTACCTTTAGTGAAAGTTGATAAATTGGAACGAATGTCAAATAATTTTTTAATGGATTTAACTGGAGTCCAAGATTCAATCTAGACCACAAAAAAATAAGACTTTAAAATTTTTTTCTATTTACCTTTAAAATACAACAATGCATTGAATTTTTTTGTTCTAGCTTTCAAATAACTTATTTGAGGAACTTGTTATGGATGTATATGATGAAGTGGAGCGTCGTGAAACTGAAGCTAGTGAGTAATTTTTTTTAGTCTTTCAATCATTATAAATGTTTTCTCTTCTGCTTTCGAAAGGATTTTAAGAGTAAGTAATATTTTCATTATTAGTTTGGTTGAGCAGTGCTGATACATTGGAACTAAATGCAAATGCAGTACCATTTCTTCCAGTAGATCCAACTCTTTCAACTACACGCAACCAGGGTCGTCAAAAGTTAGGACGATTTACAACTCCTGAACTTAAGAGCTTAGTATATGACATCCTCGTAGATACGCAGAGGCGGCAATTAGCAGCTGAAAAAGGTATGTTGAATATTTTGATTAAGAATACCAAATTAGTATTATAATATTATTGTTTTTAATAATACAGTACACTTTTGATTATCCATGCTAATTAATTTGATACAGAATACTGAAAATCTGAATTCACATTTATTTATGTCGTTTTATAAAAGAAATGAATTAAGCGCATGCATAAATTATTAATTCAAAGTGTGTACGTACAAACTAACAACTATATATATATTGAACTTTAAATGTATTACGTTAAACGTTTACAAATTTATTTTAGCATGAAGTGTCTAAATATAAAGTAGGCCTGTTGTAGTTCTCCTATGTTTTGTTCAGATTTCTGCAGTGAAATGTTGTTGAAACGTACACAGGTTTGGAACAGATTCTTGTGGTTAGATATTGGTTAGGTAAAGTATTCCACAGGCACACTTTGCTACATTTAATGCGTCTCACGTTTAATATGTCTGCGCAATACGATAGTCGAACATAAAGTACCTACTAAAATCACGCGTTCACATGAACTTCGTTGTTGTCACCCACCATAAAAACGTTTTCATTGGTTAAGCAGTAACCGTGTATTTTTAAGACTTGCAAATTATGGGTTCTTGACCTCAGTACATGTGAACTCAGAAACCACAAACTTTACACATAGTGAACTAATTAGATTATAGTGTTGGAAAAAAGGGTTTTTTTTTCGGATTATAGAATATTCCCATACCTAATATTAAAGCAAAACTTGGTGCGCCAAAAAAGCATAACAAATGATATATAAAACATACTTATGAAAGCATAAACAGTATATTCAAAATCATCACAAACTTTTCTTTGCTTAAGTGCTTTACTACAGTTTGAGCAGAATGGCCAGATTACTAAAGTTTGATGTGTTGCTTTTGTTTACTTAATCGTTGAACTTTGTTTATATAATTCACTTTAATCATGTGCTGAAAACAATAATCATTGCTTTATGCTGTTAAACATTCATGTAACGTTTGATTGTCGAATTTTTCAATCTTCATTTTCATTATAAATGAATCTTAAACATCATCAGTGTATCATATGTTAGGGAAATATTTTCTTGTGTTAAGGTGTCAGCTTTCACTATACATGTACAGCATGAGTTTGCCTCCTAATCTTTTCCAGATTGCAACCATATCTTAGTTAGCATCTACCAAAAATTTAACAAGTATGGCATGTCCCATTTTCAATACTTTTGTGGGATACTGGGGTTATTATCAAAGTTGTGTGTTGCACCTCTACTTTGATATTCTTTTTCATGAAACAAATTATGCTAAATTGTCATGGCACTCTTGGTTTTTAAGTACAGTCCGAATTTAGAATTCTTGTTTTTTCTGGCATCCTTCATATTTTTGTTGTGGATGAACTAATGAAAAAGACAAAACTCGTTATTAGAATGTTTTACGTAAGATTCAACGGTATAGTCACTGCTGTTATATTAAATCTAGATTTAACAACTACCCCATTTTGAGAAATATACGAATTCCATTTTTAATTTGTGTAGCTTTTAAAATATTGATCAACTATGATTTTTTTTAATGGATGCCCTGCACTGATTCAGCTTGATGTGAGAACCAAAAACGTACAGTTATTAATATTTATTTTTATTAATATGCCCAAAGTGTAAAATTTTTAATCATTTATTCTATTTGTAACAGTAGGCTAATCCCACTTTGTTAATAACAAGTGTACAACATGTTAGTAAAAAATAACAATTTTTCTTATTTTGTAGGCATTCAAATTAATGCAGTATAAAAACGGACAAAAAAATTGAAACTTGAAGCTATTATTAATTTTCTCTTAGACATAATTTTCAATATAACAGCAGTTTTCTTGAATGCAACATTGGTATCATTTCGCTGTTCTGTTTATTGCTTTTAAGCGCACTAGGTTTTGTACTAGAATTGGAAAGACCAAAGCTATTGCCTCTATAGATATCGTCATATTTTATATACCGTTAATTGGGGTAACATTGGCCCACTTTTCTATTTTTGTGGACATATTTAGCTGTCTACCTTCTTGTTGTGTATAGAAAAATGTAATAGAAAGTTTCTTTTTTTCTAAATAAAGCATTTGTAAGTAAGATAGTGTAGTTTTACATAGTTTGAAAAATGTTTTCAAAGGAAAAAAAATTTCAAAGTTTTGGCCCAATGTTACCTTGACTTGGGGTGACTTTGTCCTGTACACTAAAAGTCATATATACCAAGCAATAAAATAATTGGATCAATGTTAAACACCATATGATATAGTGCAATATTAAAGCTTACTCGATGCAAAATTTCCCAAAGAAACGAAAGAAAATATAGTAAAAATGGGAAAAAACAAACAATGTCAATACTAGTTCATTCTATTTTTAAATTAACCTCGTCTATGTACATGAGCATAAGTACATTTCTTTGCTATATTCTATTCTACCAATACACAAAATTGTTGAGTTCTGGTCTTCTGGTACAGAAAATTGATTTCTTTTCGGAATCATTCTAGATGATATTATCTTGCACAACACATCTCCCCAATCATACAGCATTGTCTGATCACTCAGGCCATGTGCAATTTTTTTATTTTTCCCCCCATGCACTCAACAATGCAACCCTCAGAAATATTAGTAATTTTTCTAGGATACTTTTGTCCCTTAAAAAGAATACGCACAAAATCTCCAACTGAACAGTTTTCTGGGTTCATTTTTTAAAGGAATCTATTGAGTGTACTGAACAATTTTCAATTTCAGAAAACGTTTCACTAGCATCATGTAACTCGAGTGAAACTCCACTAAGTTCGTCATCTTCAGAAGAAAACACTCTTATTCCTTGTTTTTTTTAGTGGCCTTAGAAACAGACCTACCAGGGCTAACTTGTTCAAGATCTGAAGCAGAGATTCTTTTGCCAGCAGGTACATCCAGACTGTTTCTTTTTTTTCTTAGTCTCAGTTGAAGAAGTGATATAATCAGTTCTCTTTTTTAAGTTGTTCTAAAAAGGCGCCTACTACCATATTTGTTATTAAACATTCAATAAGCTTTTCAAATCCAGAGATTAGATTTTGGACTTGATTATCATTTAGTCCCTCCATAAGTTTCTTTAATAAGGACGGAAACACATCTTTGGGCACAGTAGGAAGTTTTGAACTTGAATTGGATTCTTTCCATTTCCGAAAGATATGCTACCACAATCTCTTCAGTGGAGCAAAAAATGCTACATCTAATGGTCGTGTGATATGGCGTGTGTTAGGCAGTAAACAAACAAATTTTATATTGTTTTCGTCGCACAATGTCGGCACACCTTATTGATGTGCGAGAACAAATTATCACCAATTATCACAACTACCCCTCATCCTTTTTTGTCTCGTGAAGAAACTGAGATCGGTACCAATCTTCAAATATGGCATCAACCAACCGATCTTGGTTCTGTCGTATTGAGCATTCTTGGAACCATTTTGTCACAAGTAGTTCAAATGTGGTCAACCTTATAAACTACGTAAGGAGGTAGACATTTGCCCTCAGCATTGCCACAAATCATTATAGAAGCCGAGCTCTTACTAAAATTGCAGATATTTTCAATTTATTTTACCCCTCTTTTGCAAATCTTTTTCTTACCTTCTGGATCATTAGACAAATTTGTCTCATCGTAGTTCCATATCGGAGAAGGTGGAATGTCATTAGAATTGCTTAAATTAGCCACATAACCATTAATGATGTCTTTGTTGACTTCAGTTCTAATCTTTTCAATGTTTGAACTTATACGAACTGAAAGATCGTGGTGGCGCTTTAAAGGGATTTTCTTCTCATACCTTGGTACATTGTTTCTAAAGAAATAGTGACATCCTTTTATCTAAATAACTTTTGACTGACATATGGAAATCTAATTCATTGACTGAAAATCCGAAATCACAGCGTTATGAGGTGATTTTTAAATGCAAGCTCTATTTCATCTTTAAACAATCTTGAGCGACATATATTTTGAATGTTTACCAAAAGTTTATGTTTTATGGTAGATCTGGAAATACCAAAACGTTGTTCTGCTTTGCATCACTTCAATTGATGTGAACTGGCCTGCAAACACTTTTCCAAGGAGTATAATTTGCATAGTCTAGTGCCAAGTTTTTTTCTTATATACACATGGCATTGCCTGTAGAACAAAGAAACACTTTTAAAATGTGAATGAATTAAACAATTATAATATAGATAGGTAGGTAACCTAAATGCTTGAGTGGAAGTTACTCCAAAATGTGATGCAATGTTACCCCTAGACAAATTTTAGTTTCCATTTTTAAATTCAGTAAAGAAAGTGAAATATCTTGTAATAAACCATTATCTATAACAATGAAACAATAACAAACAATACTTACCACTAATTAAACAGGTTCTGTCACACCTGTGTAAATGAAAGTTGTAACGCCTGGATTTAATTGCATTTAGCTGTTTTGATCTTAACTCTGCTATTGTAGTTGCATGTTTTTAAACTATTTTAGAGCACATGAATACTGCTATTAGTACCGCCACCTGTCATTTAGAACAAAAACCACAAAAATAAGTAGATGGAACAGTAAACTGCAAAGCACGGAAGATTTATTATTTCTTGGGGAAAAGTTATCTGCAAAGGGAAAATTTTACCCCAGTTGATGTACCTCACTTTGCATACTTTCGCTCCCTACAAAAAATTCAAAATGGAAAGTTTATGAGATTGTGAAGGTCATCTAATAGGACCGTTTGGTATCTATCAATCATTGAGGATAGTTATTAATTATCCAGATATAATTTTAATAATCCGTATTGTGACTCTGGACACCATCTTGTTGAAAATAAAAATGGAAATGTAGACCAATGGCACATTTTCTAACAGTTTTGAAATTACTTTGTCATGAAAATGTAGGTATTTAGGAGCCTTAAAACTCTCTTTTACATCCTGCAGATTATACATAGACCTAAGGTAATACGCAAAACCTCAGTTTCGAAACTTATTGCTGCTTTTTTGAAAATTGTATGTTTATTTTCTGTCAACCAACACATGGCATTTTGATGAATAATAATTCCTACACTTAAAAAATAACATTCATCAAACCAGATGATGTCTACCAAAAGATTCATTGGGCAGATATCTTCTAAATACCAATTGCTAAATGTTAACCTATGTCCATCATCGCCAAGGTGCAAATTTTGCACTATTTAAAGCTTATTATAAACTTTCATTTTAAATAATAAACAATATTATATAAAATCTATGAAAGTCTAACAGATGTTAAGTTTAAGACATTTGCATTAATTCATTTGTTATTAATAAAGTGGCATTAGTTTACTGTTACAAATAAAACAAATCCCCACCTCTGTATAGAGGGGTATGCCATTAATTACCTAGTGCATGAAGGAGGCATGACTGTCATGGTTTCTTTTCGTTAACAACGAGTGACAGTGATATAAATGATATATTGATGTCTTGTTGATAATTTAATCTCTGTGGGTTTCATTAACTTATCAGTTTTTTCATCGTATTTAGCAACATTGTATAAACTCGATATCTATAATTATGTTAGTGTATTATTAAATGGAATATTTTTTATGCACGATATACAAAAGCTTTCGTAATATCTTATGAGAAATGTATCGAAATACGTTTTTCTTTTAGGTGGCTTTTAATAGCTATTTATGCAACGAGTGTGTTATTAAGATGAAAACGCCCGGAGGGCGACTCATCCAGCCCGAGGGCCTATGGCCTGAGGGATGGATTGAGTTGCTTGATGGGCATTATCATCTAGTAGCACAAGTGCATACAATATTTTATATTTTACCTTATATGTAAAATAAAAAATAGGTGATAGGTAAGTTTTCTATTTTAGGATTTACCTCGGATTTTACTATATAACTATTAAACACACCAACATCATGTTTTCCATAATGACAATAAACAGTTTGACGTTCCTATGTCTTAGATATTTGTCACATGTATTTAATATTAATAGTGCAAAATGGGTGATCAAGAGTTGCCAGCAATAATTGCAAAGCAAGCTCTAAAAGCAACTGAAAGTTTGCTACCCATTAAATCTAAACATAGCTGTGGGAAAGCTTAAGAATACACTAGGTGCATAAATAGCTAAAAAAATTGATTTGTTTCTGAGAGCATAAGGAGTTTATGAAACCATTACGCCCTCCATTACGCACCGGGTGTTATGGATATGTTTACATATCTCGTATCCTAGGTGTTATGAATAAATTACAACAAGATGAAATATAAAATAATTAATTAATCAGAGTTTCATTTTATTATGTATTGTACGAAATAAAATGAGCTTTTATGATTTCCTTATTAAACACTATTACGCTGAAGCCAAAATTATACAAGGTGTTCCAATAATAAGTTGTTCGTTTTAAATTACTTTTCTCCCTTTCTCATCTGATTTTCATTTCTCATAACACCCAAATGTTACGTCTCTTACTGTGAGTAAATGTAAGATCTTACTTATAAAAAACAGTAACTTTTAAATAATTATACGATCTATGATATTGCAGTAACTCACGAAACTAATCAAGGGTTTGAGTGTTTATTTTGATAATATACTTTCATTTAATTATTATCATTATGAAAAAATTTGTAATTGAGCTTTGCAAATACTTGAACTCGTATTCCGAAACAATAATAATTTTTATGTCGCTGATTTTTTAAAACATTGTTTTCTTCATTGGTGGAAGCACAACTGGGCTATTGCTGAGTAGTTGGGCAGTTTTTTACAAAATTCATTAATATAGATTAGAATGTGTTGTAAGTTCTTTAGTTATTATTATTATTAGCTATTTAGTACTATAAAATTTACAAACAAATAAGTAAATAAACAAATTGTTATGGTATTCCCTGCAAACACGAAAGAAAGCAGTAAGGTCAGTAAAGAAATCGTCTACAACCGAATACCGCAACAAAGCAGGGATAGAATAGTAGAATTGAATTAGAATTCGGGCTAGCTTTAAAACGTCGTAGAGTGGTGTGGATGATACCGAAACTACATATTGGGGACCTCAACACGTCTTTTATAAACATAGGCCCACAAGGGATATTTACAAAACAAAAAAACCCAATCATTTGCGTAATCATCCTGTATAAAAGGTGATATACACATAACATAAAAATATAATTACAAACATTTAAAATAACGAGGATAAAATCTAACTAGCACTTACATATCTACATACCAGTATAATGTTACCAGTCCTAAGAAATTTTACGTAAAATTTGCAGTATCATCTACTTTGGCTAGTACATCTCGTGAAATTTAAGAAATATTGTAACATGCATTTTTAAATATCTTAATCAAACAATAATTAGCAAGTTGTGAACGTTAACAGAAAAGTAAACAGTAGAAAGTACTCTAACACTAGCTTTAAGGATAAGGTACATAATTGTTCGTATTGTAAGCGTAGCATATAGTCTGCAACTTAGTACAGGCCCAAACCCAAAAAAAAAAAGAAATGTCATCTTTCAAAACAGCATCAAAAAATAACGAAAACAGAAAAACTGTACCTTGAGCTATCAGCATCTTGCTGGTATCATCTTAGGATGAGGGAATGCGGCTGCATTTTTCTATGGGCTGGATGCTAAAACCACCAACTTAACTCATAATAGCACAGAAATCATTTTAATAGCGCGACTTTACAACGTCTTTTCACTAAGAGAGAAAAGAACCGTGTATGGGGGTAGTTTAGCTTTCAAAAATATCGCCATAAGATCAAGTGTGCAAAATTCTCAGACGGTAGCAGCAAAAATCTACAACTTTCCAACAAGGAGATAATGTATTAATAAAGGAAACAATCTTATTACTTTGAAACATCTGCAGGGTAACAGTATAAATTTATACGAGGGCCATTTTTTTCAACCTTTGATTGCTCCGTGCAGACGCTACGTGGGTAGCAGAAAGCGGACATGCGCTGTAGGCGACTGCGCGGCTCTTGCACTACACACTCCGCCATTGTTAACATTCAGGCGTCAATCGGCGTTGGGCTACAGCCACGTAAACATGTCCGCTATTATTGATGCTCCCGCCAAGTGTGAAGTGCGAAGTGTGATTCGTTTTCTACAGGTTGAAGATCATAGTGCTGCAGAAATTCATCGAAGAATGAGTCGTGTGTATGGGCTGATCGCTGGAGTTGTTCTGATCCACGACAATGCCCGTCCACACACTGCTGGAACAACTCAACGGCTTCTCGAACAATTTGAATGGAACATTTTTGATCATCCGCCATACAGTCCTGACTTAGCACCAAACAATTTTCATCTCTTTCCTGACCTGAAGATGTGGTTTGGTGGGAAGCGCTTTCAAACCAATGAGGATCTTCAAACCAACGTCAAGGACTACTTGAATCTATTGGTGGCAACTTTCTTTAAACAGGGTATTGAAAAGCTTGTCCACAGATATGACAAATGTCTTAATCTCTTCGGTGATTATGTCGAAAACTAACCGTAAGTGTACCAATCTTTTGGTAATAAAATTATTGTTTTATATGAACTTGTTTTTTATTTATAGCCTATCGGAGGTTGAAAAAAAATGGCCCTCATAGATAACATACCCATTCCAAGTGTTTATTTACTAGGCAGATGGTTAAGTGGCCGTATATTTTATAGGAAAACCGTGCATCTGTGATTGAAATGTAGTCACCGCAGGTGGTAGAATTTATTTGTAGCGACTTTATAATGTGAAGTTTGCTAAACAGCTGTTTGATTTTATAAGGCAAAATATTATAGAGATTAGACTTGAGAAATTTTATAAAATAGCACTAATTAATTCAAAGGCAGGAATTGGAGCTTGTTGAATGATATTTTTATGATTTGTCTAGAAATTTTAAGGAGTTTTAAATAGAAGTAGGATGAATAAATGTTCATGCAGAAAAAATTACTTACAGGGTTTTGAACGTACCAAAATGATTATGTCTATATACCAAGTAACTTTACAAATATTTTAACCTTAATTCTTTTGACTAAATGTTTAATACAGTATCAAACAAATTTTACTTCTGTATTAAACATGTTTTTAACATATCGAACCGTGTGTCGTTTGAACTCATTCAAATTATTGTCGGCATGTGGACTGACAAACTATTATAATCAACCAGGCCTTTTTAAAAGAGCAACTCCTTGGTTTCCGTTTTTTTTTTATAACTGACATATTTTATTCGCCGTTCTTGTATTTTGTTGATGTATTTCATTCACAAACTTAATTTTACATGTCAAGTAGCCTGGTAACAATTTATTCGCAACTTTATAAACAAGTATATTATATAAAACCAAATGCTGCCTTATACTCATAAATTGTAAACAGTCATGTGTGTCTCTTATCCTTGTGTATCAGTTTACTTTCAAAAGATTTCTCATAACCTTCTGATTCTGTATGTCTTGCTGACAATGGCCATTGCAATAATATATAATTTATTTATTTATTTAACATCTTTATTATTTAAAGTAGTTTCGTACAAGCGAGATTAGGGCCATGAGGCCCTTCGGTACACCTAACTTGACACCTAGATACTAATACAATTCAAAATGATGGAAAAAAAATGTTTACAACAATAATAATAAAAATTACCAAAATAAAGTAAAGTATAATATTTTCTTCGAAATCCAGATAATCAATAATCCTGGACGTAACTGTTATGTATGGTACGCCATTGGCTGCTTAAGAAAATGTAGTAACTATGCGCTAGTTGATAATTGTATATTTCTCCCACTAGTACGATGCCAGCCTTGGTAAGCAATAGACGTGTCTCAAAGTATTATGTTATCTACTGTCAATAAATCAACTGTGAATCTACGTGTCTAGTTATTTCGTAATTAATATTACTACTACCATAAATACACAGCATAATGGCGACGAGTAAAGTTGATTTTTAAAGTTATGTGCATTTAATTTTGTGCAAGGTTAAACAAAAATTTGTTAGCACATGCACCTGCATTATTAAGTTGCAAATTTGTAGATAACGGTAATCGGATCAGTTCGTGTGCATCTGGCACATCGAGTAAGCATATTGTTGTGTTGTAAACAAACAGCTGTAAAATAAGGTTATAATAATTTTTTTTTTGAGTAATAAATTATTATAATGGCATTAATTGGGAATATAGAGCCTTTTAAAGGAAATCAAGGGGAAGAAATTGAATCTTACTTGGAAAGACTAGAACACCTGTTTTTAGTAAATGTGGTGCAAGAGAAAAAAAAGGTTTCCTTATTTATAACACTAGCAGGTACAGAAATTTATCAAGTATTAAAGAATCTAGTGGCTCCGCAAAAACCTAAGGATTTTTCATACAGTGAAATCAAAGGAAAATTGTTGAAGCACTACTCTCCCCCAGTGTCCGAAATTTATGAAAGGTTTGTTTTTAACCAATGTAACCAGAAATACGATCAATCTATTGCTGAGTATATAGTGAAATTGCGTAAACAAGCAAGTAGTTGCAATTTTGGAGCATTCTTAGTAGAGGCGCTTAGAGATCGTTTCGTCTGTGGTATTAAAGCAGAAAATATTCAAAAAAAGCTTTTAGCAGAAGTTGGGTTAACATTTTCTAGTGCATGTCAAATAGCTCAAGCTGCGGAATTAGCTCAACGACAAGTGAAATCATTAACTGAAAATGGTAGTAGTATTCATGTCGTTAAAAGTAAATTTGCGAATAGGAATTATGTAGCTGCCCCACCAGTAAATGTAGGTCAATGTTCTAAACAGGTTAGGCAGATGACTGGTAATGCATGTAATAAATGTGGACGAGACATTCCAAATCGCAATGCCCAGCAGTAAAATGGAAATGTTACAAATGCCAGAAATTGGGTCATGTTAAATCAATGTGTCCTACTACAAGTAGAGGTACGGTAGCAGCCGTTGAGGAAAAATTAGATGATGTAAACGTTACTAGCGAGGGCGTTAACGAGGATCTATTTCTGTTTAATATTGTAGGAGACGAGGTAACACGTATAAGGTCAAGCTATCAGTGAACAATGTAAGTATAATGTTTGAGGTAGATACAGGTGCGTGTAAGACTGTTATGTCAGAAGTAAGGTTTAAAGAGTTATTAAATATAAATCTTAGTCCTGTAACATACAAGTTAAATTCGGTTTGTGGACAAAATATTAAAGCTGTAGGCGAATGTCTGGTTGAAGTGCATGGTAATAACAAGTATTTTAATTTGCCTTTAACCATAATAGAATCGAACAAAGATTTTGTACCATTACTTGGACGAAATTGGTTAGATGTTTTGTTCCCAAGATGGCAACAGAAATTTTATTTAGGAAACGTTAAGGAATCAGGTTATGAGGAAGTAATTAATGATATTAAAGTCAAAAATAAAGTAGTTTTTGATGGGAACCTATGTAACACTATAAATAAATTGAATTGAAATTTAATGTGAAAGAGGACAGTGTTCCTGTAATTAAAAACCATATAGTATGCCATATTCATTAAAAGCTAAGGTGGAAAAGAAAATTGAACAAATGATTCAAGTAGGTATTCTAAAACCTGTTACTTTCAGTGAGTGGGCCTCACCTATAGTAGTTGTACCTAAAAAGGGACAGATGATGTACGTATTTGTGCAGATTTTAAAGTCACTGTAAACAAAGTTTTAAATGTGGATCAATATCCTTTGCCAACCCCTGATGATATTTTTGCAAGTATGTCAGGAGGTACTATTTTTTGTTTACTTGATCTGACAGGGGCGTATCAGCAAAATGCGTGTGCACCCTGATTATCAGAAATATTTAACCATAAATACACATATCGGTATGTTTCAATACACTCGTTTGACATATGGGCTCTCATGTGCTCCAGCCCTATTTCAATCAGTTATGGACCAAATTTTAAGTGGCATTGTGGGAGTCCACTGTTATTTAGAAGATATTCTAATAGCCAGCAAAGATTTTGTCCAGGCCAAGAAACAGTTGGATATAGTGTTAAGTAGGTTAAATACTTATAATGTTAAGGTAAACCTACAAAAATGTAATTTTTTTTTAAGATCAAGTCGAATATCTTGGACATAGATTAGATAGTGAGGGTATACACCCAACAGACGAGAAATTGAGGGCAATTAATGAGGCACCTGAGCCTCTAAATATAACTCAACTTAGGTCATACTTGGGTTTATTAAATTATTACTGTAAATTTATTCCAATGTTATCGACACAATTATATCCCTTGTATACTCTTTTAGAGAAAGGTGTAGAATTTAAATTGAATGCGGAAGCACGAAAAGCTTTTCAGCTTAGTAAACAATTAATTAACACACATAATGTGTTAGTACCCTATAATCCAAAGATAACGTTAGTAGTTTCTTGTGATGCAAGTAATTATGGAATAGGTGGTGTTCTAAGCCATAGATACCATGATGGCACAGAACGTCCTATATATTTTGTGTCTAGTACACTGTCAAAAGCCGAGAAAATTACTGCAACTAGAAAGAGAAGCGTTAGCGATTATTTTTAGCATAAAAAGGTTTCATAAATATATTTATGGAAGGTCTTTTATTTTGGTATCCGACCACGAACCATTAAAGGTTATTTTTAATCCAGACAGACAAATTTCGGTAATGTCAGCATCTAGAATTATTCGATGGAATGTAATTCTATCTGCGTATAATTATACCATTGAATATAGGAAAGGTAAACATATGTATGAAGCAGATATGTTATCACGATTACCTTTGCCAGACCTAACAGGTATAGATAGCACAATTAACTCGTTCAATTTAAGTAGTGAGTTACCGCTGTCATATGAAGATATTGCCAAAGTATCGTCTAAAGATTGTATCTTAATTAAAATAATAGATTTTGTTAAAACAGGGTGGCCTATTAAAATAGCCGATCCTAGTCTCAAACCCTATTTTGTAAAAAGAAACGATTTATCGGTAGAAGAAAATTGTTTAATGATGGGTACTAAAGTAGTAATTCCTGTCTTATTACAAAAAGAAGTTTTAAAGTTATTGCATGAAGATCATATCGGGATAGTAAGATCTAAAATGATGGCAAGATCAGTTATGTGGTGGCCAGGCATGCAACAAGATATAGAAACCTTGATTAGCACTTGTAACGTGTGTAAATTAACTCAAAATAATCAAGAAAATGTTTAATATCGTGGCCTAAGACCAATAATGTTTTTGAAAGGATTCATATAGACTTCCATCACATTGATGATTGGACTATATTATTAATAGTAGACAGTAAATCTCGATGGGTTGATGCGCATGTTATGAAAAACGGTACGGGTGTAGTACAAACAATAGAGAAACTTAAAAGTACATTTGCTTTTTTGGGTCTTCCAAACACTCTGGTATCAGACAATGGACCCCCATTTAATTCTCATAGTTTTGTACAATTTTGTCAAGTGAATGGTATAAATGTTTTAAAAAGCCCTCCATACCATGCACAATCAAATGGACAAATTGAAAAGCAAGTACAAACCGTAAAAAAAGCTATTGAAAAGTATATGTTAGAATCAGATAAGTTTAAACTATCTATTGAACAGAAACTGGTGAACTTTCTATTTAGTTACAGAAATACTCCATGTGTAAGTACAGGTGTATCGCCGAATGAATTTATTTTTAAAATTAAGCCAAGGACCAGGTTAGACATGTTAAGACCAAAAAAAGGGGCTAAGGTATTATTTAGTTCAGATTTTGATTATGTAAAACCAGAAATTTTTACTGCAGGAGAAAAAGTGTTAGTAGGCAATTTAGGGCCTTACATTAAAGAAAAATGGAAGGAAGGTAGTATTGTAAAATTTGTTAGTGCACAAGCATATGCACATGCACACATGCATATGCACATTCTTATTCACCATTCACAAGCATGCTAAAAAAATGGAGATTCACTTCACCTACACGACTATGTTTCGTTTTCTACAATCTTAACATATACTCCTGATAAAGTTTGCGAAAAGTAGAAATGGAAGATGCTTTCAGAATTTCCAGCGATATAGAATTTCAAAGAAGTGTACTTGCAACAAGAAAGGATGAGTGGTAGACGTGTGTACGAGTATTTCAAGTTAAAAATAAAGCAAATGCAGCCATTTTGCGCTCGCTGTAAGCGTGCTTAAAATGTTGCCGATAAATTTGTATATATTGCATCACAATAGTCAAAATGTGGAAAGATTAAAGACTGAACTAATGTTTTCTTAAATTCCATCGGTAGAAACCGCTTGAGACGTTTAAGCAAATGCAAGGAGAAAGTTGTTTTCCTACAAATGTTTGAAATCTGTTCTATCTGGTCTATTAGTATGCCTAAAATTTTGACCGTAGGTGAGAGAGATATAATGGACACTAGTCCCATAAGCAACAAAGGTAAATTGGGTTAAGAAATTTTACTTAGCATATTTTGTGCGCTTATAACCAAAGCTTGACATTTAGCAGGATTAATAGAAAGTAGATTTCAGTTACTCCATTGGTAAATTCTCTCCAGGTCCGTGTTAATATTATTGAATGATTGAATTAAATCGGTGGGTTTAAAATGATAGTAAATTTGCAAATCATCAGCATAGCAATGATATTTGAAAAATTTCATGTTGGTTACATCCTGTATATGCAGACTGAACAGAAGTGTTCCCAGCATATTCCCCTGAGGAACCTCCACAACTAGAGTAGTTGTATCTGATATTTGTCAGGATCCGTCTACTATTTGCTGCTTGCGATTAGTTACCTAAAATTTAATCCATTCTAAAGCTTTATCAGAAAAGTTGTTCAAATACTTAAGCTTACTTAAAAGAATATCAAACTCAACATTGTTGAAAGCTGAGTTTTGTATAACTGTTAATTGTTGAGTGTCCATGGCTCATCGAGAATCATCAAGCAACCGTAACAAAGCTGTATATAGTCAAAACCAGTTAAGCTGACCGATGACGCATCTTGTTAAAGCATATGCATCAATGCTATCAGAACGTATTTCTAGCATTCTGGATTAGTTCAATTGTTTATACAAAATGGCGCATGAAGTTTATATTGTGACAAATGATCTGAGAATGTATGTCCCAGGGCTTTTATAAATGATCTTTTAATATCTACGAATTATAAGAAATGTTTGTTGGATATGCAGTTGACAATGGCGTTAACATAAGTATAAAATACATTTTCTTTTATAAAAATTTAACAAAAAAATTTAAGGTAAATTGGTAGTTTGGAACAGAAATAGACCAACATTTTATTTAAATGAATTGTGTTTAAATGAAGATATTAATAATATATAATATGGAAATGGACAAGTTATTTTCAGGAATGTGGATAAAATCTTGGTATCGAAATGTACAATAGATACTGGATATTTAGGTTTCGAGCATGGTGTCGTAGATATTGTTGGTTTTTGAAAACATAAAGTGAATTTTCAAGATATTATATTGTTATTAAGTGTAAAGACACGTGTGTTCTAATTGATTCGATAATATCTGAAGATTAATGATTACTGTTGGAATTGAGACTGTTATTCACACGATTATCAGGGAAATTGTGGTTTCGGGATTTTATATTATTCGTTTTAAATGGTTAACAAGCATGGTTGTATATATAAAAGTGTATTTGTAAATATTTAATTTTTATTTAATCAAATTTAGTATAAACAAACAAAATGATATTGTATTCTTTTTTTGTACTATTGCTCTACTACATTAAGGTAGGTAGCTAGTTAAGTTGAAATTATATATGCCGGCAGTAACAAGCTCTTTTTGGAGTGTTTTTGCAGTTACATGAACTCCTAAAATATAAAAATTAGTTACTAATTATAATTAATTTTCATATTACTTTTGGAGTGCATCTCATAAATTTTACGTTTAACTGCATCTGTATTTACATTTTATACTGTGTAAGAAATTCTTTTAGTTTTGAAAAAAAAAATTATATTTGCGATTTGAACTAAATGTAAAAACATAAATACAACAAAAAAGCAAGAACTACGTGAAAAGACAACAAAAGGTGACAGGAAACTAAAATTATTTATAGGTTATAATAATATATAAATATTAGTTATAACAGACATACGTTTTGATGCTGCCATACTAATCTTTAAAAGACGTACTTTTTTTCTATCCATCCTGTTTTAGCGCAGCGTAGTTCCATATATTGACAAAGATAATGCAGTTTTCATTATCATTTCTAATAATGTACCACTGTGAGTCATAGGTCAGCTTAAATGGTTTTGACTACATACTATGTATTGCACAAAACCCGGATTGATGAACGTCAAATAGATTATTTATTCTCAAGAATTCCGACATTTGATTACGTGCTATGTATTCAATTGCTTTAGATAATGCTGGTAAACTACATTTAGGACGATGTTCCGAGGGAGTGGTTGGATTAGAAATTTTCTGTAACGGTCTAACAATGAAGTGTTTCCAAAGTGTTGGAAAGCATCTAGATCTAAATACACGAAGTATTAATAATCAAGGTATTTTTTTCTATAACAGATAAGCATATGAAGTTACACATCGAACAAGAGATTTGGTCGTAAACTACTGCTTTTGATTTAATTCGTTGGATGACTTCCAGAACAGCATCATCAGATACTTGAGCAAACGAGAATTGCGGCCAATGTGGATGCAATTTCAAAGATAATGTGTGTTCACGCGCGGGGGGTCTTATAAATTTATACATCGACTTACCTCCGCGGTGTTTTGTGTTTTTCTAAGCTGCAGTTCCTATTCTTTCAACCAAGTGTATGCGAATTGAGTCTATGTTACGTTACACTTGCACTGAGGTTTTTAGGGTTTAACAACGAACGTCTGCGGCACTTGACTAACTTACAGTACTGAACGAAGAAACCGACGACCGTTCTGCTTCAATATCCATAAGAAAGTGTTTGTTCACTACTCTGTCCACCTTATTCACAAATGCACAAGGAATTTTTATGGCAGGATATAAGGGAACAAGGGATGACAGTTTTACTACTAGATTTACGACTACAAATTTAAATAACTTAAAATTAACCACGCGAACGTGCGACAAAGAGACCGAACATCCCGCCCACCAAAATAAGTATGAACTAACTTATTTTATATTTAAAAACTAATTAGAGCTATTAACTAAGAAACCTAACCGACAAACTTATATAAGTGAATATATGTGTACATACCATTAAATATCAAGTAACTGGCAGTAAACATAGTTTCACTAGAGGGCGTTTAACTAACCCTTGGGATGTCTTGACTGTAGCTACCCGAACGATACCGTCTCTACCAGGGTGAACATCTACGACTCTTCCTAAACGCCACTGTAGAGGGGGGTTATTTTCTTCCTTTAAGAGGACAAGCGAATCAATAGGTAGGGTAGCGGAATTTTTCAAACATTTACCTTTCTGCTGCAACGTGTGCAGGTATTCAGCACTCCATTTCTTCCAAAACCCTTGTTGCATTTGCTGCAACAATTGCCAGCGATTCAAACGAGAGGGGTTTATGGACAACAAATCTGGATCTGGTAACACCGAACCTGGTTCAACATTAAGAAAATGACCTGGGGTCAAATACTAGAAATCATGCGGTTCGCAACTCAGTGCGCATAGTGGACGTGAGTTGAGAATCGCTTCGATTTGAATCAATTCAAATTCAAATTCAAATTTATTTCGTATAGATACAGTGTTCAATTAAAACATAATTACAACCAATCTACAGTATAAGTGTAACATTGATTTATAAATTTGCACCTAGACCCAAATAGGTCTGTATGTGCAACAGTTTTACAATTAAAACTAATGCAGAATCAAAATATCAACATATTATTTAAGAAAACGCAGCCATATTTATTAAAACCATTAAGGCCAAGACGAACTATAATAATTAGTATATAAAAATAAAAATATAGTGCTAGTTTATTCTAAAGGCACCTGCAAATTGAAGTCAATAGAACTCAGAAAACACAGAGAAAGGTTTAATGGCTAGGTACGTTTAAAGATAACTGACAAACCTCAGGTGTTTTTAATATTTTAATCATAAAGCATCTAAACACCTTAAATAATTAGCATATATAAACTCTTTACATTTTACGGAAAATTGCTTATCATTTGTTAAGCTCCTAATGCTATTAGGTAACATATTATAGATTTTTACGCCCAAACTTGTAATGAATAATCTATTTGCTTGCTTTTGGAAAAATTGAACAGAGATACATGCATTTTAACTATCCTGGTAACATATTTATGGGCAATCAGATTCCTCAATTTCTTATTTCTAAAAATAAACTTACAGGCATTATAAAATAAAGCATTCTAATATTTAGTATATCTTTAGAATATAGCATATATGTTGGATATAATCTAGGTTTACAGAATATTATTTTAAGGATGTAGTTCTGTATAATATTTAGAGGATGCAACGCATTCTTATCTGAAGCTCCCCATATTATGATTCCGAATTGTAATAGTGATTCAACTAGGGCTTTATAAACAAGAATTAGTAATTTAATACTTAGTATTCTTTTAAGTTCATAAAACTTATAGATAAAATGTCTAATTTTAGTTACCTGATTATTAATGTGGGTGTCCATTTAAGGTGGTTATCCACTAATATACCAAGCTATTTGATAGTTTGTACTTCATTTATTGTTTTATTAGAATTTAGGAGATTTATAGTCGAGTAATCAGGTCTACTAGCTTCAGTAAGTGAAAACACAATATATTTTGTTTCTCTATATTTAGCGACAATTTGTTATGATCTAGCCAATTTTTATTTTCTCCATCCCATCCTCAGCTCTATGTTTAACACCAATCCATGTGGGATCACTAAAAATAAGAGCAGTATCGTCCGATATGAGATTATATCGCCATGTATGTTTGCGAAACAATCATAGAATTAATGTAAACTATAAACAAAATCGGGCCAAGAACAGTTCCTTGGAACACCAATTTGAACATGTTTTCCGACACTGTATTCATTTCCAATTCGAACTTTCTGTATTCTATTAGTAAGATAACTTTCAAACACCTTCAAGGCAACTCCTCTCACTCCATACTGGCTGAGAGCATTTAATAACCCATGGTGAGGTACTGTGTCGAAGGCTTTTGCCAGATCTAGAAATATGCCAATACATTTATTTTGATGTTCTAGCTTATCCTTTACTATACTTACTAATTCAAAGATGGCATCATTAACACTTAAACCTGGTTTAAAACCAAATTGTCGAGAGCTTAATATATTTAACCTTTCAAGATAGTCAAATAACGTCTTAACTAAACATTTTCAAAATTTTGAGAAAACAGTAGTTAAACTGATGGGCCTATATTTGCTAATGTTAGTAATCTTTCCAGATTTAAATACAGGGACTACTATAGCCAGTTTAAAATCATTGGGTACCTCACCATGTAAAAGTATTAGATTAATTATATGCAACAGAGGATCAATTAAGAATTCATGATACATTTTATCAATTGTACCGAATACCATCATGGCCAGGTGCAGCGTCATTTTTAACGACTTAATGTGACCAATAAGTTCATTTTTTTTTACTGGGAAAAGAAACATTGAGTCTTTAACGCTAGGATATACATTTTTTATATCACTTATTGGTTCAGATATTCTGGATGCCATATCAGTACCGATATTGGTAAAATAATTATTGCAAAAATTCACAGCATCATGATCAGATGTAAAATGAATTCCATCCTCATCCGTAATAGAAATAGTTGACCTTGTCATAGCTGCAGGACTGGTTACATCTTGTATAATTTTATATAATTTCTTCATATCTCCTGCACTATTATTAATTTGACTAACATAATGTAATCTTTTTGCTTCCTTAATAACTTTATTAACACGTTGACTGCCACGGGAATTTTCAGAATTCCGGTCTAAAAAGCCAATTTCATCTAATCATTTTATATTATTAAAAACTCTAAATATATTACATAGTAATCATCAAAATGCATAGAAAATGTATTTTTTTAAAAAAAAAGGCCCTACGAATTATCTCGTAGTTGGCTTATGTAACAGAAATCCCTTCGCGGAAGCCAACTACGAGTTAATTCGTACACAGACACGTTTAGACCTGTCGCCGCTAAAGCTGAATCAGATATATGCGTCCATATTCGTCAGTAGTATATCAGATATTGTCGAGTGCTTCACATTTACGTCTTTCTTGAGTGTGTTGTTTTATAATTATTGTTATAATTAAATGATCAAGAAACCAATATGGATAAGAAAAAACCACTGACTGAAAATGAACTCGAGTACTACGCTAATCTAAGTGATTCAGAATTTGACGAGATTTTCGGCGAGG
This sequence comes from Platerodrilus igneus, assembly GCA_036346225.1. NCBI lineage: Eukaryota > Metazoa > Arthropoda > Insecta > Coleoptera > Lycidae > Platerodrilus > Platerodrilus igneus. The sequence continues at coordinate 367,257 of JARFIW010001419.1, forward strand.
ATGGTAACGACAGTAGCGATTATGAACCTTCTGATAATTCAAGTGATAGTGACGATGAAGTCGTCTCCGAACCTGAAGATGAAGTTGTTCCCGATCCAGATGATGATGATGATGACTCCCAAGCAACAACATCAAATACGAATGATAATATGTGGACAGAAATTCAACAAAATCCTGAACTATTTATTTTCCAAGAAAATGTTGGTTTGAAATTGGATACGTCAAATTTTACAGTGCAAACGCTGGTGGACTTATTTTTTTCGGAAGAGTTTCTTGCATTACTGGTCGAACAAACTAATTTATATGCTGCGCAAGAAATTGCAAAACGCACAGCAATAAAAAAATCTAACAGGGTATCAAAGTGGACAGACGTCAGTGCTGCAGAGATGAAAGTGTTTATTGCACTTTTGTTACAAATGGGGCCTTGTTCTTTCCCATCAATTGAACATTACTGGAGCACAAGCAAGCTATATAATGTAATGTTTTGGCGCTCAAATATGAGTCGAAATCGATTCCAGTTGTTACTTCGTTATTTTCATTTGGTTGATAACACAATACCATCTGCCGACAGGTTATACAAGGTGAGACCAATTCTAACTCATTTCAACAATATTATGCGTGAAAACTATGTACCAGATAAAAATATATGTATTGACGAATCCATGATGCTGTGGCGTGGAAGATTGCATTTCCGCCAGTACATAAAAATAAAAACACAAATACGGTGTCAAACTGTACGAACTATGTGAGTCCGACGGTCTTGTAATGAAAATAAAATTTACAGCGGAAAATCAGAGGAAACTGACCATAATTTAGGTCACACTACTGGTGTTGTGTTACATTTACTCGAGGACTATCTCGATAAGGGATACACGCTTTATATGGACAATTTTTATAATTCTGTTACTCTAACTAAATTACTAAATACAAGAAAAACTTACGTGTGTGGAACTCTCGAAATAACAGAAAGGAAACCCTAGAGATGTGGTAGATCGTAAACTCAAAAAAGGAGAGTGTATTTGGCAGCAAAATGGACATGTTACTGTGTGCAAATGGAAGGACAAACGAGATGTCCTTACCATTTCAAACATGCATGTTGTTGAAATGGTAGAGGTGTCCAATCGCAATGGAAAACTTTCTATGAAACCGAATATAATTCGAGATTACAATAAAGGAATGTCTGGAATTGACCGATCAGATCAAATGCTGTCGTACTACACATCTCTAAGAAAGACTATTAGATGGCCTAAAAAGGTTTCACTACATATTATAGAGATATATATACACAATGCGCACAAAATTTTTCAAAAAGTAACTTCTTCTAAAATAAAACTGATAAAGTTTAGAGAAGAATTGTCGTCGCGTTGATTGGAGAAGAGATTCAACCAGTTTCGAAAAAGATGAGATTGCAAGAGCTTCATTATTTAGAGAGTCTGCCACCTACCGAAAAAACAACGTCCGACAAAGCCATGTCGATATGTACCCAAGCAAAAACGCCGAGAACGCGTTATTTTTGTCCGACCTGTGAAGAGAAGCCAGCCCTTTGTGTGGAAGATTGTTTTAAAAAGTTTCACAAACAATAAAAATATTCTTTTACTTCTTGATTTTCAATAAATTTTTTATAATTATATTTTCTGTTTATTTATTAATAAAATTTCTGTTCATGTAGCCAGCATTGATTTTTTGTTCTCTTCCCAGAAGCCATCTATCCATATTAGTAGTGATATGCTACGAATTTAATCGTAACTGCGCGAAAATGGCAAGTAAACACAGTACGAGATAACTCGTAGTCGGCGTCCTAGCAAAGAATGCAATCTACGAGTTATCTCGTAGTTGGCAGTCAACGTGTTAAGTTGATTTCTATAAACTTTATAATTTTCTAAAAGCCTGGCATTATTTTTATGAGCTACGACCTGCTTCTTCATTTGATCCCTTCTTTTTATTGATACGATAATTGCAATGGATATCCAGGGCTTTAACTTTTTATATTTTACCTTTTTAATCTCAGTGATTTGACTACTTTTATATACATTGTTGAAAATGTTGGTAAAAGCTGACCATGCATCACATGGGGAGTTGCTTTCAAAAACAGCTTTCCAATTTACTTGACATATTTGACGAGAAAAACTAGCAATATCTATTTTATGTTTTACTTCAGTGATCAATTTAGGTGAAACAGGATAATAATTTGCAAATATACAGGATAGTGATCAGTTATATTATGATTTATTACTGACGAATTTATTTTAAATTGGTTTTTGTTAATATTAGTCTTTACAAAGATATGATCAATACAGCTGCTTGATGTGTTAGTTACTCTAGTACATGTGTTTATATAGGATTTGTAACCCATATACATTAATATTGATATATAACTATTAGATAAATCTGATATACTGCTAATATCTATATTAAAATCCCCTATAAGGATATTTACATTTTTGTCAGAAGCATTTGTTAAGTAATTTTCTAAATCAATCAAAAAATCATTATCAGAAGTTGAGGATGACCTATAACATGCCATAATGTTGCATGATACCTTGCCACATTCAAATAGTACTCTGGATATAGTTATCATAGAGAGCGGCAGAACTGTATGCGTTATTTCACAGACAATTTTTCTATTAATCAATAATACTAGTCCATCATTTTTGTTTATGGTGCTGTTATTGTATATTGTACTAAACCCAGGTATTGCAATTTGGTCCAGACTGAAATTTTCTCTGGTTTCACCAAGCACAATAATGTCTACCGACTTCAAGTTACAGGATTCTAAAAAAACTAAGAGCTCATCAAAATGACAGTAAACTCCCTAATGTTAAGATGAAGTATTTGAAACATAGGTTCTAAGGTTAACATCTTATTTTAAAATCATCAATGTCATCCACCTGCATAGAAATTGAAATATCAGACTGTATATTCCTGTCTATTTCATCTAATATTGATAACTCTAAATTAGCCATGAAATTTTATAATTATTAATAAGAAGTTTTAAGTGTACTAAAATAAAATTAATTGGATGACTACTCTATTCTGACAGTATAATTAACCAATACAAAAAAAGATAGTAATATAAAAGTGAACATAAACTTTATATATACATATTACTTACAGGATTACTTACAGGAATAATTAATTCTACTTCTCATTTTCATAATATGGTATTTGTATGTAGGGCACTCACTGCTATTTGCTTCATGATGAATATCGTATTTTAAATTATACTTGGATACTGCATTTACACAGTTGCGGCATTTTTTAAAATCCTTAGGACATTCGTTGAGTTTATGACATTCACCACAGTAAATACACGTTAGTTTGTTCTTACAGTTGGCTACCTTATGACCATAATCACAGCAGTTCATGCATCTGAGAATAGACATGTCTTCAAAGATTGCAACGTTCCCACTGTATGTAAACTTTTTATGGCCATAAATTTACTAAATAGTTCACCTGAGCACTCGGCAAATATGATGTGCTTTTGTTATTGATAGATTTAATATAAGTTATGTTAAGATTATCATCAGGGTTATGAACTCATTTTGATTTCTTATACAATTCATATACTCTTCTCGAGTTAAATTTTCGCTATTATTAACAATTATTTTTACGAGGCCTTTTAGTTGAGACAGTCGAACATCATATTTAACTGAAAAGTTTTTAGATTCCACCTCTCTCTTAAGCTTATTTGCTTCATCTTCAGAGCTACATTTTATTAAAACTCCTCCATTATTAATTTCTTTAGTGCTGAAACAAATAAATAAGCAAATGTACCCTTTCAATGATTTTGCGCCACGACATCGATTCATCGTGACAGAGAAAGGTCCACCAAAGTCAACTCCCGTATGTAAAAACGCCTTACCGGGAGTTAACCTAGAAGCTGGTAAATCCCCCATAGGGGGGCATAAAGCCACAGGGTTTACACGAAAACAGCGAATGCAGGATTTCAGACATTGCCGAATAGCCCTCTTGGCGCACAAGATCCAATAATTTTGAGTTAGTAAAAATTGAGTTGTTCGATTTCCAGGATGTAAATGTCTTTCATGACAATCTAATATAATAAGTTCAGTCAACCGATGCGACCGAGGAAGCAAAATTGGAAATTTTGCATCATGCGACAACTCTGAGTTACGTAGGCGACCGCCCACCCTCAACAAATCATGACTATCTAGAAACGGACTAAGGCTACGAAGTTGTTTACTAACAAGTTTTCCAGTTTTAATATTAGCAATGTCTTGGGAAAAAACATTTGTTTGAACTCTTTTAATCAATAAATGTATAGCCTCTTGCTGTTGAGCTAGAGACAAACTATCAGAATATTTTGAACGCAAATCTGGACATTGAACATTACGAATGAAATGACGAATACATGTAATAATCTCCTACAAATTTTCTGCAGTTTTGAAAATTTATCCAACAACATATCTAAGAAATTGTCAGACATAACGACTCTTAACGACAGAGGGCGATATTCGATGTCCATCCGAGATGGGTCGATAAGTTTTGGCGGCGATGTTACTGGCCATTCTTCATTACGACGCACTAACCAAGAAGGTCCTGTCCACCATAATGGATGATGAACCAACTCTGAAGCCAAAAGTCCACGTGAGGCACAATCCGCAGGGTTATCCTGGGACTTAACATGAAACCACGAAGATGGAGGAATACGTTCTTGAATATGCGAAATACGATTGCTAACGAATGTCTTCCACTTATGCGAGGAAGACCGAATCCAAGACAAAACAACAGTAGAATCTGACCACGCGCAAATATTACTAAATGATAAAATATCTGTATAAGTATTTTTGACGAAATCTACTAAATCTGCCAAGAGTACGGCAGCACACAATTCGAGACGGGGCAATGAAACGCGATTAGTAGGAGCAACCTTCGATTTTGCGCATACTAATGATATGGTAATATTATCTTCTAAATCGAACGAACGGAAATAGATGACAGCTGAATACCCGGCTTCAGAAGCATTACAGAATCCATGCAACTCCACCCTTTTAAAATTATGACATACGATGCGACGCGAAATCTCAATATTCGAAACCGCTGGCAATTCACCCAACCAATGTTTCCATTTTTGTATGACTTCCAATGGAGGCTCTTGGTCCCACCCGAGACCTAAAAGCCAAAGATCTTGAACTAAACGTTTAGCGAACAGTACTACAGGTGCTATCAACCCGAGAGGATCAAAAATTTTTGCGATAGCCGACAAAATATTACGCTTAGTGCAAGTGCGCTCTTCAACGTCTAAGTTGTATAAAAATGCATCTGTAAGAGCACGCCACGAAAGGCCCAAAATTTTTATTGAACCACTATCTTTATCTTGAAATGTAATTGCGTCCGAACTGGACAGGGACTCCCTCAAGTTGGACATCACTTCCGGGCAATTACTACTCCATTTTCTTAATTGAAAACCACCACTAGAGCAAATACTATTCAATTCACCAATTAATTGATTAGCAGCTTCAATCGAATTACATCCAGTGACTAAGTCATCAACATAGGTATCGCTCGCCAATACCGATGACGCCGAAAGGAAAATTAATCGACTCTAACCTTGCCAATTCTTGAACAGTACGCAAGGCCAAAAAAGGCGACGACGAAACTCCATAAGTTACAGTATTTAATTTAAAGTCCATAATAGGATCTGACGGAGAAAATCTCCAGACGATACGTTGATAATCACGATGAGTATCTTTAACCAAAATCTGCCGATACATTTGTTTAATGTCAGCTGTAATTACGATAGGATGTACACGAAAGTGCAATAACAAAACTGCAATGTCCTTTTGCAAAGCAGGACCAATACCCAAGCTATCATTTAACGACTTTCCAGATTGATCCTGACACGAAGCATCGAAAACCACCTGCAATTTGGTGGTAGTGCTGTCACGCTTATGTACAGCATGATGGGGAATGTAGTACATTTTCTCATGACCCGACGAATTTTTAAGCGATTTCACTTGCACCATGTGCCCGCTTGTCAAATAATCCTCCATAAATTTTTTATAATCTGAATACAATTCAGGATTTTTTAGCAAACGACGTTCTAACGACAAAAATCTTTTAATACAAATTGATCTCGTACCCACAAATGAGGGTTCCGAATTTTTAAAGGGCAAGGACACTACAAAACGACCGTCCTTGTTACGACTATAACTTTCCACAAATTGATTTTCACACCTTTCTTCTTCAGGAGAAATGTGTTTTTTGAAGGGAATATTTTCTAATTCCCAAAATCGACGAATGTCACTGTCTAAGGGTTCAACGAAAGCACACAACGACGTAATAGAACTATTCGGGGAAACGACCTTTCCCGTTAAAACCCAACCAAAGGTTGTTTTAATAGCAACTGGCTCGTTAGCGACACCCCAACGAGACTCGTTCAACAGAACCTGAGCAAAGATTTCCGCTCCGAGTAGCATGTCAATTTTACCAGGAACATTAAAATTAGGATCAGCTAAGGTCAAACCTCGAGTATGCGACCATTCCTTGACCCCTATCGACGACGAAGGTAATTGATTACAAATGTTAGGTAAAATATAACAATCAATTCCATATGCTGGAGACCATGCTCCCGAAGGGCTGACTACACACGATAGTGCACCAGACACCAACGACGAATTCAAGCCAAGTCCTTGAACAGTGACATTGGCTCTCCGTTTCCTTAAACCTAATTTCTGACGGCACCTTTCAGTCATAAAACTTTCCATGGATCCGTTATCTAATATTACACGAACAGATTGCAATGTTCCTGTATAATCAAGCACCGACACCATTGCCGTAGCTAACAGCGTGGTTGTGTGTTCTAATGATGTCGAAATCAACGAGCTAGTGACAGGTTGTTCATGCACAACCGACGGCGACAGATTGTCTTCACTAGGTCTACTAGTAGAAGTAAGTCAGGCGCCGCTCTCCGAGGAGACGCTGACCTTTGACGATGGGTTTGTCGGCGTGGCGACACCGATTTTTCTTGTTTATCGAAGTGAAGCAACGAATTGTGCGACTGATGACATTTTCTACGACCAATCTAACGTACAATTTTTCATCGAATGTGAAGTATTCAAGCATTTGATACAAAGATTTTAAGCTTTACCACCTCAAATCTTTCTTGAGGGTTTTATCGAGAAACTGCTTACATCTATAAATAGGATGCACAGCTTGACAGAAACTACAATTTTAACATCATTGGTGGTACCAACTAAAGAAATTTTAGCGAAGTGCTAACAAACCTTCCTTTTTCTCTTTCTTTAACGGAATCTCGAGCTTTTAAGCATGTTCCTGAAGCAATGTCATTGATTTCCAACACTTTACATTGTTTTTCAATGTACGACCTTAAATCTTTAAACGAAGGAATTTCGTCATTATTTCCTAATTCAAAACGCTTTAAAATGTTTGTATCTAATTTTTTTGATAACAGATTGAACAACATGAAATCTAATAAATCTATTTCCATCTGCCTTAACGCGAATATATTTTCATCAAAACAACTAATTAATTGCCGGAGTTCGCATGCGAGTCTGAGGAACTGACCTTAGGGCATTTTTCGAGAGCATTAAAATATGTTGAAAGTAATAACCTCTTGGACTGAAAACGATTAGTAATGATTTTATAGGCTTCCACGTATGCATAATCATTTAATGGCAAGTGTTTTATCAATGCACGCGACGACTCATCTAATGTATCAACGAGATGGCAAAATTTTTCAACGGGTGACAAACTGACATTATCATGAATCAACCGCTTATAAATTGCATTGTAACTCTCAAAATCTGATATGCGTCCGGAGAAGCGGGGGACTGAAAGATGTTTCAAGCGAATTCCTCCACAATTCGATGAAAAAGAATTATTCATATTTTCCACCTTTGGCTTATTTTCTACCCGATCTAATTCGCATTGTTCAGCGATAATACGAATATCTAATAGATAATCATCGATTTTCACCCTAAGAGCCGAAAATTCATCCAATTGTTCACTTTCTTCATCAAAGAAAATATCCTTGCAAAAGGATTTGAACAATGTGTATATTGTATTCCGTTTTTAGTGTCATTACAGCGAAACACTCAGGCAAAATGTTGATTTAAAATATTGAAATTCATAATAGGGGCGTTTATTGGAGATTCTCTAATGTCCGTTTTGTTTTAAAATTTGCCAAGTTTTACATGCATCATTATTAGTGGACAGGCAGAAAAAACCCAATTTTGAATTTCTGATTAACTGTTTTGTTTTGTTGCGCAGATGTTTGTAGCATTGGAGATTTTCAGTAGTCTTCGTTACTTGAAGGAACTCGAACAAAAATTACATTACATCCAACGGATGTGCGGGAACTACTTTGGAGCAAGAAATTGTTTTTTATATAAGTTATTTTACTCACAACAATTTATTGATAAATTTCTAGAATTGGATGACTTTGAGCAGCTAGTCGGCTCAAAAGTGTGTATTACATACAACAATTTATAGTTCAATTTCAATAATTTGGTGCTAATCAATTTAAACCAATTAGAAGTTCTAATGTTTAAAGTGGGTAAACTGTTCTGATGAAGAATTAAATTGGCCTTCTAGTTTGAAATTTCTATGAAGGTATTTCAAGTATTTTAAAAGAACTACAAATAGCTTGTTTGGAAATGCACAAGCCGTTTAATTGCAGTAATTCTGGTTATTGTCTATTATTAACCTATAGAATATTCACAAATTTGTTTATTTTCATAATAATTAAGAGGTTACGTATTTATTGATTGATGTGTTTGTGAATTACTAAGATATTGTAATTTTTGCTGACTTAAATTAATATAAATAACATCAACAACCTGTAGAATGTATGTTAATAGAAATTAAATATTGAGAATCAGTTATTGCTTCTGAAATTACCCGACAAAAGTTGATAAAGGGATGTGTGTAAAACTATTCAAGGTCATCAGATTCTTGACAATTTTCCACTTACTTTTTAAGTTCTAGAAATTGATCAATAAATTGTTGTATGTAAAACAGTACTTTACACGTGCTTTTATCTAAATTGTGTAACATAATTAATAAACGGTAGGGAAGTACCTATGTAGTTAATATTTACTAAATAAGCCTATAACTGATAAGTTATGTCCTTGTGAATATAATGATGGCACTGTCCAGGTTGTTAACTTAGGTCTAGGGTTGATGGCTTGATTTGGTTTTAACATACATAATTTATAAAGTAGATAACCCGTACAATGGATAATTAAAAGTATACTATCGTTAATTGTTTTTCTTGGTACTTGATTTAATGTATAATAGTTATTTGTAAAGTTTGTCAAGTATAGTATTTTTCAGCACAAGGAAACAATAAATCATTAAGACACTTTTCTCAAATATCGGATGATGAACCGCTGTATGATTCTGTAGCATCTGATGACGATTATTCTGTTACAACGTCTGAAGAGGTAAGACATTTCATATTGTAAAAGAATTTAATAATGCTGTGAGGTTTTAGAATCGTTTTTAATGATATTTTAATCTTAAAGCTATAAGAAACTAACAGTAAAAATTAGTTCAAAGTCAAAATTATTTTAAGAAGTAAAAAAGTTCAAAACGCCTTCTAGTCAGTTCAATAACGAACGATGTAAATGATTTTATTATAAAATACTCTTAACAGTCGTGTTGATGGCTATGTAGTCTATTTCAAACCAAAAATTGGTTAATCATTAATTATCAAATTGTTTAAAGTTTATCTTACTTAAATCTTACAGTTTTTGAAAATAAATGACGCTTTGTTAAAATGCAGTATACATTTCAATGATCTAATTCACGGATCATTTGCATTTAGACAAAATTTATATAAAAGATTTACTGCTTGATCATAGTTTATAACCCACTCGGGAAAAAATTTGTTGAAGTATACAAGTTGTTCATAAATTGACTAAATAATGATGTGCTTTGTATCGTAATTTAATATGTAAATACCAATATACATACATCTGTGCGTGTATGTTAGACAGTAATTTTCTGTTTTTGGCAATAACTGTCAAATTTGTCGTACATGTAGTGTAATATGGAGTAATCATCATTTTCTCTTTAAGCTACAAAAATTCATTTTTATCTAATATTGGTGAATACAATGTAATTGATCCAACAGCTGTAAATTTTTATAACTGCAAATCCCATGACAGTAATTTCTAAAACTAAACATTAATAACTTGTTTAATTTGAATGTGATGCCTCATATTTCTTTTGAAAATCAATGTAAAATTTAATTGTTTATCTTCCTAGCTATATTTCATGTTTTCATAAAGAATTTTGATTTTAAAAAATGTTACTTTGATACATGTAATATTTTTAAGACGTCCTGTATAATATGAAATTGATTTGAAAACAAACCTCTAATAGATTCTCCTCCATTCCGATAGTAAATGAGGACTACCTCGGAGGACGTGATCGGCAAGTTTAAAAGAAGAAACTCGGGTATTTTGCGACTAGTAACGTGGAATGTTAGAAGAATGAAACAAATAGGTAAACTTGAGAACTTGTAAATTGAAATGGATAGGATAGGTTAGCATTAGACGCGGTAGGGATTAGTGAAGCTCGGTGGCCAGAGGCTGGGAGATTTTTGGTACGAAGACTTTAGAGTAATTTATACAGGATTGGAGAAAAGAAATGCACTTGTGGGGAAAGTTATGTGAAAAAAGGTAGGACATTGTGTAGAAAACTACTTACAAAAAAAAAACAAAAGAGTACTCATGATTAGATTAGAATCTAAACCAATAAATATGGTAATAGATTTATCTATGCTGCTTGCAAAGTCATTGGTGACTTTAGTCAAACATGTGGTAGTACTATGTTTCATTCTCAAACCTGATTGCTCTAAGGGTAGATTATTGCTAATCTCAACATAGTTGGAAAGTTGGTGGTATACCACTGTTTCAATGATTTAGAAATAATCGGAAATAAGTTAATAGGATGAAGATCAGTAAGTTGTTTAGCTACTGGTACTTTCGCCAAAGGAATCATTATTGATTAGAGTTCAGGGAATACACGACTAGTAATAAAAAGTTAGTAATATGCGTATTGATGTTCAAACAAGATGGTAATAGTAATTTTAACATTTTTAAATTGATGTCGTCTGCACCATATGCTTTGGACTTTATAGATTTTATAATCTTTAGAACTTCAGAGGAATTAAGTGTATTAATTGGGAAACCAACGCCACCGGGATAGCCTGCATTCACATATTTTGCAATTGCTTCCGGCCACGTGTGGGTAATTAATCGATGCCTATTAATTTTCTTAGGATCTTGCAATTCAATCGCAATTTCATTACGGGGTTTTGAATGAATGTTATTTCTGTCGAACTCTTTCTACAACTTCTTGTTATTGTGCTTGTGCAGTTTAAGCTGGTATTCAAAATATGCAAATTTATACCGTCTAATTGACAGAGTTACAAAGATTCGAAACTCTTTGTAACATATGTAATCACTATTAAGTTTTGATCTTATAAATTTTCTATAGGCCTGAATTCTCTAAGAAATCATAAGCCTGATGTTATCAGTAATATAAGGTGGTTTGTTCCGTTTTAAACGAACCGTTGTAACTGGGGCATGAGTATCACAAAAGTCCAAGATAAGAGCATCTAGACAAGCAATTTTGTTATTTATGTTCGATATACTTTCAATAGTAAATCACGGTATATTGGTTGCATCAGCTGTGAATTGTATTATATTGAAATACTTGTAGTTACGGCATCTGATAACTGTAGGTGTAGCAGTTGGCAGCTTAAATTTAAAGATAACCATCACTATTCTGTGGTCAGTTAAATTAGCAAAATCTGTAGTTGTACACTTGTTAAGATACAGGTCCTTAGGACAAAAATAATATCAATAATTGTCAAAGAAAACTCCGTCATATGAGTAGGTTTGCATAAATGTTGTACGAGTCCATTGTTAATACAACCCCGATATCGGACGAAATGTAATAAATTTTCCTTCGATAATAAGCGGACCACCAATAACAGAGTTAAATAAAATTAAATAAAAACCCTTAACCACAAAAAATATTTAAATTACTAAATACGTATTTCGACCACTATGTGGCCATTATCAGTAGAAAACCTGTAATTAAAAAAAAAAAAAGCTGTTGTTCTGGAACACTTCAGAGGATATTCTCCTCACCACTTAGGCTGAAGTGAACCTTCCCAACCTATAATTTACTATATTGTTGCTTTAAACACTATCGAGGATATTCTCCTCACCCGCAGGCTGGTGTTCTCAACAACAAACAAGTGAATTGTGACATTATAACTTAAATCTACTTAATTTATACTAATTCTAAACCTACTGAAGCGGAACCAATTTAATCTTGCTTTCTCATTGGTTGTTGACCAATAGGAAAGCAAAGCAGATGACTCTATTGGCCCTTTATTGGTGTTTAAGAGGGTCCTTTATGTTTAACAATTTTAATTGATTCATAGGCATTTAAGGAGGAAAACGTTGGTACCGCTTTTAACAATTTAACATTTTCTAGTTTAACGGGTGGCTGGTTTCAAATATATGTTTGGCGACCTGAGACCTTTCATATTTACCATATTTGAAGTGAGCAATGTGTTCTTTAAATCTTGTTGTTATATTCCTCTTGGTCTGACCAATATATTTTTGAAAACACCCTGGCCCTGCACAACTAATTTCATAAATCCCGACTTTTGCAATTTTCCACCTTGTCTTTTGGATTACCTAGCAAATCTTTAATTTTATTAGTATTAGTGAAAGCAATTTTGAAATTACACTGTTTGAATATTTTATCAAGACCCTTTGTGGTTTTGTGAAACGGAAGTTTAACATATTTAACATTATCGTTAGAGGTGGTTGATTGCAAAGTCGTTGATTTACGGATGTTGATCCTATTTTACACTTTCTAAAAATATTATCTATAATATCAGAAGAGAAACCATTGTAATTCGCTATTTGTTTAATAAGAGCAAATTCCTTATTAAATCTGTTTTTATTTAAAGGAAATTCAATAATCTATTAATTAAAAGTTAAATGAAGCCAACTTATGTTGTATGCTATGATTAGAGGAAGACAAAATAAAGCGATTTACATTGGTTTCTTTTCTATAAATGTCAAATTCTAATTTATTACCATTTCTAATTACTAAAGTATCTAAAAAGGGTAATTGTCCATTATTCTCTAGTTCATACGTAAATTTTATGCTTTGAAATTTTGAATTCATTTCTTTAAGAAAATCATCAACATTTGATTTAGAAGTGTCAAAAACTGCAAAAATATCATCCACGTACCTTAACCATATTCTTGGGAAGTATTTGGAGTTTTCTTTTAACTCGGTTTCAAAACGTTTTGAAACCGAGTTAAAAGAAAATAATGTTAAATATGTTAAACTTCCGTTTCACAAAACCACAAAGGGGCTTGATAAAATATTCAAACAGTGTAATTTCAAAATTGCTTTCACTAATACTAATAAAATTAAAGATTTGCTAGGTAATCCAAAAGACAAGGGGGAAAAATTGCAAAAGTCGGGGATTTATGAAATTAGTTGTGCAGGGCCAGGGTGTTTTCAAAAATATATTGGTCAGACCAAGAGGAATATAACAACAAGATTTAAAGAACACATTGCTCACTTCAAATATGGTAAATATGAAAGGTCTCAGGTCGCCAAACATATATTTGAAACCAGCCACCCGTTAAACTAGAAAATGTTAAATTGTTAAAAGCGGTACCAACGTTTTCCTCCTTAAATGCTTATGAATCAATTAAAATTGTTAAACATAAAGGACCCCTCTTAAACACCGATAAAGGGCCAATAGAGTCATCTGCTTTGCTTTCCCTATTGGTCAACAACCAATGAGAAAGCAAGATTAAATTGGTTCCGCTTCAGTAGGTTTAGAATTAGTATAAATTAAGTAGATTTAAGTTATAATGTCACAATTCACTTGTTTGTTGTTGAGAACACCAGCCTGCGGGTGAGGAGAATATCCTCGATAGTGTTTAAAGCAACAATATAGTAAATTATAGGTTGGGAAGGTTCACTTCAGCCTAAGTGCTGAGGAGAATATTCTCTGAAGTGTTCCAGAACAACAGCTTTTTTTTTTTTAAATTACAGGTTTTCTACTGATGATGGCCACATAGTGGTCGAAATACGTATTTAGTAATTTAAATATTTTTTGTGGTTAAGGGTTTTTATTTAATTTTATTTAAATCGTGCCACAGTGTTCCTATAGATTAATAACAGAGTTGTATTAATGTACGTAAACTTAACTAATCACAGGTAAAGGCAAAGAACGTTGTTTCTATGGGTTTTCTCTTTTTGTCTGGAAGTTCTTCAGAAATGTTCTGTTGAATATCGAATTCAATTAAATTGTGTTGTGTTTGGAGATGAGAATGTAATTCCAGAAATAATTGCTGTTGTAATGTTATCTAACGAATTTGATCACCACAACGAAAATCGAATTCAGATTATTATCAAATAATGGACACAGGCCCGAAACACATGCACTAACAAAGAATTACGAATTACCGGTACTTAGTAATACGCCTAAAATAAATTACGGAGCAGCGCATAACAAACAACCTACTCAGTTGCCACCATCTTAGAATATCCTGTTTCAGGTACCCGTAATCTTGGTATACATTACGACCGTGTATAATGGTTTTCTCTATTGTTCCAATGTATAGACTTGTTGAAATAAGGTCGCGCACTAACCGATTAAACCAGGGTTTTCCAGTTTTAATTGTGCTTCGATAAGCGAGGATTCGCAGTTCGAATTCGTGTTATTTGAACCATGGTTGAATTTGATTCTGCAGATGTACGTCGAAGTGTTTTCTACATTATTCGTCGCCGTATTTCAAAAGCAATGCACATTTGTTTTTTTCTGTTCGACAACTAGGTATCTTGCATGGATTGCTTTTCTTAGCTGGAGGCCAAATGGGTTCTTTCTTTGTGTAGGCCCACCTGTTTGTTGCCGTGGACCAGCTGCTTTTGTCTGTGAATCGCTGCTATAGTTACGATGGCAGGGTGAGTGGAACCGGAATACTGCAGAGTTTCTGTGTTGACTCACCTCCAACGGTTTGCAAGCTAAGTATCCGGACACCTACAGGTATGCAACTCGTTTTCTTTTGTGTGTGTCAATGGCATATTCTGTATCAACGTTTGGTGTAGTTATGTGACATTGTAGAGCTATTGTTCGTTGCTGCTAATCAATATTATCGTTCTACAGGTGTGAGGTACCATTGTTAAAAATGGTGGACTGATACACGATTATTCCTTTATACTGATTGGTTTATTTTACAAACGGTACTGTGCACGATTTAAAAGATGTCAGATAAAAGCTCCCACACGTTAATTCTTTCCTACTAATTAGTTTTTTTTGCAAAAAGTATTAGGTGAAATTTTAAAAGAAAACGCTTGACAAAAGCTCTCACAGGTTTATTTACTACTGATTAATTTATTTTGTGTGAAATACGAGGTGCGCACTTTGTATCTAAATTCCTAAATTCCGTACAATATAATTGTTTGCTGTGAAATAATAACACTTAATTTATTTTCTTTTTGCTTGTTTGTACAGAATCCTTTAGTTATTTTTATGTGTTAATAGATAATCGTGGGCGATGTGTTTTTTTGTTTATTTTTGGTATGTAGGCGAATCCCCTCCACTCTCCGTGTTTGGTAGTTAGCCTGGTATTTACTTTTCTTCCGGCTACGTTTAGGTACGTAGCAAATGTCTTGAATCCAGTAAATTATGAGAAATGTTGTATTGTTTTTGGAACTTTTTTCATTAAATCAATTCGGAAAAGCTCTAAGAATTTCTTGTCATATCTACAATGATTTTTTGAGATCTTCGTTTCGTTTGCCTGCTTTGTATTCAATAATTCTTTTGCTCTGATTTTATCAATGTTGTCTGTTGGAATCAACTGTTTTTAACTTGTAAGTGGCTTTAACAAGCAAAATGTCTTACTTTTGAACATTTCTAATACTGTTTTGTTATGTTTATTATTATGCATAAACTCAAGCTCATTGTGAGTTTTGAAGTTTATAAAAAGGGAGGTGCAGATTTTATTTAACCTTATATTTACTTGATGAACTCAGGAAAATTAATGATTTAAAAACTGATATGATAATAACAACTAAATAAATGCAAAATGAAAATGAATGTTAAGGTGATAATTAAATTCTCAAGTGACCCAAAATTTTTAAAGTTGTTCTGTTTATTTGTAGAGTTATTACACATTAAAATAAATTTTTTACTCTGTTTTTAAAATATTTATCATTAATATTTCTTATTAATTATGTTTATCACTGAATGTTTGGAAAAACTACATCTAAGATGTATTGTTAATTCAGTACTTTGATTTATAGGCATTGTTATCTGGGGGGTCTTTGTTTCTAAAGTTTTTATTTTGGATCTTTTGTTTAATTAATTTAATGCTATATTAAGCTTGCTAGGTGACTTCACATGTCAACAAACAAAATATTTTCCTTCTTTAGAAGTTTTCAGAAAGTTATATGTAGCATATACGTGTAGAATGCGGGATGATCTGATTTGAACATTAGTTATTTCGTTTGGATAAGAGAGGATTCCAGACCACCACAACCATATTCAAATGAAAATTGTTTTTATTACAATTCTCCAGTTCATACTCCTTGTAACAGTATTTTACCTTCGGATTTTACTGTACTTTTATCATTTCCAGACCTGCATGAAACAACTCAAATTGCAAATATTTTAATACCTTAGTTTTGATTAGAATCACCAGCTACCTGCATCTTGACAAAAGTCTTTAACAAATTAATGTTTGTTTGTTAACAATTTACTAAGAAAGTTGCCACTACAAAATACGAAATATAACGCAATCTGGTTTGGTCCTCGCTATATTCAATTTCAAAAAATACTTACCCGGGATGGGAGGTGTGTCTGACAATTATTTGCTTACACCTTTAACAAGAAATTACACAAAATAAACAGCTACCGTCCACGTTATATCATCGCTATATTGACTTTAAATTGTAAGCACAGAACAATAGTGTTTTATACAAAAGCATATACCTACAAATTTACTTTCTCACCTTTACTTATATAGATAATTATCGCTACCATTTATTTACTACACTGATCTGAACAAACTATCAACTATCAGAGATGCCCAAGTTATGCCAAAACCAACATAAATATTATTTTATAAAAAACAAACATCCTAGCAGGGTACTCATGTATTGCATAATCGCCATCAGTGTAATGTTAGTCTTCAGGAAACCGCCTTTTGTCCTCTTCATAGCTGGTTACTCTCTTCAAAACAATGCCAAATAAAAATATTAAATTTAATTGAGCTTGCAAACTTGCTGTTTAAATCAAAAACTGAAATCTTCTTCTCTCCCAGTCATTTCGACACTGCCGTGCATCCACACCTACGTTAAATTCCTCGCTCGCTTCAACCCTCTTGACCTGTTTTACGTTTGTCAAGGCGAATCGTTTACTGTACCGTTACATCCTGCCCATACGCTTTTACTGGTCTGAAGCATGTACTGACGATCATGCATAATTGTATACATATGATTGCATGTATATTCTTTGTTTACGTATGGTTAACCTTATTTATGCATATAAAGTTTGCTTGCACATTGCAAAATATATTATGTAAATAAGTATTATGTTATCCTGTTTTCAACTGGTGATCAATTGGAATACAATATTATCCTGTAATTATAGTATGATTCTTTAAAAATACTACCTATGAATGTTTGATGGCATAATCTTGAACGATCATATAAATTAGACTGTTTTGCTTAATATTAAACCAGTTAGATTGACAGTGCCTGATTGGTGCGTTTGTGAACAGTGCATTCAAAAACAAAAGAATTGCAATTCTAGCTTGCCCTGTGTTTCTTGACACAAATAAATAATCAGCACGCATAAGCTCTAATATGGTTTTTAAAAAGTTATAATCAGTACAAACTTAAACCAATGAATATAAGTTATTAATTCTAGATCTAGCTCGAACTAAAAATAATACCAAGGCTAGGATTGCGTTCATTATGAACACTTATATTTTATTGAACATAATATATTAAAATTCAAATATCAAAATGTTAAATTCTTATTGTGAGAATATTATCGACATCTTTATTCTTAAACCTCACTGTATAATATTTTAACTTGTGTACATAGAAACTAAATTTCAATTTATTTTAAGCAACCAGAGAAGGAAAATCCTCCAATACGAAAAGCAACTGAAATAGATATGTTAGCTAAGCGTCTACAAGCATCTGATAGCACAATATCAGACCTTAAAGCAGAAGTAAGTAGTCTTAAATGTTTGGTTGAACAATTAAGCAGTGAAAATCGTGAACTCCGTGTGCAATTGTCCCATACAGAAATTCCAACAGGTATCAAACTAAATGGCACTGGTGATAGTAATTCGCATGGATCATTAGATGGTTTTATATTTGTAAGTATTTGTAAAGCATTAAGTGGATACTAAAAGCACTATTTAAAGAACGAACAAAATGGTTTAATACAACGTAAAACACAAAGACCAACGAGCATGTTTGAAACTAGAGAAGGTTTAAAAACACCAAATTGGCAAACGTTAAAAAATCAGGTATGTGAAATTTTAATAATTACTTTATTCTAGTTAACAATGGTGTAGTTGAAGCAGAGCGACAGCGCCCGTACTATTGCTCAAAGTGTTTATGGAATGGAGAAAATGCCAACTGTAATGCAATGTACAGAGCAAGTTACTAAAGGAATTCAACAGTTATGGAATTGTATTCAAAATCCAAAACAGGATGATTATATTCATTGTGCTGAAAAAATTAAATTGGTTGTCATTAATTTAACAGCAGCGTTACCCACACCGGTACATATATTAATTCTGGTCTTTTCAAATAAATAAAAGCTGCTATTTGAGATCAATGATTTTATAAAGAACTAAGTATGTTATGAAATTATAGAGTATAAAATATTTGTAGGGTATTTTGACACTTTGAAAAATAACCTGAATTTTTCATATTTTTTCTAATTGAGAGTGGTAAGTAAGTGTTGGGCAGTTCTGGGTTTTCTGGGAAGTTATATTTCAGGGTTGTTGGCCCCATGGTATTGCATAATTATGTTTGTCAACTGTAATTGTATCTTCTAATTAACCTTTTATAATAATCAAGGAATCATATACTCCTTAAAAATAATTATTGTGCAAAATGTGCAAAATTAAATTCTGTGGCACTAATTTTTCTCTAATCATAGAAATTGGATTACCCGAATCTAACAATGTCTGTACTTTTTTGCTTAAAGTAATAAATTCTACCCCAAACCTGAATGCTGGCTTAAATAGCAAACAAAATTCAACTAATATGGGTTGTACATCTGGGCTCTGCATCGAACCCAGGACTCTGCGCATACTGTCTGAAAACATTAACACCTAGGTATTGTGCCGAACATTTGTCTAAGTATAGAATGCTTTACATATGCATTTTCTAATGCCATGCAAAAATGCTTTGGTTTACTGGGAAATTCACATCCATAATGTGAGAAATGATTTATTACTCCAAATGGGGTTCGTATATGATGAAACTAAATGGACAGAATGACTCACAATCTCCCCGTGTCAATTTAATAAAATTATAGTACAAGAAATTTCACTACATGTTTCAGGCTTATAAATCTTAGCCCATCTTCAGGCGATTTGAAAAGTACCAAAGAAAATTCTTTATATAGATGAAGTACAAATAACGATTAGATTATTAAATCGAACACTAAAATATTAACCTTAAAATTATAGTGTATTACATTTGAAATACTTACTGAGGATAGTTTTAAATATGTATATATGTTTGCTTAATATTCTAGAATATCTATTTTTTGAAGTTTACAACCTACCCTGAGGTGGAACCTTATGATAATACAAACATTTTTTCAAATGATGTGTTAAGCATTATATCGCCTCTGCAGTCAATTATGTAAGGGAATTTGTATAGGTGCTGATATTAAAAGACTGTTACTAAGATACCATCAGTGTGAATTTAAAATGTTTTGTATTTTGATGGTGGTTAAATTTTGAGCGAAGTCAGTGATTTCATCATACATGTGAAATGAGAAGGTCTTTTAATTTCCAAAATTTCTTGTTAATTTAACTTAATTGCCTTTGTTGTGTATGTGTAGTATTTCAAAATCGGTATCTGTGAATATATGGTTGGTATTTATTATATGATTAGCGAAAGCGGATTTATTATTTAAAGCATCGTTCTTAATCCAGTATTTATTAATGAGTATTTTGTGTTGGTTAAAGCGTTGTTCAAAGCTTCTATCGGTCTGACCGACGAAGTAGGAATGACAAGTGTCACAAATAAGTTTATAAATACTGGATTTCTTTAAAATTGGTATTTTGTCATTGTTGTGTGTTAATATAGTTTTTAAATTGTGGGTTGTAGAAAAGGAAATATTGATATTGTGTCTATTGAAAATTTGTTTTAATTTATAGGATATATTGTTATAGAAAGGAATACTATAATAAATGGATTCTATGTTATGGTTAGGGATGAGAGTGGTTTGTTGTTCTATTTTTCTTTTGATTTTATAGTACATCTTATTTATTAGGTTGATAGGATATTTATTGTTCGCTGCAATGTGTTTTATTATATTTGAGTATTTGTGATAATCTGATTTATCTAAAGTTTTGATAAATCGTCTGAACGTGAATCTGAAGCCAGCGAACTTGTGAGAAAGTGGGTGGTTAGAATTGAACGGAATTACGTTGTCAGTGTATGTGGGTTTTCTATATATATTGAAACTAATGTGGTTTGGTAATAGGGAAAGATCAAGAAAATTTAATATGTAGTAGAAAATTCAACTGTAAATTTAATGTTTGTGTGTATAGTATTTGTTCGGTCTTTTTTATTATTTTATTAAATTTAATTTGAAGACGACCCCGCTCCTGTATCCTATTAATGTAGACATTGAAAATATTCATCCTGAGTATATCACCCCTTTTATCACGAAGGTTACGCGTGATCGGTTTTAACAGGTAGAAACTTGTTCCGATCTCCCTGCACCCCTAAATACAGTGTAAGAACAATAGTCGAAGTTAATCGGCGTTAATCAGCATAACTATCAACGCATTGTTTGGAGAGATATGCCCTCGGAATATATTTCTGACTTTCAGTTAAATACTGTCACATATGGGTTGGCATCATCGCCATTTTTAGCATTACGTACCATCCAAGAACTAGCAAAGGTACAAGCATCTAATTTCCCTCTTGCTGCAAAGGCCATGGTCGAAGATACATATGTAGATGATGTAGTAACAGGTTGTGGTTCGATTGCAACAGCAAAACAACTTGTCATTGAATTGAATGCCCTTTGTGAATCGGTAGGATTCGAACTGCGCAAGTGGTGCAGTAATTCGGTGGAAGTTCTCGCAAACTTCTCAAATTTAAGTGAAATGGAAACATTGTCATTTCAAGATAATGTAAACAGTTCTTTGAAAATTTTAGGTCTTCAGTGGCGACCTTCGTCAGATGTTTTTGCATACACGTATTCATGTGCAACAAAGACAATGCACTAAACATAATATTTTGTCGGAAATAGCTAGAATTTTTGATCCGCTTGGTCTTTTAGCGCCAGTGGTGTTCTTCGCTAAACAGTTTATCCAAGAATTATGGTTATTGGGGTTAGATTGGGATCAAGAACCTCATAATAAGTTCGTTCAAAAATGGAGAAGGTTTATATCAGATTTACAGGAAGTTTCGAATATAGAAATTCCTCGTAGATTCGTTGGAGATAACTTACAAAAAATAGAGTTACATGGTTTTTGTGATGCCCCTGAGGCAGGATATGCTGCAGTAATTTATTTTCGTTGTGTGGATATGGATCATAACATTGTCGTTTCTTCGGTATGTGCTAAATCAAAGGTAGCACCACTCAGCAAAACATTGCCAAGATTGGAACTCTGTGCTGCAGTATTATTATCGGCATTAATTCACTTTGTCATGGTGACATTTAAGGATATTTTGGAATTCGCAGATATTTTTGCTTGGTCGGATTCAAAGGTGGTATTAGCGTGGATTCAATCTACGCCGAACAAATGGAAAACTTTTGTTGCAAATCGGATAGCTCGTATCCAGTCATACATAGCTCCTTCAAAATGGTATCATGTGGAGTCGAATTACAATCCCGCAGATTGTGCTTCTCGTGGTTTGTTTGCTTCGGAACTGGTCAACCATCCCTTATGGTGGGCGGGTCCTCATTGGTTATTGGTTGCAACAAGAAATTTGCCTTCCAGTAAGGTATTAAAAATAGAGGATACCTTGCCTATGGAAGAAAGAGTTACGAAAACATTTTTGGTAATTTCTCAGGAAAATTTCTTTGATTGTTTGTTATACAAATTCTCAACATTACAGAGACTATTAAGAGTACTTTCGTTTTGTAGATGATTCGCGTGTAACTTGAGAGTTGCTCGTTCAGAACGATTGGTGTGAAACATTTTAAGTCAGGAATTGCAATCTTCATTACATATTCTAGTGAAGAATGTACAGTCGGAAGTATTTCAAAAGGAACTTGATAATTTCATTCATAAAGAAACCTATATCAAAGCAGTTTCGCCCTTTGAGCCCATTTATTGATGATCGAGGTTTGCTTAGGGTGGGCGGCAGATTGAAAAATTCGCAGTTAGGATTTGATGCAAAATATCCGTTACTTCTACCAAAGTCGCATAAATTAACGGAACTTATTATTATGGATTGTCATGTCAAATATTTACATTCGGGTGTTCGCACTACATTATTTTTGCTCGCTCAAAATTTTTGGATTATTTCAGCAAAGGTAGCAGTAAAAGCCTGCTTAAAGACTTGCGTTCGTTGTTTTAGGATTAATCCTGCCTTATTATCGCCTTCGATGGGAAATTTACCCTCTCTCCGAGTCACTCCAGGAAAGGCTTTTCTCAATTCCGGAGTTGATTATGTTGGACCTTTTAATATTACATTCAATAGGACTAGAGGTGCACGGATTACTAAAGCTTATATTTGTTTGTTTGTGTGTTTAAGCACAAAAGCCATTCATCTAGAATTGGCATCGAGTTTATCTTCGGAAGCATTAACGCAGCTTTCTGGCGATTCCTCGCTCGGCGAGGTCGTTGTTTAAAAATATATTCGGATTGTGGAACTAACTTTGTGGGTGCCTCTCGAGCCTTGATGGAAATGATGAAATGTTCAGCGGAGTCTGAAAGTATTGAATTCGTTTTTAATCCACCTGGTTCTCCTCACTTCGGAGGTCTCTGGGATTAAATCTGTGAAAGGTCACTTATATTGTGTAGTAGGTGATCAGATTTTAACATATGAGGAATTGTACACAGTATTGGCGCAGATTGAAGCGGTGCTGAACTCACTCCAATTATGTGCGTTGAGTACAGAACCTAATGACTTTTCATATTTAACACCAGGTTATTTTTTAACTCTCGGTCCAATCTCGGCTCTACCGGATCCAGACTTATTGAATACCAAAGTGTCTCGGTTAGATCTGTGGCAATTGCTACAACAAATACACCAAACCTTTTGGAAAAGGTGGAGTGTAGAGTATTTGCACACTCTACAACAGAAAAATAAATGGTTTATTAATAAATCAAATCAGGCGACCATTGGTTTGTTAGTGCTTCTTATGGAAATGAACATTCCTTCGTTAAAATGGCGTTTAGGACGCATCGTTGGAGTGCATCCGGTTAATGATGGAGTTATTCGGGTTGCTACTGTAAAAACTAACCAAGGGTTAATCAAACGGCCACTGGTTAAGTTATGCTTACTGCCTGTACAGTAATATAGTTTTTTTTTGTTTGTTGTATATACCCACGTATAAACCTATTGTATTATCGTTGTATCTTTAGCTTAAAAATAAGTTAGTTTCTACTTATTTTTGGTGAGCGGTATGTTCGGTCTTTTTTATTATTTTATTAAATTTAATTTGAAGACGACCCTGCTCCTCTATCCTATTAATGTAGACATTGGAAATATGCATCCTGAATATATCACCCCTTTTATCACGAAGGTTACGCGTGATCGGTTTTAACAGGTAGAAACTTGTTCCGATCTCCCTGCACCCCTAAATACAGTGTAAGAACAGAAGTAATAGTTAACCGTTCGAAACGGTAAGACGTTATTTAGAGCAACATGCAATTCGGTATGTTTTCGAAGCTCGTTTTATGGTTCGTTATATAAAATATTAATAATCGTGTAGTGTTTGGAATAAAGGGTTGTAATTACACAAGTGTTATTTATGACCATAATAGTGCGAACTTTGTAAGTGATAATAAACTGGTCGTTTAATGGATATTTCGTCTCGGCTTGCAGAGGAAGCACTACTACATCTTTAAAAATACAGTCCACAAATTCGTTGAGTTATCAATCGTTGGACCAGCAAACTTCGTCCTTCGATAGTATCTCCAGGTATGTAAATTGCTATATTCTAGCTACAACCTTATAGGTACGTTCAATATTTATGAAATTTAACAAGATATCGATGTCGGAATTAGATGCTGTGTGGATACATATTATGTCGTCTATATAACGTGCCCAAAGTAATATTTTTTCTTTGAAAAAGGGAGAAGTTTTAATATGGTTAATTTCTAAGTTGTTCATAAATATTTCTGACATTAAGGAAGAAAAGTTGGACCCCCATTGCTAGACCATTTTGTTTGAAATATTGGTTATTGAATTTGAAAAAGTTTTGTTTGATCGTTAAATTTAATAATGAAAGAATGGTAAAGGCTTGAAGATCAGTAAGTTAAAAGCTGTTTAGTAAATTGTGAATGAGTTGTACACATTCGTATGGTGGAATTGAAGGAAAAAGACTAGTGACATCGAATGAAACTATGTTGTATGATTTTGGTAAATTTAATTTGTTAATTTGCACTACTAGATCATGTGAATTTTTAATTGAATATATAGATTTGTAATGTAAATGGGTTTGAAGGAATTTATTTAGAAATTTTGATATTTTATGACATGGTGTTTGGGTGTAAGATATAACGGGTCTGATAGGAATATTGTTTTTATGTAATTTAGGTAGACCGTACATACGTGGGGTTATTGGATTCATCTCTAATAGTTTGTGATATTTAATATTAAACGTATCTAGCATCTGACATAAATCAAATATTGTTCTTCTTACTATATTTATAAAATTATGTGTAGGATCTGTGAAGATTTCTGTGAAGTTTGAAGTATTAATGAAATCAATGACTTTATTTATGTATTTTGATTTGTCTAGGATAACTACACAATTTCCTTTGTCTGCTTTGGTGCAAATTTTATCAGCATTAGGTTTATTACATTTTTTTAGGTAATGATTTAATATTAAAACTGTTTTTATTTCCAGATATTTTATTCTGTTGATAAGAAGATTGATGAATTTTCCAAAGAAAAATAAAAATTTCTGATTTTATAACATCAATTTGATCTATATTCGCAGTTGAAAAAATGGTATCAGCCGTAACAGTTAAAACTGATATTATTATATTCTTCGATTTATTGTCTAGAGGGTTAAATTTTAGACCATTATTTAAATTATCCAATTCATGTTAGATAAAGTTTGTGAACCTAGGTTAAGAACCCTTGGGTGAAATGTGTAGTTTGAATAGGTGTATTTACCTGTTCTATTGGATTGATGTTGTATAGTGAGATTATTGAGTTTTTTTTATATAGATTATTAAATAAATAAGCACCATATGTTTCAACCGAGTTCTTGATTTTGTGTAAAATTATATCCCATTCAAATGGTCGTTCGAATGGTTGAACTGTAGATGTTATATGTAGATGTAGTAAATATAATTGTCGATTAATGTTTGATAGAATCCTATAATGCTTCAAAATCTCATTTTTAATTCATGTGATCTTGACTTTCTTGATAGCTTTATCGAAACTGACATTTTTAGTGTTCGAATATAAATTTATGTATTTTGGGGTTAGACCCTTTTTTATGCAGCTCTTGTTGAACCTCTGCAGCCAATATGTAATAATGTAATATAATATTGGTTGCAGAGGCGATATAATGCTTAACATATTTTTTGAAAAATTTTTGGTTAGACCTCATGGTAGGTTGTAAAATTAAAAAAAAATAGATATTCTAGACCAGCGTTTCTCAACCTTTTTTGACCCGCGGACCAGTAAAATTTGTAAAAAAAATTCGCGGACCAGTGATATTTTTTTAACAACAAAATTTGACTAGCTATTAAAGAACTACTACATAAGTTAATTGTAACATTTTTATTATCATTTACTTACAATAATATTTAAATGTAAAGATAATTATAAAAAAAATCACAAACTCGTGGTCTTAGGAACACAACAAATATCACTCTTACGATTACTAAAAAATTAAACCAAAAGCATTTAAAAAAATATAATTTGTTGTTGGTTTGTAATAATTATTCATAAATAACAAACCCTTGACAAAAATTACAACAAAAAATGTCGGAAATTATAAAAATAATCACAAAATCATTGCATATGAACACAACAAAATAATCCAACATGTGATACTACACTAATAATTAAATATCTATAATTTTTATATTGGCATGTATTGTTAATGAGAAGATTGCGGCTGCTCTTCTTCAATCAACTTTTCAATTGTGGGTTTTAAATTAGTCAAGCTACATTTCTAAATTTATTTTTTATTACCATCATAGATGAAAATCCCGCTTCACATAACATTTTCATTGCTTTCTCGTATAGAGATGGATATTCATTTTTCAATTTGATCCAAAATTTATCTATAGACATTGTTGAAAAACTAGCTTTTAACATAATATCTGTACTAATCTCAAGGAGGGACTCGTATTCTCTGTCACTTAAATTTAACTTACTATTGTCATATGGTATGAAGGGGTTTGTTATCCACACATTTCTTTCACACGTGGTTTCTTCAGATGGGAAATATTTTTTCAAACTATTTTTTAAAGATTGTAAGTGATGCCCTTGTTGCAAATTAACAAAATCAAAATAATTATTAAATACATCAATAGTATTGTTATTTACTTTATCTACTCAAAAATTTAATTTTTTTTAAATTCATCTATTTTATTAAATAAATGAAGCGCATTTATAGAAGTTCCATGTAAACTTAAATTTAAATCGTTGATATATGAAAATATATCACTTAAATATGCTAGTTTTGCAACCCATTCTACATCAGACAAATGCATACTTAAAGGATTATTTTTTTCTCTTAAAAATATTTCTACTTCTGTCTTTAATTCGAAAAGCCTGGTTAAAATCTTACCTCGTGAGAGCCATCGAACTTCTGTATGCAGTAATAACTGCTCATGTTCGGCACCAACCTCCTGACAAAATATTGCGAATAACCTACTGTTTAAATCGCGTTTTTTGATAAAATTAATAATTTTTATAGATTCTGCTAAAACCTCATAATTCTGTGGATAAACATTTCACTGCTACTGTGGATTATACAGTGGGTAATTAATAAATCAGAACTAACTGCTTGCTAAATTCTTTTAGTAACATCACAATGTCTGCCAAACTAGCCGCCCCATCGGAGCACACACTTACGCAATATTTCTATTCTAAAGAATGTTTAATAACATAAGAATTAAGTGCTTTAAAAATCTCATCACTTGTATATCAAATCAATTCTTTACAACACAAGAATTCTTCTTTTATCTCTTCCAAAATAAAATCAATATATCTAACATAGCAAATTAATATCGCCTTTTTAGAAATATCGCATGATTCGTCGATTTGTATTTCAAAAAGTGTTGATTTCTTTATCTTTTGTATTAATTGGTATTCGACATTCTCTGATAATTTTTCAATTCTTATAGTATCATTAGATAAGGGAATCCATGTGATTTTATTGACAGCAGATAGTCCAAACATCTCTAAACAAACGTCTGTTAAAACTGGTTTTATTAAATTTTCCCCAGTAGTAAATGATTTTTTGGTTTTAGTAATCCGAAGGGCAACTAGGTACGAACATTTTAATAGTGACTTGTTCTGAATAAAATATTGTTTAAATGTTTTTGTTTGTAATCCTAATTCTTGTTTTTTACGCTCAAAATATTCATGCGGTTTATTTTCCAGCTCAGAATGTTTAGCCTTCAAATGTCGTAACATTTTTGATGGTTTCACAGCACCATTTACTAACTTCATCGCAAATGATACACATCGGACGTACATCTTCTTCTGTAGATTTGAGCCAAAGAATAAAACCATATTTTAAATACTCATGGTTGTAGTGTCTGCTGAGTTTTTACTTTTTTGCTGGTGGAATTCCTGTTTCGTCGTCATTTTTTGAGACGTTGACCTGGTATTCAAAAAATTAAATAGCGTGCCTTGTTTACGGTTCATGTTGCTAAGGGTTAAAAAATATTATTTATTAGCGCCTACATAAGTATATAAATAATCCATAAAATTACTTTTATATTGGTCCAATCCAGTTAAACATATGTATAATTATTATAATAATGTTTCATTTAACAATAACTTAAAAACACCCAGACCATGCAATGATAAAGCTGTACCAGATCACACATCAAATCTATATATTATAAGCGGCTTAAGTGTCTGTCGCCGATAGAGAGTCAGCCGGCCGGTGACTGGATACTGCGCTCGTGTGCACGTGTAAGCATTTCGGGAATTTTTCTTCAGTGCCGTACTAATCATAAATTACTTAAAATTTAGTTATTTTTTTTTTCCAAGTTTTTTTCGTGAAGAGAAAAAATTGTCCACGGACTTGTAAAATTTCTTCGTGGACTAGCGGTTGAGAATAGCAGTTCTAGAATATTAAGCAAACATATGTTCATATTTAAAACTATCTTCATACTCGATTTTATAATCTAAATTTGTACTTCATATATAAGAAAAATTTTCTTTGATACTTTTCAATTGCCTGAAGATGGGCTAAGATTTATAAGGCTGAAACATGTAGCGAAATTTCTTGTACTATAATATTTTATTAAATTGACACATGGGGAGATTGTGAGTCGTTCTATTCAATTAGTTTCATCATATAAGAACCCCATTTGGAGTAATGAATCATTTCTCACATTATGATGTTCAAGCAAATCGAGTACAATTATTGAGGAAATTCAAAACACTATCTAAGAAATTGAAACATACATAATTAACGATATGGTTCCACAACAGCTGCATAAAAAAGGGTCTCACCTCAAAATACATAAATTTATATTCGAACACTAAAAATATCAGTTCCGACAAAGCAATCAAGAAAACCAAGATCACATGAATTAAAAACGAGATTTTGAAGCATTATAGGATTCTATCAAACATTAATCAACAGTTATATTTACTACATCTACATATAACATCAACAGTTCAACCATTTGAATGGGATATAATTTTACACAAAATCAAGAACTCAGTTGAAACATATGGTACTTATTTATTTAATAATCTATATAAAAAACTCAATAATATCACTATACAACAACAATTGGATATTTTAAATAATGGCCTAAAAGTTAACCCTCCAGACAATAAATCGAATAATATAATATTATCAGATTTGGCTGTTATGGCTGATAGCATTTTTTCAACTGCGAATATAGATCAAATTATAAAATCAGAAATTTTTATTTCTCTTCAGAAATTTCATCAATCATCTTTTCAACAGAATAAAATTTCTGGAAATAAAAACAGTTTTAATATTAAATCATTACTTAAAAAAATTTATAAACTTAATGCTGATATAATTTGCACCAAAGCGGACAAAGGAAATTGTGTAGTTATCCTAGACAAATCAGAATACATAAATAAAGTCGTTCATTTCATTAATACTTCAAACTTCACAGATCCTACACATTAATTTTATAAATAAAGTAAGAAGAACAATATTTAATTCACATCAGGTGCTAGATACGATTAATATTAAATATCACAAACTATGAGAGATGAATCCAATAATCCTACGTGTGTACGGTCTACTTAAATTACATAAAAACAATATTCCTATTATACCCGTTATCTTTCACCCAAACACCTGTAATATAAAAATATAATTTTATATTTCTTTATCCTCGTGACTATCAGCTATAAATTAAACCTCCCAATTTTCTAAACCTTAATCTGATATCACAAGGTCGAGAATTTCTTCTTTTTCTTTTAAGCCCAAGGTAATGTCGGATGGAGAATGGCTTGAGACAAAGAAAAACTCTTAAGATATAAACGGCTAGTCGAGTGTTAGCTCTGGGTAGATCATGAGCTTGGGTCATGGGTGAATAAAAGACCAAAAATATATTTAATGAGCGCCACCGTATTTTTTAATACAATAACCAACAAAATTTAACTGTGCTAGTATAAGGGGAATGCGGAAACCTTATCTTAACACCACTAACATAGCCATAAAACCTGAATTTCACTCTTTAGGACACACTTACCAAGACCTCAACCACCAGATGTCATACAGATGTCTCAGCTTTACCTGTGAACAAACAAAAGCACAATATGGACACCGTGTCCTCAAAAACATTTGCCAAAAATAGAATAATAGAATTTAGGCATTTAAAATATACTGGGGGAATTTATTTTCACTACACACTCTTTCTATTCCGGGAGGACTTGCAAATTTTTAAATATTAAATAATAAAACATCTTTCAAAAACAAAAAGGATTCTATTTGGATAAATTTCTGATTATGTACATATGACTGCAATATTAAAGTTTGTCCCTTTATCGAATTTTTTTCATAATAACGCTAATGAAGTTTTACATTCAAAATTAAGATCTATGAGTAGTTCATTTCTATAAGATTTAATTAGATAGACATATAATTTATTAATTGTTCATAACACATAAGTTTCTTTTAATCAGCGAATTACTTCCTTGATTATTACAACAAAAATTAATTATCAAAGTGCAGACTTGGTAAAATGTTATTATTCTAATTTAATTGTAATCTATATTAAATACGCGAATTTCATATGTCAATGAAAGTGCCTTTACATGACCTGAAAGTCTTCAAGCATAATGTAAATTAAATCAAGACAGCATATGGCGTCTAGATAGGAAAACGGAATCTACATATTTTTTTGTCGGACATAGGTTGTCATTCAGAACTTTATAAAATACACAGTTTGCGTACATGTGCAAACATTCTGTCAAGCAAGCAACATATTCATTAATTTACTGATTTCTCAAAAAAAACTACTTTCTATTTACGTTACTCAAGCAATTAATGTTGGATAATTCATAATAATTTACTATAATTTCAAAGTTATCAAAAGTTAAAAACACTCACGTGCATCAAGAATGTACTACAAGTGCTGGACCTTGACCTCAGCTGTCGGAGATTTCCATCATAATATCCTTGCGTGATATTAGTCATCGGTAAGGTTGAAATATCGGGAACACATGTGGAATCGGCGTTTACTTTACTACATGTTATATTGAATAGAACGAAACCATAAATTTTTGCTTTAAATTACTGCCTTCAAAATTTGTTTTAATTTATTATCGGAAATGTTATTCAAGATATGTCCTCAAGATATTGCACTAAGATGTAAAATATTAGTATAATCTATTGTATTAATATATACCAACTGTCTAAAATGATGTCCAAAGCGGTTCCATATTCTCAGGCCTGTCGGGATCAACTAAACTGTTCGGAGCGAGGCTTATCGAAAATCATGCTCACGCAACCGCTGTTAGGCTCGACCTCCAGACACCAAGAATTTTCAATGCTCTACTTTTTCCTAACTTTGTTAGAAGCCATGTGTTTCGACAGGGCCATTTCGACTTCACCTCGTCTGCAAAAGCGGCTTGCACTTTCGAACGTTGAGAATGAAGTGCCGACTGACAACTTGACAGAGCTTGGTAACGAACTTTAGAGTATATACATACGAGAATCTATGAATATTATATATTAATTTTTATTGGATGATAATTCTCAAATTAAATATTTTAAATTATAGCTGTTTTATTTTTATTTTATTGAACTAAATGTAACTAGAAAAAAAATACGTTACACACCATGTCATAAAATATCAAAATTTCTAAATAAATTCTTTCAAACTCATTTACATTTCAAATCTACATATTCTATTAAAAATCCACATGATTTAATATTGCAAATTAACAAATTGAATTTACCAAAATCATACAACATAGTTTCATTCGATGTTACTAATCTTTTTCCTTCAATTCCACCATACGAATGTGTACAACTCATCCACGATTTACTAAACAGCTGTTAACTTATCGATCTTCAAACCCTTACCATTCTTTCATTATTAAATTTAACGATCAAACAAAACTTTTTTAAATTCAATAACCGATATTTCAAACATAACAATGCCCTAGCAATGAGGTCCAATCTTTCTTTCTTAATGTCAGAAATATTTATGAACAACTTAGAAATTACCCATATTAAAACTTCTTCCTTTTTCAAAGAAAAAATATTACTTTGGGCACGTTATGTAGACGACATAATATGTATCCACACAGGATTTAATTCCAACAGCGATATCTTCTTAAAATTCATATATACTATACACACAAACATTAAATTTGCAGTTGAATTTTCTCCTAACAACATATTAAATTTTCTTGATTTTTCCCCCACAATATTCCCAAACCACATTTGTTTAAATATATATAGAAAATCCACATACACTGACAATGTAATCCCGTTCAATTCTAACCACCCACTTTCTCACAAGTTAGCTAGCTTCAGATTCATGTTCAGACAACTTATCAAAACTGCTTTAGATAAATCAGATTATCACAAAGAATTAAATATAGTAAAACAAATTGCAGTGAACAATAAATTTTCGTATTAACCTAATAAATAAGACGTATTATAAAATCAAAAGAAAAATAGAACAACAAACCACTCTCACCCCTAACCATAACATAGAATCCATTTATTATAGTATTCCTTTCTATAACAATATATCCTATAAATTAAAACAAAGTTTTAATAGACACAATATCAATATTTCCTTTTCTACCACCAACAATTTAAAAACTATATTAACACACAACAAAGACAAAGTACCAACTTTAAAGAAATCTGGTATTTATAAACTTATTTGTGATACTTGTCATTCCTACTACGTCGGTCAGACCGGTAGAAGCTTTGAACAACGCTTTAACAAACACAAAGCTCTCATTAATAAATACCGGATTAATAACGATTCTTTAAATAATAAATCCGCTTTTGCTAATCATATAATAAATACCAACAATACATTCACAGATACCAATTTTGAAATACTATATATACACAATAGAGGCAATAAGTTAAATTATCTAGAAATTTTGGAAATTAAAAGACTTTCTCATTTCACATGTATCAATGAAATCACGGACTTCAATTAAAATTTAACCACCGTCAAAATACAAAACATTTTAAATTCACACTGATGGCATCTTAGCTACATCTTCACTTCTTTTAATATCAGCACCTATACAAAATCCTTTACATAATGGCTGCAGAGGCGATGTAATGCTTAAAAATGCTTGAACAAAATTTTGGTTTTATCGCGACGTTCGACCTCATGGTAAGTTGTGAAATTAAATAAAAATAGATATTTTAGAATATTAAGCAAACATATATACATGTTTATAACTACCCTCAGTAAGTATTTCGAATGTAATACACTACAATTTTAAGGTTAATATTTTAGTGTTCGATTTTATATTCTAATCGTTATTTGTACTTCATATATAAAAAAATTGTCTGTGGTAGTTTTCAATCTCCTGAAGATAGGTTAAGATTTATAAACCTGAAACATGTAGTGAAATTTCTTGTAGTATAATAATTTTATTAAATTCGCACATTGGGAGATTGTGAGTCATTCTGTCCATTTAATTTCAACGAGATATTCAGAATCGGATGTAACTACTGGAACAGGTTCAGACATGTCCGTGGACGGAATTTAATATTTTTTTACTAAAAATAAACTTTCTATATTCGAAATCAGTACAAAATTGAATTTTAAACCGCTTTTTAAGAATTACAATTTATCTATTGATATTTTGAAATTTATAAAATAATTCTGTTTTATTTGGTTGCATCTGACGACATTTGCAACCCAATTTTAACAGATATTGAATAATTTTAAGCAATACTCTACTTGTTTATTGAATGTTGTTAATCATTTGTAAATCACTATAAAAAGTGTTGGAGAGTTTCTTTGCATTTGCTGTTGTGCTTAGTTCACACCAGTTGTGTATAGCACTTCTGTATGAGTTGGTTGTAATGTACTTAGTATATAATGTCAAAGTTGATTTTGCTTTGTATTTGGTTGTCTAAATAAATCTTATATTACAATAATTTTGATAAAATGTGTAAAAAATGATTTTATCACAACATTTACTAGTTATTTTCGTTATTTCTCAAGGAAACATATGTACAGAATATTTACAATTATTAATCTTAAGGATTTTTCTTACAAGTACATTGTTTACTTACAATCTAAATGTATTTTGGTAATTAAATTGTTACAAAATGCAGAGAAAATTTTGGAAACTGTTCCTGTTCAGTTTGTTCTATTTGTATAACTCTGTACTGCAATCTTCTTTTTTATTATCAACGTAATTAATCTGGTTTTATATTCATTTTGTCGAAATACCTCAGCAACACAGTGCTTAGTTCTTTATAAAATACTTTCTGTACATGCAACATTAGTTAAAAAGTAGCTTAATCTATAAAAACTAATATTTTACTGTAACATTTTTCAACAGGCAAACGAAAGTGATGTTGCTCGTCAACTAATAGAAACAGCAGATACCTTACAATCTGAATGTGCTAATCTGAAGATTGCTCATAAAAAAGACGATATTCAACAAATCAGCCATTATTTGCAGCAAGTTCGGTTGTGTGCTTATGAAATTGCAAAGAATACTAAAATATTAGTAACTCAGCATTCGTCAAGTTCCCAATGAAGATGTGCAATTCAGTATTTTAGTGCAATGATAAATTTTAGCATAATTAATAGTCTTTTAAAATTGGGTGTATTATTTTAGATATTTTATCAACGAAGTGAGTCAATTAAGCACTTGTTACATCACAACTTTTATTATTTGTTTATACAGTGACTGAATTTACTTTTTGAGAGCTAATTTATGGCAGTTATATTTACTATTATTTAAATGTACGTGTAATTTTAAATGTTAAATATATTGTAGTTTATTTTATGGTGACATTTTTATAAAGTAAATACTTTAAGTAAAAAAAGTTTTTTTTTTTGGTTTGTCGTTGGCATCTTCAGAAACTGTTTTAAATTAGTGGTTGCTTGGTGAGTACTCAGTTTTTGCTGCGGAGCATGTATGTGCCCCTCTTTTCCAACTTTTCAAATAAGACATGAGGAAGGCACAACGAAGTACACTGACGGTTACATGTAGGAGGCGGGTCCGCGGCTTGTGTGTGACTACTGCGCCCAAGGTCCCGGGTTCGAATCCCGAGACGGTCCGCTTGAAAAATGTTAGGCGAGCATTTTTCACAAAAATACACCCTCATTCGGATGAGAGGTAAAATGGAGGTCCTGTGTGTGAGTGTTGTCACGCACGTTAAAGATCCCTACCTTGCGTGGAACAGCAAGGGTTCGGCAAAATTCCAAATTTTCCAGGTAAAAAAAAACTCGCTTCCTGGCAAATGTAGTACCTTCGGGTGAAGCATTGGAAGATCGCATGTAAGGTTACATGTAGGGCTTTCGCTATTGGACAATTTGGCCAATTTGGAATTCGCTTATGCATTTATGTGCTTGTATGCTATAATCCCCATAATTAATATTTTTGTACGATTTTTTACAAATGGTTAAAAAATCGTAAATTTTTGTGTATACGTTTGGACGTTAACTATATTTTAAGCCTTCACTAAATGAACTTTTGTAAAAAAAATACGAATTTGACAAACTACATCATATTCATAGCACCTCTATTTGTATGCTTATTATTTCATACCTATTTAAATATAATGTGATATCTGTTCTGGAAACTATTTACCTAAAGTTTTGGAACATTCCCGGTTTTTTTGCACTATTTGTTACAAAGTTTGTTATTATCAAGTTGTATTTTAATCATTGTAAAATGATTCAATGCTTAAGTAATACAATCTTAAGATTTAGTATAACTGTACAGGTATAACGTTTGTCTTTGCCTTCTTGGATTATGGTCCAATTAACTATATTGATTAAGCTTTATTATTTTAGAAGGTACTTTTTTAAATGTTTTTTTTGTTTGACATGAAATTGACTTTTATTTCAGTGGTTTCATAAATCCTTTGCGAATCACAGAAGAACCTTTTGCTCCCCCAAGAGACTTTGTCAATGTATTAATAATAATAAACAACATTTATTTCCAAATATATACACATCAATATAAATTTCAACTAATACATAATATAATGGAATGGAAACTCTTTTGAAATAACAACAGTTCTTTTTTATCAACTGATTATACAAGCCTTGCCAACGACTCATAGCTACAATGAAGCTCTAAAATATTCTAGATAATTTATTCCAGTTGATCGCTAACAGTACTACACTAACTTCTTTAAAGCTACAATTGTATCTTCTTAATTACCACGCAATGCACTTGTAACTAATTATCGAAGCACTAATCGTTAATTTATGTCTATCACTCCAACAATTTAGATCATGTACTAGAGGTATTTATTATAACCCTTTATGTCATATGAGTCAGAACAGGTTCATTGGCCTTTCACTATATTAAACTATTGGAGATTGATAAAACAGAGATATACCAAAACTTCTATTGGAAACACATTCTAACTATCTGCTCCAAGTACAAGTAAACTAAACGTAAAAATAAT
This sequence comes from Platerodrilus igneus, assembly GCA_036346225.1. Lineage (NCBI taxonomy): Eukaryota > Metazoa > Arthropoda > Insecta > Coleoptera > Lycidae > Platerodrilus > Platerodrilus igneus. The sequence goes on from JARFIW010001419.1 coordinate 404,035, forward strand.
TAACAAACAATTTACCAAATGCATGCAGATGGTTTACATCAACTAAAATAAGAAATATAAGTAAATATTCATTGTAACGCTTTTAACAATACAAAGCATTGTTTAAATATACCAGTCAAAGAAATTTTACAATCGTAGCACAAATACTCAACTCTGTAAGGATAAACAATCTTCCTATCCAACTTCGGTCATTAAAGCAACATCATTAATTTGTCAAGCTGTAGGATAAAGGATCTGTAACACTTCAAAGCTAACTCCTACTCTTCTCTTGGTCTGCGCTATACTCCCAATACTAATAACAATAAGTTCAATACTCCAAGTACACTGTACCAACACAGTAAAAATTCATGTTTTAAATATCCACATAAGAATCCCAATCAGAAACTTGATCTTTTATACTTCTGACGTATATAACAGCTTTCACCTTGGAATAATTCTATTGAACTTTAAATAACTCTTGTTTACTGAAATTTTTAAATTCACTTAATTCCGCAACACGTTCTAAAAATGCATTTAAACTTCACACATCATATTCACCTTTAATTTTTTAACTGAAACTATCAATTTTGGAATTATCTCCTAAACTCAAACTTTCTATCATTTTTATTGCTATATCGCCACTGTTCATATCACTAGTTTTAGTTTGTAATTTAGCATCACTATTATGATTTCCAGAAACTCTTACTTTATTATTGGGTAAGTCAGCAAAAGTTAAATCTAAATCTTCTTCAGATTTATTTTTGCAACGTCTAATCTCAATTTAAAATCCAAAATATGTCAATAATAATGAAAAAGTTTGGATTTTTCATCTAATTCTTTCTTATCGGTAGAATGTATTTGTTCTATTCTATTTAAAATGGCATAATTGTTTCAATTTTCCTAATGGAACTCTGTGTAAAAGGTTCTGATAACCGAATATCAATATGTTTTAATTTTTCTGTTATATTTTTTAATTCATCACTAACCACAAAATTAATTTCACATTTAAAAACTTTTCCGTTTTTCTAAATCTAAAAGTTCTCTTGATAAATTTTGTAATTCTTTTACAGTAGCTATGTCTACTAGTTTAACACCTCTACAAAGAGTTCAAAAATAACGTCCTCTTTAACTAATCTATCGACTAATATTTGCAGGTTACTCATTTTTATTTAATAAATATAAAAATCACAATTTTTATCTTTTTAAAAAAATAATAAGGCAACTGGCATATATCTTAAGAGAAAAATAGTGTAAGCTGTCCATAAAAATATTTTTAGTATAATTTATAATTGTTCTATATTTTCGAACAAAATCTTATATAACGGCAAATAATTAAGAGAAATTTTAAAGTATTGGGCTAAATACCAACATTTTGTTCAATAAATATTGTAAAGAATTTGAATATAACTATTGCTTAATTTTGAGAAAAGTATTTGATAGTATACAAATATTAATAACAAAAATGATCGTTAAATCAAGGGATTTATTTTATTAAATTTAATAAGGTTGATTTGATTGGGTTGGCGCCAAATTTACTACGGGATTATGTAGTAATTTATGGAGCAAATTAACTATAGTAAACTTTCTTTATAACAGGAAATTGTGTTATACTAAATTTATTACGTTATCGAAGTAGGAACAAAGCTAACTCCTACTCTTCTCTTGGTCTGCGTTAATACTCTCAACGCTAACAACAATAAGTTCAATACTCCAAGTACAATGTACCAACGTATGGTTTCAACCTTTATACTCGCAACATACGACTTCCAACCAAGCATCATCAAACAGAAATACAATAATGATGAAACTAAAGTTAACCTTAAAATGAAAATATAAGGCTACCTAAGAACGTGAAAATTAATCTCAGGCATTAATCACAAATATGTACTTACACGCTGCTCATATGCACACAGACAGCTGGAAATGTAAATTCCAGCAACAAAAGCTGAATACTAAAATAACAATTTATCTCGATACGTTATGGCTTCTTCTATTTAAATCACAACAAACTACCATTGGATGGTTATTCATAAATTGAATAATATTAGAATAATTATAGACGAGCCTGCAACACACTAGATCTATTGTGCATGACGGATCAATTCAAACAGAAGGACGGATTTCGTTATCAGAATTTGGCAGTTAGAAATCCTTTCTCTTACAAAATGTATGAGTAGGAAAATGTACTTCTTGATATCGAACAGCTTGTAACCTTAAATGCATAAGTTACAAAACGAATAAATCACACGTAAAATACAACATGGCATTGCTGGTTATATCTAAAGATGCCGCGTAAATTAGCAATTATCGATTTGACAACATCTATTTACAAATGAATGTCTTTTAGTTTTGAATGAAACCAAATACTTATTAATTATCCCCTTCACAAATAATAAAATGAGAACTTATTCTAAATTTATATTACAAAATATTTGATTATTTGTATCAATTAACGAAAAACCAAAGTTTTATACTTGCGAAAAAGAACTGTACTTATAATGATGATTATTATAAACATCTACAGGGATTGATCTTGCAATATTCTCAACTAATGTTAATTGTGCGAAAGGATTTACTGAAAAACTATTAATTCGGCAAATGTCTAAGTATTGGGGGATCTTGGCAGCCACAGGCTGCTTAACCCCCCTTCACATACCACTGAATCTGTGAAATAGGGCATATAATTAGAAAACAATAGAAGGGGAACTGAGCTGTATATAGTTCGTTGTGGGAATTTCAGGGAACTGTGTAGGCTAGCTCAGAACATAAAGAAGTGGAGGTATGTGTCCAACCAGTTTCAAGACAGAAAACCTAATGACGAAAAAATAAGTGTACTTAAATCTGATGTATACTATAAACAACTACAGGTGTTGGTTGTGAAATATTTTCAACTAACGTTGATTGTGCGAAAGAATATATTGAAACTATTAATTTGACAAATGCTCAAGTGCTGGGGGAATTTGGCAGCCGTAAGCTGCCTACCCTCCTTCACATACCACTGAATATCGGGGAAATAGGGTATATAACTGTAAAACAATAGAAGGTGACGGAACTGCATCAAACAAAAAAGAACAGCAACTATTTCAAAGACAACAAACATAGATCTAAGAAGAAAATTGTTCAAAGCATATGTGTGGAGGACAGCACAGCACGTCCACAAAATAGGGTGTTTACGATTGCAATAAGAATCAAAATTTCCTATTAGTTTAACCATTTTCCCTTCCTTATAAAATGTGGGTCAAATACTTTTGCGCGTGTGCAAGTGTAGTGTAGTATAACATTATCATTGTCTATTGAAACGTGTTCGAGTAAGTGTGTGGAAGAACAGGATCCAGCGCTGATCGCCTGAACTACTACATACTGCCAAGCCCGAGCTGCTTAACACTGTCTTCATTATAGTTACCCACAATAATGTGCCGGTGAGTACCACAGATTTTATAAGTTCCTTTCATTTCTGTTTTACCTATTTTACCCACAATTATCAAGTATACCAACCATTACAGTCCGCTCTTAATACGTAACAAAGTTTCTGGTCGCAATCGATGCCGAATTATTAAAAGACATTTTGTTTGTGGGTGTATTAAAATTTTTACATTAAATATTAAAATTTATTGATAATCTGTGCATGTTTTCAAGTGATACACAAATTATTAGAAACTCACATTTAAGTACAGAAACAGATGTGTGGGTATTAACGCTATTTATCTACACAGCTGTTTTATCACTTCTAGAGAAACCTGAGTTTATCTTAATAAACACAGTGTATTCCAATTTCTATTTGGTAACTAATTCTTATTTATTTTGATTACAATGTCAGAAAGAGAATTAAAAGTCTTGTTAGCTAATAGACAAAAATTATACCTCCGTGCACAAATTATTTTTGATCTGTCAAAAAACGTTTTAAATGATCCAAGTAAAATTGATAATTTCGAATGTAGATATTCCAAACTAGAAGAAACTTACCGTGAATTTGAAAAAATTCAAAATGCAATTATGGATTTAACCTTGCGCATTTCACCTGATCAAAAAGTTGATATGAAACCTCTATTGTTTTTTGAAGATCTGTATTTTCAAATCAAAGCAGTAGCGAAAAGAATTTTTCCTACTATAATATCAACTCCGGGACCATCTCATATATCCAGTAGCAGTTTACCAAAAATTAACCTACCCCGGTTTGACAGTTCGTTACGAAACTGGAAAGTTTTTTATGATAGTTATCGATCTTTGATTCATAATAATCAGGGCCTAACTAAAATAGAAAAGTTTCACCACTTAATTAATGCTCTTTCAGGACCGGCATTGAGTATTGCCAAAAGTTTGCTATTGACATAAGTAAACTATGATATTGTCTTTGACATCTTGCTTGCAAAATATGAATCATCATCATCATTAGGTCTTCAGTCCTAGAACTGGTTAGACGCGTACCATCATTGTTCCCTATTCTGAACTAACCTACAGATTTCCCTGAAATATGAACAGTTTGCATCTATAACTGTCTGATCTAGGTCTACATCTACCTCTTTTTCCTATCTCTGCTTGTAATATATCATATACTATTCCCCAAAAATGCCTTAGAACGTATTCCACCCTACTATTTCTCTTTTTCCCCAGATATCCTTGTTCCCCTACTATTTCTGTAACTTATTTGTTATTATCTTTGTCTGTCCATGCTATCGTCCTCATACATCTGAAGCACAGCATTTCAAAAGGCTGCTACCGCTTTTCTGTCTGCGTTTCAGACTGCCCGTATTTCATAGGCATATTGTGCTGTGTTCCACACATATGCTTTCAACAATTTTTTTCTTATTCTATGTTTGTTGTCTTTCCTCATAGGCACTGTTCTTTCTTGTTAGATGCAGTTCGATCACTTTCTATTGTTTTACAGTTATATGCCCTATTTCTCCGACCTTCAATGGTTGTGAAGGGAGGTAAGCAGCCTGTGGCTGCCAAAATATGAAAATAAAAGAATATTAACCGGTGATTTGCTAGATAGTATGCTTGCATCTAAGCAATTTCATACGGAAAATCTAAACAATTTTACGCAGTTTATCCAAACATTTTATGAAGCAGTAGTGTCATTAAGGACCTTGCAAATACCCAATCTTGATGATTTTATTCTGTTTCACTTGGTATTCAGAATTCTGCCCAATGACACTAGAAAACAATTTGAAGCGTCTAACATAGGCGTGGAAATTCCTACATTTGACCAATTAGTTGAGTTTGTACAAAATCAAATTCAGATTTTTGAGTTGGCAAAATTTCCAAATATTACTCAAAATGTTAAACCTTCATAAACGATAAAAAGTAACACAATTTTAACGCCAAATTCTAATTTGAAGCGGTCGTTTGTTACTAGTTATTCGAAACCGTGCCCTTGCTGCAAAAATACGCATACGATTTACACTTTTTCAGTTTTTGTCTCTTACCGACAAAGAAGCCAAAGTTCAGGCTCATAACCTGTGTTTAAATTGCTTGAGAGAGGACCACAGTGTCTATAATTGCAAATCGAAAACTAGTTGTTTTCATTGTGGTCGTAGGCATAATTCATTGCTTCATCCTACATTCGATTCGGATAGCGCAAATAATGCCAATTCTGAACCCAGTATTATGACCCATGCGTCATTCGCTTCTGATAGTGAAAATATTGCTAATTTAGAACCTAATACTCTGGCCCGTGCGTCGTTTGCTTCCGATAGCAAAATTATTGTTAATTCCGAATCTACTGTTTTGACCCATGCGTCATCTTGTGCTTTGGTACCACTACAAAATCAAATTGTTCTTTTAGGAACAGCTATTGTTCACATAAAAGATTCATCCAACGTCTTTCAACCAGTCAAAGCGTTGATTGACTCAGGTGCTCAAACTTCATTTTTAACCGCATCTTGCGCTCAAACACTTGGTCTACATATTCAAAATGGCAACTTTACTGTTGCAAGCTTGGGTCAAAAATACATACATACATACATACATCTGATTGTTTAATTAAACCTTACAGTAGCGAGAAACCTCAGTTTAATTTAAAAACCATATTAGTGCCAAATATTATTGCCGAAATGCCCTTGGTAGAAATACCTACTAATATTGTAAATCAGTTCAAGTACTTACATTTGGCAGATCCAAAATTTTATTTACCGTCTAGAATTGAATTGTTACTCGGCGCTGACGTATATTCAGACCTGTTTAACGGCGAGAGGTTGCGTCCCAGTGCTGATTCTCCATGGGCACTTAATAGTGTTTTTGGTTAGGTTATTACAGGCAAAACTAATCTACGCCATAGTGACCCTTCTACAAATATTCAAACTGTATTATTTACATCACTAGCAGATTCGTTAGAAAAGTCTTTACAAAAATTTTGGAAATTTGAAAATATTCGTGAACGTAAAGTTATAAATCCAGATGAACAAAAATGCGAACAAGTATTTAAGAAATTTTATACTCGTACGAAAGAAGGTGCATTTGTGGTACCCTTGCCTTTCAAAACAAACAATTATCAATTTGGAAATACTTATGATCTAGCATTCAACCGTTTATATAATTTAGAACGTCGCCTTGCTCGACAACCGCATCTTAAGAAAGATTATATAAATTTTCTTCGCTATGTCGTAAAGCAGTCAAGCAGCACCACTAAGTTAAGGTCGGTGTTTAATGCTTCTGCACATTTACCTAAGTGTCAGTCGTTGAATGATGTGTTATATGTAGGTCCCAAGTTGCAACGCGATATTGTTGAAATTATCATGCATTTTAGACTGCATCCGCTTGTGTTTAGCGCAGATATTAGTAAAATGTACAGGATGATCCGTTTAAGACAGGAGGATCAACGTTTTCAGTTTATCTTGTGGCGCGAAAACCCCACACAAGCAATTAAGGCTTACCGTGTAAAAACCGTAACCTACGGTGTCTCGTCAGCCCCATATTTGGCGCTGAGAACTTTGGAGCAACTCGCTCAAGATGGGGAGAAAAAATTTCCATTAGCTGCACAAGTATTACGTAGAGACACCTACGTCGACAATACTTTAACCGGAGCTTCATCAATCGATACCCTTTTAGAAATAAAAGAATAAATATCAAACCTGTTAGCTTCAGGTTGTTTTAGTTTGCAAAAATGGACTTCTAATTGTCCTTAACTGTTGAAAACAGTTTCACCTGAAGAAAGCGAAACACTTTATAGCCTCTTAGGCTTTCAATGGGATGCAAAATCTGATTCCTTTTGTTATAAGGTGCTTTCGTTGTCTCCAGTTTTTTCTAAACGAGCAATATTATCGAATATTGCTAAAATATTTGACCCTTTAGGATGGCTTACTCGAGTTATTTTCAAGGCAAAATATTTTATGCAAAAATTATGGTTAGCCCAATTAGGATGGGATGATCCCATTCTTGGCAACTTAAAGGTAGAATGGTCAGAATTTCTACGAGAATATGATTTCCTAAAAAATATAAAAATCGACAGATATTTTTCTATACAATCGGTAGCACATAATGTTGTAGTAGGGTTTTCTGATGTGTCGGAATGCGGCTACTGCACAGCTGTATATTTGGTCATTTTTAATGAAAAGGGTATAGTTGTTAAAACCAATTTGCTTATGGCCAAAAGTCGTGTAGCACCCTTAAAATCTATGACGACACCTCGCTTAGAACTCAGTGGAGCATTGTTGCTATCTCAATTATTTAAATATGTAATTAATTCATTGAATGGTTTACTATCACTTCAACCTAGCCTTGCCTTTACAGATAGTACAACTGTTTTAACATGGATCCGAACAGCACCTCATTTACTTAAACCCTTTATAGCAAACAGAGTAATTGAAATTAATGAGAATATGCCTCATATAAAATGGCACCACGTTGACTCAAAAGAGAATCCCGCGGATTGTGGCTCCCGTGGCATCTCAGCTTCACAATTATTAGATCATCCCTTGTGGTGGGGTGGGCCTTTCTGGCTTAAGTGCCCTGTTTCTCAGTGGCGGACTTCAACCGCTTATACATTGAATGTGTCAGAAATAAATACGGAATTAAAATCCTACGTGCTGAATAAAGATTGTTATATTGCAGAAATTAAACCACCTAATTGTAACATTATTCGACGCTTCTCTAACTTTTTACGTTTGCAGCGGATTTTTGCCTGGTGTTTTCGTTTTATATTAAATTGCCATGTCAACCGTGCGAATCGTAATTTCAGTTCCGTAACTTCTGAAGAAATACGTATTGCTACGTTTAAAATAGTAAAGCTAACTCAACAAGAACATTTTAGCAAAGAAATCGTTTTGTTATCAAAAGGAGAACCTCAGTCTTATGCTCTTCGAAAACTAAGTGTTTGGATAGATCCCCTAGGTCTCCTCAGGGTGGGGGGTAGATTACAACATACCAGCATGACTCAGGATGCTAAGCATCCTTTGTTATTACAAAAAAATTGTTATTTATCTAAACTTATTATCGATTATTATCACATTTTTTATTTACACGTAGGCCCTCGCAGCTTACAAGCTATTATTTGCCAGAAATTCTGGATTCTAGGCATTAGAAATGCCATCAGGTCTAACTTATCCAAATGCACGGTCTGCATTAGATTGAGAGCTAAGCCTGTAAACCCGTATATGGCAAGTTTACCGCCTCCACGTGTAACTCCATCACGGCCTTTTTTAAATGTAGGGGTTGATTTTGGAAGACCTTTTATTATAAAAGAAAGCAAACGACGTAATGTAAAATTACAAAAGGCCTATCTTGCATTATTCATTTGCATGGCCACCAAAGCCGTGCATTTAGAGGTAGTATCTGATCTTACTACAGATGCTTTTTTAGCCGCTCTTGATGGATTTGTATCTCGAAGAGGTCTATGCAGCAACATATATAGTGACTGCGGTACAAACTTTAAGGGTGCACAAAGACATTTATCTAAAGTTTTTGCCTACTTAGCCAAAACAGAGATCCAAAAAGAGATCACTAGTGGGTTAAGTAAAAACCAAATCGTTTGGCATTTTAACCCACCTTCCTCTCCACACTTTGGAGGGCTTTGAAAGGCTGGGATTCATAGCGCAAAATATTTCCTAAAACGGGTAACTAAAGACCAACCTTTAATTTTTGAGGAATTCACTACTCTCTTTTCTACAAGAGAGGCAATAATGAATTCTCGCCCTTTGTGTGATTTATCTCCTAACCCTAATGAGTATGCAGCTTTGACGCCAGGACATTTTTTAATTGGTTCATCGTTAGTTTCCGTTCCCGTATTTAATGACGTTAGCGATGTTTCCAATAATCGTCTTAATCGATGGCAGCTACTGCAAAAAATGCAGTCTCATTTTCGGCATCGTTGGAGTTTAGAGTACCTTCATACCCTTCAACAACATGCAAAATGGGATATTCATACAGCCAATTTAAAAATTGGCGATTTGGTTGTAATTATCAATCTAAATCAACCGCCACTAAATTGGAAATTGGGCAGAATCAAAGAACTTATCCCAGGTTCAGACAACGTCGTCCGTATTGTTTCTGTCCAAACTGCAACCGGTGTATTCACCCGGCCTGTAGTCAAGTTATGTCCACTACTCTTAAAGTAAGTGCAAGTATCACATGTTAACATTATTATTATTTGATTAAGTTTCTTTAAGGTGTGAATTTTCTAATTTTTTTAATTTGTGAAACATGCGATATATGCACAGTATTAATTATAATTAATAGAAAACTTTTCTTTATTTTATTAGAAATCCTTTGATTTCAGTGGGGGGGAATGTTTACGATTGCAATAAGAATCAAAATTTCCTATTAGTTTAACCATTTTCCCTTCCTTATAAAATGTGGATCATTGCACGTGTGCAAATGTAGTGTAGTATAACGTTATCATTGTCTATTGAAACGTGTTCGAGTAAGTGTGTAGAAGAACAGGATCCAGTGCTGATCGCCTGAACTACTACATACTGCCAAGACCGAGCTGCTTAACACTGTCTTCATTATAGTTACCCACATTAATGTGCCGGTGAGTACCACAGATTTTATAAGTTCCTTTCGTTTCTGTTTTATTCTACCCGCAATTATCAAGTATACCAACCATTATAGTCCGCTCTTAATACGTAACATAGGGACAGTAGGAAAAGCAGACAGAAAGAGATAGAAGTCTTCTGGAATGTTCTACTTGAGGATGATAGCATGGACAGACAAAGTTAATAACAAATAGGTTATAGAAATAGTAGAGGAATAAAGATACCTGTGGAAAACAATAAAAAAATATGAGAAATAGGACAGGATACGTTCTAAGTCATTTTTGGGGAATAGTACGGGATATATTACAAGCAGAGATAGGAAGAGAGACAGGTAGAGGTAGACCGAGATGACCTTTGCACGCAGATAGTGATAGATGCAGACTCTGCAAATTTCAGGGATATGTGTAGGTTAGTTCAGACTAGGAAACAATGAGGGTACGTGTCTAACTAGTTCCAGGACTGAAGACCTGATGATGATGATGAAATTATTACTGAATTAAAATTGACAAGTTTGTGTTTTTAACATAAGCATTTTCTATGAGCTTCAGCAGCCCTATTGGATAAGGATAATTCAGATTGAATTTCAAATCAAAATTTGGGCTATATTAATCCAAATTCAGTAAATCAAACCCAAGTCAGTAGGTTTCAGCGATCAGTTAAACGACGAAAACAGTTAGGTAGATCAGTTTTTAATTTTTGTTATTCAACTATAACTCCAAACAAGATTGTTTCAAGCACATATTGTTCTTTTTAGGAGGAAATACACATTGAAGTGCTTAATGTGGAATTGCTAAGCATTAGTAAATGCTCAGCTGATGTAGCGACAATAGATAAATCTTCTGTCGCTACCTAAACTGATGTAGCAGTAAAAGATTTATCTAAAATGTTCAATAATTTTAATTTTTTAAATGAAAGAATTTATTCTTTGGAACAAATGTTTGAGCATCCAGAAATCAATGAAGGATCTTTTAAAAATGATGATACGAAAACGTTAAATTTTACCAAACTTCCAAAGGCCGATGTGTTATTTATATTTTTTGATAGTATTAAAGATTATTTACCTGTTCATCATAACAAATTACTTTTGTCTTTTCAACAGTTACTGCTAACTACAAAGAGGTTATGTTTAAATTTTCCTCTTAAATTTTTTTGTATCAATTTAGTATAGCTTTGAGTACATCATCAAGAATTTTTTTACAAGTGGATGATGTACTTAAGAGATATAAAATTTCGTATTTTGGCCAGCTTAATCGTTGCAAAAAAATGTACCTACATACTTTAAAGAATGTTTTGGGATAGAGTTGCAGTTATTATAGATTGTTTTGAACTTTGTACCAAAACAACATCAAAACTTGTAAATGCTGCCCAGTATTGGTTCAATTTCAAGCATCATGAAACTATGAAGTTTCTTATTGGTACAATATTGTACACATCAGAAGCATATGATAGTAGAGCCAGTGACAAATATATATATATATATATATATATATATATATATATATATATATATATATATATATATCGGAAGACTGGGCTTTTGAACTTAATTTTACCAGGCGATATTGTACTAGCCAATAGATTTTTAATAAAAGAATCTATTGAAATATTAGGAGCTACTTTACAAACTCCAGCATTTACAGACATAGATTAATCTATGTTTACAGAGGGACAAAATCAGCACAGCCTTTTGATATTGAAATTACATGCTATATAGCTACAGGTGAATTCACATGGAAAGAATTGTTGGACTACTGAATAGAAAATGTAAAATTTTTCAAGGTGCTATATCGATGAGTACACTATCTAATATGATAAATAATAAAAGTGCTCTTGATAAAATTATTGTAATATGTAGTGCTTCAATAAATATGTGTCCATCCCAGATTCCATTACATTAATCTTATCAAAAATCTTTGCTGCTTCATATATTGATTTTCTAGACTTTACGTGCATATTCCGCTATAGACTATTGTTTACAACTAATAACATTCCCGTTCTGAGTTTACTGATAAATTGTTTTCAGTGAGTAAACTTTGAAATAAAATCTTTTTGGACTTTGAATAGTTTTGTAAAATGAACCCTCGTAACAGGGTGCTTTTTAATACAGATATAGCTGTTTATGTAGAATATGTAATAATATTATGATTAAAGACATTTTCAGTCCTTTTTAAATATATGGACTTAGTTTTGGAATAACACTTTATATATTTTCAGGTTTTGTTTTATTAGGTGCATATATTCAGTGTCTTTGTAATTCATTTAATTTTATTTTTGTTATTTATAAATCTAGCTTTAAAGTCCTAGGTTATTGAACAACTATTTTTCGATTCTGATTAATAATTTTATATATTTATACATAGTTATATATTTTACACTACCATCTTTTAGATGGGTAAAAATACATGTTTATCTATCTATCTATTAATATGATTTAAATAATGGCAAATTTTAAAAAAAATGATGCACTAACTCACCCAAATCTAGCCCTTAACCATAAGGGATGAAGTAACTGGTAACAAAAATAATCATCTTAATGTAACATACTAATTCTTAAAATATGAACCAATTATTCAAGTGTCTAGAAGATATGTTTTTTACTTTACCCGTTTATAGGACTGTTTCTCCCTTATTGTTGAGTTTTGGAAGAAAATGTACATAAAAGTAGTACCCTTATTTTGGACGAACTAGCAACTCTAGCAATTGTGGTACATAATTCGGGTCCATGGTAGTAGTGAGGTAGGGTCGGTCCTACTTCAAAACGCGACAGACGTATTTTCCATGTGTAGAATACGGCTGAATCGTTTTGAATTAGGATCGGCCCTATATGATTTCAATGTAAAATAGTCGTGAAAACATTTCAATGTAAAATAGTTGTGAAAACATGAATTCTTCTATACTTTCAATGTAAAATGCTTGTGGGCACGTTTTGAATTAGGATCGGCTTTATATTACTTTCAATGAAACACACACGTATGTTGAAAAGTGCAGAGAAGAATGTGTGTAGCTGTTTTGAATTCGGTTTTCTATCGAGAAGTTAGACGTGCACCGTTTTGAATTAGGATCGGCGTTATATACTTTTAATGTAAAATGTGAAAACCTGAATTCTTTTCAAATGTAAAATACTTGTAGGCACGTCGGCTTTATATTACTTTCAATGGAACATACATACTTCAAAACACACGTATATTGAAAAATGTAAGTGCAGAGAAAATGTGTGTATATGTTTTGAATTTGGTTTTCTAGCTAGAAGTTATAAAGTATGACAGATGCAAAATATTGCATTCAAGTCAATTGTGTTTAATTAAAGTGGATTCTGATTTATGTTTAGAGGCTGCAAATACACACATGGGCCGGTTTCAATTCAAAATGTGTTCACTCTTGTGATAGGTTGAAAAGTGGGTTGGCAAAGTACGCAACTGGTGGTAATCTGCTATATAAGGAGATTGCTCCTGATATTAATTTAATTAGTCGAAGTTTACTGCATATATTTACATACAAACATGTATATAATTGATATTCAGGGATTTAAATACAAGAAAAACGAGTTTGTGTGTAAAGAAATTGCGGTTTTGGACTTGTTGAAAGGTGTTGTCTGGCATCAAATTTTTAAACTGCCAATGCAGTCCAGTTGTTTGAGCCAAGATCATATAAAACATAACGACTGGGTGACAAAGAATATTCATGGTCTTTCTTGGGATGAATCTTCAACGGCTGGAATGGGTTTATCATATATAGCGCTTTATTTGAAGCAAATTATCCTACCCGGTGAAGAAGTATTTGTGAAGGGTCTAGAAAAGAAGAAATTGATTGAAACCTATCTAATGCAAAACGTTGTAACTGATATGCTTGCACTAGGTTGTCCTAAGATATCGGAGTTAAAAATCAACAACCGTTTAAAATATAACATACATTGTTGTAGACACAGCAATAATAGTATGCAATGTGCAAAACAAAATACCTTGTTATTAAAAGAATGGCTTGATAATAATAAAAAAACAATAGAAAGATTGTGTCTGTATTATTTATTTTAATATAATTTTACAATGTTAGCCGAAGCAAATTATCCGACTCGGTGCAGAAGTATGTGTGAAGGGTATAGAAAAGAAGAAATGGATGGAAACCTATCTATTGCAAAACAAAATACTTTGTTATTAAAAGAATGGTTTGATAATAATAAAACAAATAGAAAAGATTGTGTATGTATTATTGTAGTCAGTAAGAAATCTTTAATGCTGATGTCTGCAGAAAAACAATTAAACTCAGACAGCACGAATGGGACTCTTAACCCTGAAAGCAATTATAATTGATCAACGCAATAGCTCTTTACTGGTTTTACAACATTTAACAAATTGTACAGATATATCGAAAATTTGCCAAAGACAGACAAACAGATAGGCAGACTGACTGCACCAATTTTCTCATTCTCGCTTTTAAAGAATAACAAGCCGTAGTTATTTAAATCGCGAACTCAGTTTATCTACAAGAACTATATAAACGTGGAAATTTATGAAATGCTCCAACTTAAAAAAATCCACTATCATTATTCTTTCCTGTCAATTTTAACAAAAGTTTTTATATTTTTATTTGTTCTATAGAACACAACTACAACTTGACAATAAAGATTGAGCGATTATCACACACATATCTTGAGTATATATAAAGATATTAAACAATAAGAACAGCAGAAAATTCAACTCATGTCAGACAGCTTTTTTCTTGTCAACGATAGTCTAGTCTAATGCTTTTCAGCATTTGCATTTCCATATTTACGTACTGAAGGCAACTCTGCAATTTTAGATCACATGCATTTCTAATTTCAATTACAAAAAAATATGAAAGCATCTATTTGAAATGCATTTCTAACTTTAATCGCAAAAAAAAATGAGAGCATCTATTCGAAATATGCACTCAGATTAAAAGTCAAAAAATTGCTTTACACCGTTCTGTAAACTGAGATTACGTAGTTATTAAATCGGGAGTAATGTGAAATGAAACACACAATGTATGTTTCTTTATTGTAATCTATAAAATACATATTGTAACGCGCTACTACTACCGCGTTTCTTTAATTTAAAACAAGTAATAATAATGGTCTTTATTACTCACTGTTCACAAGTCTAATTAACAGTATATGCCTTATTTATAGATGTTTTCAGTCCACTTAACAATAAAGCACTATTACACTAATGAATTTACAAGCACTAATATCTTCTTAAACTAACTTCTTTACCCTAGGTCCAATAACCACACTAACACAACTATTTGTTTATACACTTCTATTTATTTATGTATACTGCAAGCTGCATGCACGTTAGACACAGCATATCATTTATGTATATATTCTAAAACTCAACTACGTTTACTTTACAACGATATAATTTATATTAGACATTCAAGAATAGACTAACTCTTACATTCATAAGCGGCCTTATATATACCCTGCATTAAGATATGACTCATTATCTAGAACTTTGTAGAAGGATTCTCGAATGCTGAAGAATACGCTGTGCCCCGGGCGTTTGTATGTTTGACGGGTTGCCTAATAGTGGATCGCAACACTGCCCCTCTTTAAAACCGTTACGTCTCGTAACTGTAAATCCATCTTGACGCCAATTCGATGACTGGTGACGGTATCGGCAGCTATCTCCTCTGGTGCATCCACCGCGTCGTTGGAAGTAACAGTCAACACTCTTTTCATGGTCTTGGTAGGCAACCGGTTGATAACAACAAACAAGAACCTGGACGTTGGTTCCTGGAAAACTACTTCTAGCATATTTCGGACTATCCTCCAATCCAAGCGATCCAGTCCACAGCCCAGCTTGGGCACCGCTAGTCTCGTTACTCCATTTTCCATCATCTGCGCCTTAAGATTTAGCAAAGCCTCCCATAGATGTCCATAACTAGGTCTCTGCCATGAAGAATTTTTGGTGACCAGATAGTAAACATAACGATTTTTATCTTGAAGAACCAAAGATTTTCCTACAGTTGGCTGCTGTTGTACTAATTCATCCACACATCCAAACTTTTCTTGAAAACAACAGCTATTCCCCTTGTCATTGCCAAATCTTGAGCTACGCAATGGCAAGGGAATACTCTTCTGGTGCTCTAAACAGATCTTGCTGTTTTCAACAACAACGCCAAATCTCGCTTTAGCGGAACCACCATACGCCGCCATAAAGCTCTCAAAATCTGCATTTGGCTCATGATTAATAACTTGCCGAACACCATTATCATTATTTGAGTCTTCCTGGTTGTTGCCAGTGTAGGGTGTTAAACGGTCAAAGTGTACCACTTTCGGTTTACCACGAGGGGATCTTCTGATCCGGTACACTACATCATTAATCCTTTTAACACTTCGTACGGCCCTTCCCATTGTCTTTGTAGTTTTGGCGACAATCCACGTTTTCTTTGTGGATTGTACAACCACACTAAATCTCCAGGTTGATAACCACCTTCTTGAGCTCTCGTGTCATATTGTGATTTCATTCGATCGCTTGCTGCCTGTATATTCTTTCGGACGTTTTCGTGAATACTATTTGATCTTTCACGAAGCTTACTAACGTAATCTTCACCGGCGATCTCTTCTCCAGGTTTAAATCCAAACTGAAGATCACATGGTAGCCGCACCACGTCCTAGCATTACGCAAGCGGGCGAGTATCCTGTGCTGTCATGTACCGAAGATCGGTACGCCAGTAGGAACAAATGTAGATATTGGTCCCAGTCCCGTTGATGTTCAGAGACAACTTTGGCCAGGTACTTTCCTAACGTTCTGTTCATTCTTTCAACCATTCCATCCGATTGAGGATGAAGTGGCGTGGTTCTAGTTTTCCTGATTCCAAGATGCTTGCAGACGTTTTGAAACAACGCTGATTCGAAGTTCCGACCTTGATCGGAGTGTAATTCCAACGGAACTCCAAAGCGACAAAACAACTCCTCACTAGTACATCTGCAACCGTCTCGGCTTCTTGGTTAGGTATAGCATATGCCTCCGGCCATTTGGTAAAATAATCCATTGCAACCAAGATGTATTTATTCCTTTCTCTGATTCAGGAAACGGACCAGCTATATCAATGGCTACCCTTTCAAAAGGATTTCCCACGTTATACTGTCTCATTGGGGCTTTCCGTTTTGAGACCGGACCATTTGCAGAGGCACACAATTCACATTTCCGGCACCACTCCTTCACATCTTCTTTGCAGTTCACCCAATAGAATCTTTCTCTCACTCTTTCGAGAGTTCTTTTCACGCCAAAGTGCCCTCCGGAAATACCATCGTGCAAGTGCTGCAACACTTCCGGCACTCTGCTTCTCGGCACTATCACTTGAAGTCTCTCAGTGCCATCTTCAAATTCCAGGCGTCGTTTCAAGATTCTATTTTCCATCATCAAGGAGTCCCACTGTGACCAGTATGCCTTCAGGCTCCTACTTGAAATACTAATTTCTTCCCAAGCTGGTCGTTGTCCTCTATTTTCCACTCAATAATACGTCCCAATTCGGCGTCATTCTCCTGGTCTTCTCGTATTCTTTCGAGTTGCCAAGTATCATCGGTTACCGTCATTCTATGGATGACACTTATTTTCTTCCATCTTGGAGCAATGATTGCAGTCCATCGGACAAGGTCTCCTTGATAGAGCGTCTGCATTCCGATGGCTAGTTCCTACACGATGTTCCGTATCAAAGTCATATTCCTGCAGCCGCTCTATCCACCTTGCCACTTGCCCTTCAGGATTTCGAAACTGCAGTAACCATTTCAGTGCGGCATGGTCTGTTCTCAACAGAAATTTACGGCCGTATAAGTACTTATAAAAGTGCTCTACGGATTTGACGACGGCCAACAGCTCCTTCTTGTCACACAATAGTTCCTTTCTGGCCGCGACAAGACCTTGCTGAAATACCCAATAACTTTTTCTTGTCCGTCCTGCACTTGAGAAAGAACGCCTCCTATAGCTGTGTTACTGGCATCGGTATCCAACACAAACTTTCCTTCCATCCGCGGATAACTCAAAATTGGTGCTGTAACTAGTAGCCGTTTCAGTTGTTCAAATGCTCTGTGGCAGTCGTCATTCCAATCATATTCTTGTTCATCTTCGGTTAATTTCGTTAACGGTTTGGCAATGTTCGCAAACCCAAGTATAAAACGTCGGTAATATGTGCACAATCCTAGAAAACTGCGTAGTTGGTGTATATCTGCTGGTGTAGGCCACTCTTGTACCGTTTTTATTTTGTCAGGGTCAGCTCTTATTCCGGTCTCTGAGACGACATGTCCTAGGTATTTCACCTCTTTTCCAAATAGGTGGCACTTCTTGGGGCTTAATGTAAGGTTTGCCCCGCGTAATCTTTGGAATATCTCCTCTAGGTTCTTAAGATGTTCTTCAAAAGACCGGCCTAACACTATCACGTCGTCTAGGTACACCATACAAGTCTTCCATGACAGTCCACGTAGTATCGACTCCATCAATCGTTCAAAAGTAGCAGGGCATTGCATAATCCAAATGGCATGACCTTGAACTGCCATAATCCAGTTCCAATTGTAAACGCAGTCTTCTCTTTGTCGTTTGGCTCCAAGCCTACCTGCCAGTATCCGCTTTTCAAGTCCAAGGTCGAAAACCATTTAGATCCGGATAGAGTATCTAAGGTGTCATCAATTCTGGGCAAAGGATAGCTGTCTTTCTTTGTCACGTTATTAAGCCGCCGGTAGTCTACACAAAACCTTGTCGACCCGTCCTTTTCTTGACAAGCACTACCGGGGATGCCCATGGACTATTCGAGGTTCAATCACTCCCTGTTCTTCCATATCGGTGATAATTTGTTCAGCTTCCTTACGTTTTGCCAAAGGAAGCCGCCTGGGTGTTGTCTTATCGGTTGCGCATCTCCAGTATTGATCTTGTGTTGCACAACATTCGTCCTTCCTTTCTCACTATCATCCAGTGCAAACACACCTCGATATCGTCCGACCAGCTCTTTACCTTGCCCAGTTGGTCGTCGTTTAATCCTTGACACGAAGGTATTAATATATCCAGCAATTTCTGTGAGCAACCGTTGGCGGGTTTATCTTTCGTGTCGTCCACACAACGTTTAATATGGCCTACTGGAATGCAACTTCCCACAATCGTGTCTTTCTTCAGGGTCACCGTATGCGGATTAATGTTCAGCACCCTTACTGGTACCATATTTCGAAACTTTACCAGCGTTCTTCCAATCAGTAATCCTCCTGACCCATTCCCGATTCAGTTGCTTCCATCATGCATACTTGTCCTTCCAGGAGCGTACCATCCGGGCGTCCCATTACTATCATTTCCGCCTTCTCGGGTATTTTCATATCACAAATCATTCGAACTTGCATCGTCTGGTTACTCCTACCTTGAAATGGAATCTCATCATCATCTATCCGAAGCACATTTTCTTTCATGTTTACATGAAACCCATATTCTCTCATGAGATCCATTCCCAAGATCACTTCTTCTGTAATTTCAGCTACCAGCACTCGATGATTAATTAATTTGTCCCCAATTGTCAACATAACGGCAGTCTCTCCGTGAGTACAAATTTTCTCACCACTTGCCGTTCGAAGACACACCGATACAGGTAGCACTTTTCCACGACCAACCAAATCTGGTCTCACAATAGTTTTGTCGCTCCTGTATCCACGAGTAATCGGACACCCTACCATTAATTCTTCCATCGATATAAATGCTGTCCAGACTCCCCATCGACGATGCAGCACGGATGATAATCTCCGGGGCACTACGTTGTGCTGTCGACGTTCGCCCCTTACGTCGACTTGCTTTAGTTTTCCTGCTGCTCAACCGGTTGTTTTTTTGGTTGAGTGCAGCGTCTCTGTATATGACCAACTTTGCCGCAGTTCCAGCATCGCAGACGCCATCTCCGCGGTCGTTGTAGTTCCAGCCTTTCTGCCACACGGTTGACTATTTCATCTATGCTATTCTGAGCTTGACCAGGTTCCTCTAAGGCAGACCGAACTTTGTGACCCATCCTGTGTGATGTCTGCTTAGCTGCTTCAAATTCAAGCGCATGAGCCAGTGCGTCATCCAGAATTTTTGGCCTTGCTAGTCTTAGCGCTTGCTGTATTTCACTGTCTTTGATGCCATCTACAAATGTTTGAACAGCCAGTTGTTCGAGGAAACTATCTGGTGCCGTTGGGTACGCCAATCTAACTAATCTTGCGATGTCAGCTTCGAATTCTTGCAGACTTTCACTTGTCTTTTGCGAGCGGTTCTTAACTTGTGCGTGGTAAACCTGTTGAAGGTGAGCGTCTCCATATCTCATCTCAAGCTTCGATATTAAGAGACCGTAATCATTCTGCTGGTGATCGGGAATCGTTTGTAAGATGTTAAGAGCTTCCCCCCGTAGGGCCACTATTAAGGAGATAGCTTTCTCTTTGTTGCACCAACCGTTGGCTATTGCCGCAGCTTCAAATTGTTTCAAATATGTGGGCCAAGGTGTTTTGCCATCAAATGTGGGTGGTTTCACTTTAAATTTAGACGGAATTGACTCGCTTCTTTCCAGGGTTCTTATTTCTGGAATGTTCTGATGAAAACTTGGTTTGTTAATTCAAGTGGCCGCGTTGTTAGTGAAATCACCTGTTCTTGCAGCCTCATCATATCTTCTTCCATTTTTACCAATTTACTGTCCAACTTTTGCTCAACTGTTTTACCTGTACAGTGACATTTTCTTTCAATGCAATGGAGCTTGCTATTAATCTTTGTTCTAACGTGGCCGTCTTTTCATTCAACTCTTCCATTTTCATCGCGTTTTCACTAAACCGTTCTTCTATTTTCTTAGCATTTTCAGTTAACCTTTCGGTAAGATTTGATTCCAGTTCAACTGACCTCACTAAATTTTCACCGAGTGTCACTTCCAGTTTAGCCGACCTCTCCTCCATTTTCTCAGCATTTTCGTTTAACTTTTCTTCTATACCCGATTTAAAATCCTTAAGGAAATTCATTAAATTTTCTGCCTCCATCTTATTTTGACTCCTTGTAACTGGCATATATATAAACTACTTAAATGTCTTTAGACTGGTGTGCTTTCCTTTTAAATTAATCACTATATACCCCACAAATGCCTGACACCAGTGTAACGCGCTACTACTACCGCGTTTCTTTAATTTAAAACAAGTAATAATAATGGTCTTTATTACTCACTGTTCACAAGTCTAATTAACAGTATATGCCTTATTTATAGATGTTTTCAGTCCACTTAACAATGAAGCACTATTACACTAATGAATTTACAAGCACTAATATCTTCTTAAACTAACTTCTTTACCCTAGGTCCAATAACCACACTAACACAACTATTTGTTTATACACTTCTATTTATTTATGTATACTGCAAGCTGCATGCACGTTAGACACAGCATATCATTTATGTATATATTCTAAAACTCAACTACGTTTACTTTACAACGATATAATTTATATTAGACATTCAAGAATAGACTAACTCTTACATTCATAAGCGGCCTTATATATACCCTGCATTAAGATATGACTCATTATCTAGAACTTTGTAGAAGGATTCTCGAATGCTGAAGAATACGCTGTGCCCCGGGCGTTTGTATGTTTGACGGGTTGCCTAATAGTGGATCGCAACACTATATATATATATATATATATATATATATATATATATATAATGTTATGTACTCTAGATTAAACATACTATAATTCACTTAAGTTTCCCAAATATAAAAGAACAGTTCTAACTCACTCCAACTCTGAACGGTTAAAAAAAATATTGCATTATCAATTCTATGAGGGCTGTCTTCTTCATCTTTGACGCGCGGTCGTTTTCTGGTTGTTCTTCTTCGTGTTAACTAAAAAAAGATTCAAATGAATATTATATATCAAGTAAATGCATTAAGAAAATTAAATCTATATATTAAGCTAACGAAATACATACTCTGTATTGGTGTCATTAGGTCGTACGTTGCAATTGGTGGATCTGCTCACGGCGTCAACGATTTTTTCACCAGTACTTAATTTGGATTGACTATAAACTACTCAATAATTTTAGTCCAATCACTATCATTATTCTTTCCTGACAAGGACAATTTTAAAAAAAAAAGGTTTTCATTTTTGATATGTTTTATAGAACACACAACTACAACTTGATAATAAAGATTGAACGATTATCACACACACATATCTTGAGTATATAAGGATATTAAACAACAAGAACAGCAGAAAATTCAACTCATGTAAGCAAGAATTTAATGCTAAGGTATTGTCTAGATAGCAATTATAGAAAAATATGAAATCTATAGAAAATTTAATAAAGCCAGTCATGTATAAATTTTTTTAATGCTAACATCAACAGAATAATAAATAAATTAGTCAGCATTAATGGAAGACCGGCCTGGCTTCGAAACTGTGCACGCGTATATACCATATTTTATCTAGAAATCATTTTAAAATATTTACTGAAAGAACTTGACTTTTATACATTTTTTAATCGATATCATAGACTTTTTCTATACTGTTGATAAAAATCTACGTGAAGTATTTATATTAAATAATAAACTGACCTGTTAGAAAAATTAAAATTTGCATCGTTTTCTGAAAAAATTGCATACTTTTCAGTACAACTGAAAGAACTTGAGTTTATACATTTATTTAATCGATATCAGACTGTACAGAAACAGTAATGTTTAATTATATCAGTCAAAAACATGATGTGTTTACTATTAAACAAAACAAAATTGTTCTTAATACAAGTGATGATAAAAGAATTCTTAGTACCTCGACCACTGATACATACGACCAGCGAGTACTGCGTTAAAAATTGTTTTCGTTGCAAAAAGTAACATCAATTCCCGTCAATATTACTGTATTAGTCGATTAAGGCATGAGTTAATTTTTACAACGTTTCTTTTATTCGCTTAGGGCAATGCAGAGAAAGAAGTTACAATTGAACACATTTTTATAATAAAATAAACCTTGATACAAAAATCACATTCAGTTTTACTGAAAAGTTACAATTTACATGCATATAGGTAATTTGTGTGAAATTCTTTAAAACCATGAGTGTGTAAAAATTATTAAACAAAGACGGTTTAATCTGAGACATTTTTTTCAAAATTTGCTTTGTTTTTATTTAAAATATTTCATATGTAATCATAATAAAAAAAATAGCGCTGTAATTATAATGTATATTCTGTACACATCATATATCAAAGGTCGTATAAAACGCAACTGAATGAAAAAAAATGATGTTGTATGCTAAATTCCTTTTGTAGTGGTTTTTGTATGTAAATATTGGAAATGCGGCATTAGCGAATTGTTTGTCATAGATATGTACTGAAAGCAACTCTGCAATTTTAGATAGCATGCACTATTCAAGCTTGAAAATCGCCTTGAATAAAAACGTAAATATAGGAGAGTTTTTTTTTTAAACAATTTGCATCCAAAGCAATTTGCTCATCAAACTCATGCGTTTTGTTTGTTTAACTAAAAATTTAGGGAAAAATCGTCAATATTACTGTATTAGTCGATAAAGGCATGAGTTAATTTTTTACTATGGAGACTTAAATTCCAAACATACTACGTAAAATAAGCGGTAATCTAAACGAAATAAATCTAATTTAGGGTTTTTATTATGTGCATTCATTGCAATTTCTTTTTCATACAATGAAACTAATTCATTATTTGCTGCTGAGGTATAATTATATTCGCTTACATACTGTTTTGTTCATTAGAATAGATTACAGAGCTGAATTTTTTTCAGAAAAACGATGCAAACATTTTTTTAATCGGTATCAGACTGTACAGAAACGGCAATGTTTAATTATATAAGACAAACATGATGTGTTTACTATTAAACAAAACAAAATTGTTCTTAATCCAAGTGATGATAAAAGAATTCTTAGTACCTCAACCACTGATACTATCTATTACCTATTTTGTAGTATTGATTACAACAAATACATACGACAACGAGTACTGTGTTAAAATTGTTTTTCGTTACAGAAAGTAACATCAATACCCTGAAAAATCGTCAATATTACTGTATTAGTCGATTAAGGCATGAGTTAATTTTTACTACGTTTCTTTTTATTCGCTTAGGGCAATGCAGAGAGAAGAAGTTTGAATTGCAATGCAGAGAGAAGAAGTTTGAATTGGCAACATTTTTTATAATAAAATAAACCTTGATACAAAATCACATTTCAGTTTTACTGAAAAGTAGATCGGATGAGATTTCTAACTAAACGGTGTTATAATATTTTTATATATCTGTGTGAATAAACTCACAAAGCGCCAAAAGAGCGGTTTGTCTCACTGATTTTTTTCACTTAAAGCGATTGACATTCATTTCAAACAAGTATTTATTAAGGTTAGCTAAATTACTTTATATATAAATATGTTCTGATGTATGCAAAATAGCTATGAAATTAAACATTTGCAATTTTTCAGAAAAAAAAGCAAATTCGAAATCTTGCATTAACAAAGCACGTTCATCAGCAGAAAACTTAATACTGAATTTTAATTTCCAAAAAACAACAATCTCACATCATTTGTTTTTCATTCAGCTGCGTTAAGGAAAAATTTGCTTTGCTCGCTTCAATTAAAAATTCCTAAAGATTTGAGTATCCCAGAAAAATCTGCATCAAACTCATGCGTTTTGTTTGTTTAACTAAAAATTTAGGGAAAAAATAACTTTAACGTCCTGCAAATAGAATATGCAATGTGCAACGCATGACATTTTTTCCATAAAACTGTTAAAGCAATTCATTTTTCATCATTATTTAGCATAATTATATCACGTAGTAAAACTAACTCATGATGGAGGTATAAAATAATTTTTAAAATTCAACGAATGCTACGTAATGAAATTTAAATTATACAACGTTATTTATATGATAAAACTTTTGGTCTTTTGTATGACCTTAATAAATACTTGTTTGAAATGAATGTCAATCGCTTTAAGTGAAAAAAAAAATCAGTGAGACAAACCGCTCTTTTGGCGCTTTGTGAGTTTATTCACACAGATATATAAAAATATTATAACACCGTTTAGTTAGAAATCTCATCCGATCTACTTTTCAGTAAAAACTGAAATGTGATTTTGTATCAAGGTTTATTTTATTATAAAAAACTAAATCACTCATTTTTTTAGATTTCTTTGATACCTCTTAAAGCAAATGGGATTACATCAATTTTATAAACAACCATATAATTTGCATTACTTGCAGTTAACGCAGAATTTTTTTTATCTATTGCATAAATTAAAGTACTTGAATACCAAAAGTCATTCACACATACAAGCGGTTTATTGTTTCAAGGAAGGTATAGTATATTAAACATCCTATGTTATACATTCCTTGATAGTTGCAAGACATTCTTTTTTCTATTACATACGACAAGCGTTTTTTCTTTGTCGAGGAATGTTTTGGATTTATGCATTTATTTGCTTTCCATAGCTATGTACAGCCAACGTTATGTAATTAGATAAATGAATGCATTTCTAATTTCAATTACAAGAAAATTAGAGCATCTTGGATTTTTATAAGTTCTGAATCAAATTTTTTTAAAATAACGTAAATCCTGCAATATAAAATAAAGTAATATATGAAAGTTTAAACTGAACCTTTCTTGTTTCATGTAATCTTGTAAATGTAATATGCAACGCATGACATTTTCCATAAAAAACGTTAAAGCAATTCATTTATACATCAGGTTAAAGATTAATTATAGCATGTAAACTAACTCATGATGTAGCTTTAAAATAATTTTTTATGAATCGTTAGTGCTTATAATAGCTGATCTTATTTAGAAAAAGTACAAAACATTAGTTGTACTGAAAAAAGTAAATATTTCGAATGTTTTCTAGGTAAATTTAATTTTTGTGGTTTTTTGCAATTGACAACTTTATTGACTGTTTATTCAAAAATATCAATGTGAAATATTTACTTTTCAGTAAAACTGAATGTAATTTTGTATCAAGGTTTATTTATTATAAAAATGTTGCCAATTTAAACTTTTTCTGCGTTGCCCTAAACGAATAAAAAGAAACGTAGTAAAAATTAACTCATGCCTTAATTGAATAATACAGTAATATTGACAGGTATTGATGTTCTGCAACGAAAACCTACTTTTCAGTAAAACTGAAATGTGATTTTGTATCAAGGTTTATTTTATTATAAAAATGTTTCCAATTCAAACTTCTTCTCTGCATTGCCCTAAGCGAATAAAAGAAACGTAGTAAAAATTAACACATGCCTTAATCGACTAATACAGTAATATTGACGATTTTTTCCTAAATTTTAGTTAAACAAACAAAACGCATGAGTTTGATGCAGATTTTTCTGGGATACTCAAATCTTTAGGAATTTTTAATTGAAGCGAGCAAAGCAAATTTTTCCTTAACGCAGATGAATGAAAAACAAATGATGTGAGATTGTTGTTTTGAAAATTAAAATTCAGTATTAATTTTTCTGCTAATGAACGTGCTTTGTTAATGCAAGATTTCGAATTTTGCTTTTTCTGGAAAATTGCAAATGTTTAATTTCATAGCTATTTTGCTTACATCAGAACATATTTATATATAAAGTAATTTAGCTAACCTTAGCGTTTACTACAAAAATTCAGCATGATTCGCACAAATTACTATATCCCTATATATGCAGCGTCTTTTGCAATTTATTTTTCAGACAATGAATGTAATTCATTATTTCTGGCCTTAATCGACTAATACAGTAATATTGACGGGTATTGATGTTACTTTCTGCAACGAAAACAATTTTTAACACAGTACTCGTTGTCGTATGTATTTGTGTTGTAATCAATACTACAAAATAGGCAATAGATAGTATCAGTGGTTGAGGTACTAAGAATTCTTTTATAATCACTTGGATTAAGAACAATTTTGTTTTGTTTAATAGTAAACACATCATGTTTGTCTTATATAATTAAACATTGCTGTTTCTTATTCACACAGATATATAAAATATTATAACACCGTTTAGTTAGAAATCTCATCCGATCTACTTTTCAGTAAAACTGAAATGTGATTTTGTATCAAGGTTTATTTTATTATAAAAATGTTGCCAATTCAAACTTCTTCTCTCTGCATTGCAATTCAAACTTCTTTCTCTGCATTGCCCTAAGCGAATAAAAGAAACGTAGTAAAATTAACTCATGCCTTAATCGACTAATACAGTAATATTGACGATTTTCAGGTATTGATGTTACTTTCTGTAACGAAAACAATTTTAACACAGTACTCGTTGTCGTATGTATTTGTTGTAATCAATACTACAAAATAGGTAATAGATAGTATCAGTGGTTGAGGTACTAAGAATTCTTTTATCATCACTTGGATTAAGAACAATTTTGTTTTGTTTAATAGTAAACACATCATGTTTGTCTTATATAATTAAACATTGCCGTTTCTGTACAGTCTGATACCGATTAAAAAATGTTTGCATCGTTTTTCTGAAAAAAATTCAGCTCTGTAATCTATTCTAATGAACAAAACAGTATGTAAGCGAATATAATTATACCTCAGCAGCAAATAATGAATTAGTTTCATTGTATGAAAAGAAATTGCAATGAATGCACATAATAAAAACCCTAAATTAGATTTATTTCGTTTAGATTACCGCTTATTTTACGTAGTATGTTTGGAATTTAAGTCTCCATAGTAAAAAATTAACTCATGCCTTTATCGACTAATACAGTAATATTGACGATTTTTCCTAAATTTTAGTTAAACAAACAAAACGCATGAGTTTGATGAGCAAATTGCTTTGGATGCAAATTGTTTAAAAAAATCTCCTATATTTACGTTTTATTCAAGGCGATTTTCAAGCTTGAATAGTGCATGCTATCTAAAATTGCAGAGTTGCTTTCAGTACATATCTATGACAAACAATTCGCTAATGCCGCATTTCCAATATTTACATACAAAACCACTACAAAAGGAATTTAGCATACGACATCATTTTTTTCATTCAGTTGCGTTTTTATACGACCTTTGATATATGATGTGTACAGAATATACATTATAATTACAGCGCTATTTTTTATTATGATTACATATGAAATATTTTAAATAAAACAAAGCAAATTTTGAAAAAAAATGTCTCAGATTAAACCGTCTTTGTTTAATAATTTTACACACTCATGGATTTAAAGAATTTCACACAAATTACCTATATGCATGTAAATTGTAACTTTTCAGTAAAACTGAATGTGATTTTTGTATCAAGGTTTATTTTATTATAAAATGTGTTCAATTGTAACTTCTTTCTCTGCATTGCCCTAAGCGAATAAAAAGAAACGTTGTAAAAATTAACTCATGCCTTAATCGACTAATACAGTAATATTGACGGAATTGATGTTACTTTTGCAACGAAAACAATTTTAACGCAGTACTCGCTGGTCGTATGTATCAGTGGTCGAGGTACTAAGAATTCTTTTATCATCACTTGTATTAAGAACAATTTTGTTTTGTTTAATAGTAAACACATCATGTTTTTGACTGATATAATTAAACATTACTGTTTCTGTACAGTCTGATATCGATTAAATAAATGTATAAACTCAAGTTCTTTCAGTTGTACTGAAAAAGTATGCAATTTTTTTCAGAAAACGATGCAAATTTTTAATTTTTTCTAACAGGTCAGTTTATTATTTAATATAAATACTTCACGTAGATTTTTATCAACAGTATAGAAAAAAGTCTATGATATCGATTAAAAAAATGTATAAAAGTCAAGTTCTTTCAGTAAATATTTTAAAATGATTTCTAGATAAAATATGGTATATACGCGTGCACAGTTTCGAAGCCAGGCCGGTCTTCCATTAATGCTGACTAATTTATTTATTATTCTGTTGATGTTAGCATTAAAAATTTATACATGACTGGCTTTATTAAATTTTCTATAGATTTCATATTTTCTATAATTGCTATCTAGACAATACCTTAGCATTAAATTCTTGCTTACATGAGTTGAATTTTCTGCTGTTCTTGTTGTTTAATATCCTTATATACTCAAGATATGTGTGTGATAATCGTTCAATCTTTATTATCAAGTTGTAGTTGTGTGTTCTATAAAACATATCAAAATGAAAACCTTTTTTTTAAAATTGTCCTTGTCAGGAAAGAATAATGATAGTGATTGGACTAAAATTATTGAGTAGTTTATAGTCAATCCAAATTAAGTACTGGTGAAAAATCGTTGACGCCGTGAGCAGATCCACCAATTGCAACGTACGACCTAATGACACCAATACAGAGTATGTATTTC
This sequence comes from Platerodrilus igneus, assembly GCA_036346225.1. Lineage (NCBI taxonomy): Eukaryota > Metazoa > Arthropoda > Insecta > Coleoptera > Lycidae > Platerodrilus > Platerodrilus igneus. The sequence continues at coordinate 433,258 of JARFIW010001419.1, forward strand.
GTTAGCTTAATATATAGATTTAATTTTCTTAATGCATTTACTTGATATATAATATTCATTTAAATCTTTTTAGTTAACACGAAGAAGAACAACCAGAAAACGACCGCGCGTCAAAGATGAAGAAGACAGCCCTCATAGAATTGATAATGCAATATTTTTTTTAACCGTTCAGAGTTGGAGTGAGTTAGAACTGTTCTTTTATATTTGGGAAACTTAAGTGAATTATAGTATGTTTAATCTAGAGTACATAACATTATATATATATATATATATATATATATATATATATTTTATAGATTACAATAAAGAAACATACATTGTGTGTTTCATTTCACATTACTCCGATTTAATAACTACGTAATCTCAGTTTACAGAACGGTGTAAAGCAATTTTTGACTTTTAATCTGAGTGCATATTTCGAATAGATGCTCTCATTTTTTTGCGATTAAAGTTAGAAATGCATTTCAAATAGATACTTTCATATTTTTTTTGTAATTGAAATTAGAAATGCATGTGATCTAAAATTGCAGAGTTGCCTTCAGTACGTAAATATGGAAATGCAAATGCTGAAAAGCATTAGACTAGACTATCGTTGACAAGAAAAAGCTGTCTGACATGAGTTGAATTTTCTGCTGTTCTTATTGTTTAATATCTTTATATATACTCAAGATATGTGTGTGATAATCGCTCAATCTTTATTGTCAAGTTGTAGTTGTGTTCTATAGAACAAATAAAAAAATAAAAACTTTTGTTAAAATTGACAGGAAAGAATAATGATAGTGGATTTTTTTTTAAGTTGGAGCATTTCATAAATTTCCACGTTTATATAGTTCTTGTAGATAAACTGAGTTCGCGATTTAAATAACTACGGCTTGTTATTCTTTAAAAGCGAGAATGAGAAAATTGGTGCAGTCAGTCTGCCTATCTGTTTGTCTGTCTTAGGCAAATTTTTCGATATATCTGTACAATTTGTTAAATGTTGTAAAACCAGTAAAGAGCTATTGCGTTGATCAATTATAATTGCTTTCAGGGTTGAGAGTCCCATTCGTGCTGTCTGAGTTTAATTGTTTTTTCTGCAGACATCAGCATTAAAGATTTCTTACTGACTACAATAATAATACATACACAATCTTTTCTATTTGTTTTTATTATTATCAAACCATTCTTTTAATAACAAAGTATTTTGTTTTTGCAATAGATAGGTTTCCATCCATTTCTTCTTTTCTATACCCTTCACACATACTTCTTCACCGAGTCGGATAATTTGCTTCGGCTAACATTATAAAATTATATTAAAATAAATAATACAGACACAATCTTTCTATTGTTTTTTATTATTATCAAGCCATTCTTTTAATAACAAGGTATTTTGTTTTGCACATTGCATATTATTATTGCTGTGTCTACAACAATGTATGTTATATTTTAAACGGTTGTTGATTTTTAACTCCGATATCTTAGGACAACCTAGTGCAAGCATATCAGTTACAACGTTTTGCATTAGATAGGTTTCAATCAATTTCTTCTTTTCTAGACCCTTCACCGGGTAGGATAATTTGCTTCAAATAAAGCGCTATATATGATAAACCCATTCCAGCCGTTGAAGATTCATCCCAAGAAAGACCATGAATATTCTTTGTCACCCAGTCGTTATGTTTTATATGATCTTGGCTCAAACAACTGGACTGCATTGGCAGTTTAAAATTTGATGCCAGACAACACCTTTCAACAAGTCCAAAACCGCAATTTCTTTACACACAAACTCGTTTTTCTTGTATTTAAATCCCTGAATATCAATTATATACATGTTTGTATGTAAATATATGCAGTAAACTTCGACTAATTAAATTAATATCAGGAGCAATCTCCTTATATAGCAGATTACCACCATCTGCGTACTTTACCAACCCACTTTTCAACCTATCACAAGAGTGAACACATTTTGAATTGAAACCGGCCCATGTGTGTATTTGCAGCCTCTAAACATAAATCAGAATCCACTTTAATTAAACACAATTGACTTGAATGCAATATTTTGCATCTGTCATACTTTATAACTTCTAGCTAGAAAACCAAATTCAAAACATATACACACATTTTCTCTGCACTTACATTTTTCAATATACGTGTGTTTTGAAGTATGTATGTTCCATTGAAAGTAATATAAAGCCGACGTGCCTACAAGTATTTTACATTTGAAAAGAATTCAGGTTTTCACATTTTTACATTAAAAGTATATAACGCCGATCCTAATTCAAAACGGTGCACGTCTAACTTCTCGATAGAAAACCGAATTCAAAACAGCTACACACATTCTTCTCTGCACTTTTCAACATACGTGTGTGTTTCATTGAAAGTAATATAAAGCCGATCCTAATTCAAAACGTGCCCACAAGCATTTTACATTGAAAGTATAGAAGAATTCATGTTTTCACAACTATTTTACATTGAAATGTTTTCACGACTATTTTACATTGAATATATAGGGTGATCCTAATTCAAAACGATTCAGCCGTATTCTACACATGGAAAATACGTCTGTCGCGTTTTGAAGTAGGACCGGCCCTACCTCACTACTCATGGTGTATATCTGTATGTTCGTACAGCGTTATAATTTGATTTAATATGTCAATAATATACTATTTTGCCTGCATATATATCATTTTTTAGACATTATAAAGAATTTATTCCACAGCTGTACTTGAAATTATCTAAAACAAAATCTAAACATGTTTTTTTCTGTTGTGATATTTTTTCTTTACGTGTTGTTTTGTTGGTTGCTAGTGGAAAGGGGGTACCCAACACTATGTCCACTTCCCACAAAAGTCAAACATAAGATGTAATTTTTATCCGTAGATGGTAACTGACTTTTGTGAGAATTCCGGATAAAAATAAACAACTACAAGCAAGTATCGTCAAACAAAAGTGTAGAAACTTTGACGATTATATTCCGTTTCAAAACCATGAAGGTTTGACCTTAAATTCGTACAAACTCTGAATCTGTAATAAAACGAGGTTAAATAAATAACATGAAACAGCAGTTTGCGTTTCATTACAAAAAAGTATTAAAAAATATTGTTTAACTTTCAGTTGGGCTTAGAGCTCATCATTCTACTTGTGCAAACATGACTCTGCTGTTTGTAATATAAACAAGTTCTAAAATTAATCACTTAGTAAACACAATGGCTCACTTTTAATATGTCTTAAAATGCTAACTGAAATGAAAATTTGATATAGCCAAATTTTATAGGTGTATTGAAATTAAATATAATTGTCATATAAAAGAAAATTAAATATTTACAGGAAGCATTCAATCTTTCCTTCAGTTAGATATTTAAATGATTTTGTAAACTTACTAAAGCACAAACATGGGTCAGTTTATTACTGATATCAGATCTGATATTTACATTTTTTAAGTACATATATATCCAGTTAAATTGGTAATTCTTGTTCAAAATAACTAATTGTATTCTGGAAAATAAATACTAAATAACATATTAGAGTTAAGCGTAAATTTAAAAAAAAAATTAACTTTTAAATTTTTTACTAAGATGTGCGCAACAACTAAACATGGCACAACACCGTTCCATAGGAGACGAGAAATTTAAATTTTCCAATTATGGAAAACAAGTAAACTGCCTGTCACGCACTAAAAAATAGACTTACTGACTAAAAAAACAAGTCGCATTCTATATTACCAATAACATCCAATAGCGAAACTGCTTTGGAACACAAACAACAAGATAGCCGGTAAATTTCCTTTAAGAAAAACTGGTTTACTCCAGATGGTAGTCGACCAAACAACAAGAGGTCCTTGACACTTACTAGAATTACTCCAAACCATTTTGTAATAACGACCTACACGAAGTTTTAGAAGTTACATCTCCAGCTTAATATACGAACGAACAAACTCAATTACATTTACATAGTTATGGCAATTTTACATGAAGCTCTAAGGTATTTGTTAAATTATTTTATACATTTGTTGTATCTTTTTTATATGTTATGTATACGTTAGTTGTGCTGGAAAAGTAAAAAGAAATAAATTCTTAGAACTCTAAATTTAACAATAGGAACCATTGTTGAATTCCACCAGGTTCAGGCAGTGTTGAAAGCTAATGCAAATGAAGTGCGATGCGAAGATCACCGTCATTTAGAACTTTCCACATCTTTACGGTACGAAGTTCTATCAGCAAATGTCCGGGGAGGATCGACATAACCTGTTGCAGAGCTCTTAGCTTTGTGCATGATTAGGGCATAAACAGAAGACACGATAGAATTACGTTCGACATTCAATCACGTAAATCGATTTATTTGAACTTTATAGGTGTGTTTATTACATACGTTAACGACAATTAAAATACTGACTAAATGTGTTTGACTTATTTATTCTACTTATATAAAAGATTCTCAAATAAATAAAATAATACCACTATACAAGATGCATGCAGAAATATATGGCTACTTCATTGTTTTTTAAAATGTTTGGGTTTCGCAAAATTAGAACGCTTCATTTTGTAAGCCAAAGTCTATTATTGTCATATCTCGCAGTACATATGTACACTTTACTTCAACTAACCCATGTCCACAACAGCTACATGAAACTAGGGCATCAGGAGATGCACCGAGTTTGGGGCGAATTTTTGAAATAAAAAAGCCATTTTTCTCCAACTCCAGTCCCTCGTGTTTATTTTTTCCTTTTGCTAAATAGGCATTCGAAGAAACATCTTTTTCATGTTTTGGACCATTATCAGTTTGTTTGGAATTAAACAAAGTGTTCTGAGGATAGCAGATTCCTTCTAGCAAACTTAACGAAGGTTTTTCTGAAGATGATCAACAAACGGCTTTAAAGCATGATGCAGTTATCCTTCCTGCTCTTTGTTTGAACCGTGTGACACTCATGGATTGTCCACGAGTAGCCTTTTCTACTGCTGTAGCTTCTTTTGGTGCAGCATGTAGATTTATATGTTGAGACAATAGAAACAAAGTTTGATAATCTTTGTTTAAGTTTTTGTGTCAAACAGTGATTGTAGTCACAGGTAAATTAGATACATCGTTTTTGTCAATGTATGAGGCCAAGGGCTCGATCAGTCTTGTAACAGCTGATGACACCCCAATATGTTTAAATTTCTTCAACAGTTGTGCCATCTCCACTTTCTGTATTGTTGGTACAGTTGAATTGGTTTTTTGTTTTTATTTACAAAGTCCATATTCTTAATATGATCCATTTCAACTTTCGTCAATGACGGTACAGGTGCCAATCTAGATGTGCATGCTATCCTTTTCGGCCTGAGATAGACTATATAGAAGGAAAAGAATGGGTGCAATATGATTGCACACCATGGTTTAAAATGATCATCCATACGTTTAGTGGCTTTCCCTTAATTTTTGAGAATGTTTTACCTGTAAAAAAAGACATTACTATACTTTCTATTTATAATATAGTAAACAACATAAATGAATTGATTGGAATAATACCATCACTACGAGAGCTTATTTAAATTGTATAATCGTAATCTCCTATTTTCTAATTAACATGCTTCATAAGATTTTATATACTGGGCAAAAATATGTATTAAATAACTGAAATACCACATTAATTTAAAATATACATATATGTGTTAAATTTTCTTTATCTCATATTATCAATACGAACTTGTTACTGCTTCGGCTTACATGTAACGTCTGATTTTTTACCGAATTGAAAATATAAACGCAACTTTGCATGTTACTGTAATTTACCTCTCAAACAACAATGGACACATTTTCGTTCATCTTCTTAGCTTGGCATTGTTGTACTAATCCAGATTCATAATATCTATACTGTGCAGCGCGGGGGTCTTATAATTTTATATATGGACTTACCTCCGCGTGGTTTGATTGTTCTAAGATGTAGTTCCTTACTTTTCAGCTAACTGGACTGTATTCGAGATTATAGTACGTGTTACTTTGCACTTTCACTGAGTTTTTTTAGGGGTTTATCGATAAAGTCGGCGGCACTCTTGACAAACTCACTTTACCGAACGAAGAACCGACTGTTCTGCTTCGATATCGATGAGAGAGTGTTTTGTCACTACCCCTTTTTCAACTTCTCTACACATGCACAAAGGAATTTTTACGACAGGATATAAGGGAACAAGGAATGACAGTTTTACTACTTGATTTACAACTACAAATTTAAAATAACTTAAAATTAACCATGCAAACGTTCGACAAACAGACCGAACATATACCCTTTCAAACTTTTATAAGCTTATAGCTGCTGTCCTGTGTAATAACTAGAGTTAGTATAAAATAATTTACTAAACCCATTATTACTATCTATGGCACAGGGCAAAGATCTTGCAAACTAAACTCATAGAGGTCACAAACATTAGATATTTTAAGTTTACCATCACACCGGCGTTTAATATCTTGGGAGAGATTTATAGTCTACAACACTATTTAAACTTTTTACGTCATGTTAAAACACAGTTCTAAAACTCCGTTAAAACCATAGGATTCTTAATTATTAGGAATATTTCCGAACAAACTCAAACAATATCTTCTTAATATTTAATAATAATTGGATAGATTTTAAACATATAAAAAAATCAATGGTGAAATAAGAATTACAACACTAAGTCACTAACACAGTTAATCAAAATAAAAACACAAATACTAAAATATGATTTGTTGTCATCCAAGGAAAATGGCCCATCTGTCAAAGTCAGCTGTTTGAAAATGTTCGGACATAACCTCTAATAGTTTATGAAATTGACTAACTAACATATCGGTTTTCGGTACTTAAACAATATGAAGAAATAAAAAAAACAAACTGTATTTAATATCGCGTTTCTTACTCAAGCATTTGTAAAGGCGATTTTTCGCGACATACTTGAGTTGTTCGAGTATGGTATGTTGAAGTATCCCCCCACTATTTAAAAAACATTTACTTATGCGGCACCGCGAAAACGTATTATAGTTTCTTAACCTCGCTTTGAATAATTACTCGGTAAAAGTCAAGTGTTCAACATACACAAGCATAACCTGGTACAGATCAGGGTATGTTCAATTATCTGATAGAATGGTGCTGTACAATTTCCCCTCCAGTAAATTTTATCGCCAAAACGCAAGTTTAACATATACACACATAATTAAGTATGTTAGTTTATGTCGCGAAAAATCGCCTTAAATAATAAAGGATTGTTTACACAAGATTTTTAATGTATTAAAAAGTTAATAGCAAAGTTTTTGGATGTTAATTTAAAAATATGTAATTACAACTTAAATTTGAGCAACTAACCGTATCAATGAAAAGTCAATAGCGTGACTAACCACACGTTAGCGTGCGTGGTTTTGATCAGCCGTAACACGCTAAACGTCATTGGTTAGCTCTACGTCTTGAATAGTGACGTCACGCTAGCGTGAGGTTTTCTTTAATCGGGTAATCGCCATATTGTTATGTTTCATTACCCAGGCCCACCACCTTAATGACGTCATCGGCTCATTCATCAATGTTGACTATGTGACAATGTTGACTAGAAGGTACATTCTCCTCGCCAACTTATGGAGGAGGCATTAAAATTAGAAGAGGGATTTTTGGATTGGCATTATTTCCATTTCAATTTTGTTGTAGTGATGAATGCAAAGCAAAAAAACGTGTGGTGACGTTTAACTTTATAGCCTCATATAAATAACTAGTTATGGCCTTATTCTCCATATTTAGTAAAGCAGAGCTTAGTTAAGCGCGCTTAAAGTATTAAGCCAAGCTATAGATATATTATTATGCATCGTGAGAAGTAGATGCTAGGCTTAACTAAGCGTTAATTAAATCTGACAACATTGCAATATTCATAACTTTTAACACTTTCTTGAAACTGCGAAACAACTTAATTTTTTCATACCTTCAATGTAATTAAGCCCGATGTGGAAATCCTAACTCAATTATGTCTAATACATCCCCATCAACTTCTAAAAATAATTCATCTTCCACATCTATAATTAAAAACAAGATAAATTGTTATAGTCCCGGCGTAACGGTTATGAGCCACTACTACAGTTGGTAACACTGATACGATCCCGTTCACATTATTGCACAACAAAAATATTACGTCATAATTTCGGGTCAAATTGTATCACGTACTAAATATGTTTACAGTGATACAAGATGCACCCTAAAAAAGATAAAAAACACTCACCTAAAAATGTGGAACGCCTCACGATTTTGCAGTTATCCTTACGCAGGAGCCATGCTGATTTCCATGTATCTCATTTGGCGTTGTTTGGGCGTGGCTTACGTTAGGTCATCGTTCACTCCAGATTTATCGTCTTTCCTGTTCCGTCTGTAGCGGTACAATAGGATACAGGTATATGTACGATAGGTCAAGAGATAAAGGAAAACCTACATCCTAAAAGAGAAAAGACAAAGGAACGACACAGGTAAACGTCACTGTTCGACGTCTCGTTGGCTAATAATCTGTTGTGTCCATACCGCGCACTTCCACCACTCGGCGTCTGCGCATTCCTTTGCGCCGACGCAACTGACCAAAATGACGGAAATTTAACAAGTCTATTTTAAAAAATAATGGCGGGAAATCACTTACAAATTTAAAAGTGTACATCTCCAAATTTGGAATGTAACAAAATACAATAATTAAAAACACGCCGAACTTGTGAAAAACAGTACAAGATGTGGGGTTATGGTCGACAATAAACCGAGCTTAGTTATTTAAGCCGCCAAATTCAAAGGCTTAACTTTAAGCGAGTTTAAAATTTCTTGCCAGTTCGGTGCATATAAGATGAACGTGTTAAACCCGGGTAAATATTAAGCCAAGTTTAAATAAATACATACGAAGAATATGACCATTAGTAGTTTACATTTAATAACGTGACTATTTTAATATAATATTCAATTCGGATAAAGAATTAAAATAGGAGAGAACCCAGTACATTAAATACAAACGATATTGAAAGCTAGTACTTCATAGAACGCACCCCACTCCAATAAATGTTAGATGTGAACTAATTGACTGTTACGTGACATCGCCCTATGATGTAGAGTAAAATTAATTCGAAACATAACGTCATCAACTCAGCGCGTAACAAATATCTATAAAAAGGAGCTAGGTATAGGCACAAATAATTTTATGTTGAACTTCTTATAAATATTTATGTATCGAATTAATTTTTTACCAAAAACAGTACAATAAGTTCAAATCTCAATTAAAAGAAAACTGGAAATATTTACACATCTTTGATATTTTCGGAGTAATCTGTTGTACTTTACTTTCATACAAAACTTTTATGAATGAATATTTTCATTGTTTGGAGACGTCTAGCAGAATTTGAGTAAAAATAAAGGTTTCTATTAGTATATATAGGTTAGAATGGATTACTCGGTTTTGTGATTCGATTTTTGTGCCACTTTGTATCTAGAGCAATGCGTGTGCGTGAGTATGTCAATATTATTTTTAAAATCAAGTGTTCAATAATTATTTAATTCGTGGGAAGATATAGAATCAAACACGAATGTCGATGGTGGTTACTTTATTCAAAATTGTTGAACTGACATTTGTTAAATTAAAACCAATTTCAGAACAAAAACTGATGTTTGAGTATGTCATTTCAATTTAAAAAATTTAACTTAAGTAGTTTCTAGTTAATTATTGTTTTAAAATACAACAAATACTAAATAGGTAAACAGAAATTAGTTTTATTTAGTGACTTACATTATGATTTAAACATAACAGTAATTAAATATTTACAATAAAATTTTTTTTGCGAAAGTCGAATTTTTTCTTCTATTATAGTTGACAGTTAAAGTTTATAATGATAATTCAACCATGTAAAGCCAAGAAACGGCATTGGTGTTTGCTTCCACACACATTACAGTCCAGTTTTCCTAATGTATATAATTTATGCTCAGTATAAATAAATGCCATTGTCAGTTTGTCCCTCCCTGACGTGTGTCATCTTAGGTTCAAGTTCATATAGATTGTTGGCCTTTAGTAAATTCAATTGGTAGAAATTATTGTTGTTAATTATTTTATAACGATTAGTAGCAGAATTGATGGTGACGTATACATATAAAATTGCGTATGGCGGTTTCTGCAGTTCAGAATATATGACGTAGAAATTCTTTAGTTACTATATAACCTCTCAACCTCAATTTAGAAGCAAAATAATTTCTGGGATTTAATTTAAAAATGCCATGTACAAATTGCAAATCCGATTTCAATTTACTGAATTGGAAACTTCGATGTATTGATTGTGAACAATTTCACTGTTCGAAATGTCTGAAGAAATGTCCAGGGTATTGTTTTAAAGTATGAAATTCCTAATATTTGCATGAGCATTTTACAGGGTTTTAAGTGGTCTTTGCTGCGAAAAATGTTCAATTATGAACAAGCGTCCACCAGATCGTGAAAAATTAATGGAATTACGTGCCAAGGATTTACGCGACTACTTAAATCGAAATCACATATCTACACATGGATTAGTCGGTATGCGTACTTTTATAATGTTTATTTTTAATTACACATTTCTAGAAAAAGCAGAACTTGTTGAGTTATTTTATAGACGTACAATACCACCACACGGGTCTAAAAAATCTAATCGATTTTCAAGTTTGTTTAGTGGCTCGGTGCCCGATCTTACAGCAAGTACGCAAAACCATATTAATGTTGTGCGTTCAAATCTTGAAAGTAATATTAGTAATGTACGCAGTGCTGCTGAAAATGCTATTCATAATTTAGGTCGACGGGTAGGCCCAAATGAGTCTCAAAACCTAGGTGCAAATTTGGAAAATTATTCTTTTGTTTATTCTGAACCTGTAGGGTCAGATTCACAGCGAAGGAATTCTTCGCAAGAGTTTTCAAGATCCGCACCTCCTACACCACCTCAACCTCCACCTGCTTCTCAATCACAACATGAATCGGTAGGTATGTGTGGGTTTGACGACAGTCAAGTTTGGACATCTTTTAAAAAACATACTGTTTGCTTATAAATGACAAAAAATTACCTGAAATCACCAAGCATATAAACAAATCTAGCCAGTTGTCATTTTTAATATAAAAAGACATCCATATGCTTAAATTTACATGATATAGTATGCAACGGTACACCATTGGTAAGGAAATTTATTCAGGTGTTTGTTAATAACATGCTAATATTTGAGGTTATTCTTGGGTCCATTTTGAGATGAAAAACTTCATATGAACACGTCTTAAATTTTGAAATACAGAGCAGTAAAGTTTTAAAAAGAAAATTTTTCTTTATGATAACTTTGATATGATCCTAGATATTTTTGTGAAACCTAGTACGCATCTACTATGCATCAAAAAGCATTTTCTGCTGTACAACATAATTTTATTCTTGCTAGTAGTGTTTGTGCGGGATTTGCACTGAATCATTTTAAAAAGAAAAGTGATACGCCACTGCTTTTTCTTAAAATAAAAATTATTTTTGAAATCCTTGTTCATTTCAGAGCATATGTGGTGTCTTGATATTTTTTCGTTTGGCGTACGATTTCGCATAAAAAAAAGAAATTCATTCATTTATACGTTGTTATGAAATTAGATATTAACAAGGACTAAAAACGTATCTAGTAGGTAAGAAGTAGATTTTGTTTTGTAAACATAAACAGTTATTGCAATTTATTTAAGAGAATAATTTTTAAACAGTAAAATTACCTTGAACGCACAAAGAAATAAAATAAATCAGATGTTGGAAATGTCCACCTCCTGCTAATATGCACGCCTCTGCTCCTTTTCTCATGGACTCACAAATTCCGGGACTGTTTCTAATAGTTTTACAAGAAAGAAGCTATGATGTGATTTCTTAACTGCTCTTCAATATGAATTGATGTGCTGTAAACCAATGTTTTAAGTTGACTCCATAAGAAAGAATCTAAACTTTTGAGGTCCGGGAACCGAGGTGGTTTTACCTTTGGTCCTCTGCGACCTATCCAGCGATTATTGTAATTTTGGTTTAAGTATGAGCACGCTGAAGCATTAAAGTGCACTGGTGTTTCGTCATGCATAAACCATAGTCGATTTCTTACCAAAATGGGAACATTCTCCATCTAAGCTGGCCATTGTTCTTAGAGAAACTGCTGATAATTATGCATATTCAACCTTTCATGAAGAAAAGAGGGTCTAACTAGTCAATCACCACATTCCGTTTTACACATTAACGGAAAAGTGCTCCTGGTGACGGGATACCAAGATTGCATGTGAGGTTTCTTCAACCCAAAAATGATTATTGTGAAAGTTTTGGATTGCGTTTCTGGAAAAATTTGCTTCATTGGTGAATAACATTTCAGTGTCAAATAATAGATTTTCATACACTTTTTGAAGGAACCATTGGTAAAAGGTCATCCGTAATGGAAAGTAGCGAGGGAGTAGAGCCTGAACCTTTTGGACATGGTAGGGATATAATAAAAAGTCATGGAAAATGTTCCAAACAATCATGTGAGATATTTAAATTTTTTGTGTACGTAATCTGGTCCTCGACTGAAATTAAAACCGCTTCCTTAATTTCTACTGTTCTTAGAGTACATTGTACTGTGCTGTGGCGCTACTTGATCAATCACACTAGTAATATTGTTATTGAAATTGTGATAAATAATTTCTATATCAGCGGATTCATGCAGCGAATCTTTAGTCATCAATTTTTGTTTAATCTTATTCATATTAACATCTGACCAATCTCTTACAGAGTATGTTTTTGTCTTATTTAAGTTTCTTATAGTACTAGCAATAAGTGTTCCAATGATATCATGATCAGTAATTTTAGGCCATTTATGATTAGTAACTGGTTTTATTTCAAAGCAATTTGTTACAATCAAATCAATTAAAGTTTATGACTGTTTTACTATTCTGATAGGTTTAGAAATTATCTGCGTGTAACCAGCCGTATTTATGATATTTTTAACTTTCTAGTATTACTATCTTGATTATTATTATAGTTAATATTAAAGTCTCCTAATATAATCACATCATTCACCGGGTAGTTATCAGAATTCAATAATAACTCAAAATAATCAAAAAAATTTCCAAACCAACTACTGGGAGATTTATATACACACTCAAGTACAAGATTTTTACCATGTATTTACATCTGAATGGAAGTAAACCAAAAGTCATAGTCAATATTAACACTATCTTTTACTTTAAAACTATAACATTTGCTCACATAAATGATAACTCCTCCTGTATGCCTGCTATTAGAAGTACAACAAATTATTTCATATCCAGGAATTGATATCTCATGTAATTCAATGCATTATGTAATATGTGTTTCAGATAAACATATTGCAGAAGGTGCAATATCCTGAATAGCCTGGGATATCTCCAAAAAGTTTGTTGTTAAACCCTGGATATTCAAGTGCAAAATTAAACCTTGGTTTTCAACTGATATTTCATTCTGTTCTTTCTCTAGTTGCTATATATAATTTACTTTTTTAATCTCGACATTTCTTCATTTCTCTTAAAACACGTATACATGCTGTGTGAGAATTTCAGGGAACTGTGTAGGCTAGTTGAGAATATAAATAAGTGCAGGTACGTGTCCAACCAGTTTTGAGACGGGAAAACTTAATGACGAAAAAATAAGCGCAGATAAATCTGATGATTATTATAAACAACTACAGGTGTTGGTTGTGAAATAACTGCAACTAATGTTGACTGTGCAAAAAGAGATATTGAAAAAAATATTAAATCTGTAAATGTTTAAGTGCTGGGGGAACTTGGCAGCTAAAGGCTGTTTACCTCCCTTCACAACCACTGGATGTCGGAGAAATAGGGTATATAATTGTAAAACAATAGAAGGGGACCGAACTGCATATAACAAGAAAGAACAGCGCCTATGATGAAAGACAACATACATAGAACAGGAAGAAAATGGTTGAAGCACAGCACAGTGTGCCTATGAAATACGGGCAGTCTAAAAGGCAGACAGAAAAACAGTAGCAGTCATTTGAAATGCTGTGCTTCAAATGTATGAGGATGATAGCATGGACAGACAAAGTTAATAACAAATAGGTTATAGAAATAGTTGTGGAACAAGAATATCAGGGGGGGGGGGTAGAAGAAATAAAAGGGCAGATTACGTTCTCAGGCATTTTTGTGGAATAGTATGGGATACATTACAAGCAGAGATAGGAAGAAAGAGGTAGATGTAGACCTAGATCAGATTAGTGATAGAAGCAAACTGCAAATTTTAGGGAAATGTGTAGGTTAGTTCAGAATAGGTAGCAATGAGGGTACACGTCTAACCAGTTCCAGGACTGAAGACCTAATGATGATGACAACTCCATATCTTTGTTTGGCCTCCATACAGTTAATACATTGAGCTATTGTACTACTACACATAGACTGCTTATGTTCACCTGTACATTTTCGACATACTATTTTATTTCTACAATGCTGTGCCATATCTAAAGCAATTAAAACACCTAATTACTGTAACCATCTCAGTCACTTTACATCTAGACCATCCCATTCTTAAAACAAACCTCTTCTTTCATTATGTAATGGAAAGTATTTGGATCAACTGATATTATTAGGTTAAACCTACCTTTAACTTGCTTGGTTTTATGTACTAATTCCATCTTAAATGTCGGTTCGACATCATTCAGTCTATTATGGCGAATAATTCTTTGAACAAGATCTTCACTATTATCTTCAACCAAAACACCTAGGACCATAATTTTTGGATTTCTCTTAGTCAGTACCTTCACATAATAATTATCACCCATTTTCTGTTCAATATCATTTTTTACTATTTCTAACGATTTATTATCATCACATCTAATCAAAATACCTTTTTTCGTAGTGTCCCATTGTAACATGCACATCCAATGATACTGGGTCAATAGCTTTTTTTACTTCTTTGCGAACTATATCAACATTTTTGTCGCCCGTTTTGAATTCCACTATCAATACTGGTGTATTTTTAAGTACCTCAGAATACTGTTTTGAAGAATTACTAACTTTCATATCCTTTACATCTTCTACTAATTCACGTACTGCCGTTTTTAACGCTAACACCTTTTTTAATTCAGACTGCAAAACTTCCATTCTTAGAGATAAAATTTGTTTTTCACGCTGCTTTACTGCTATCTCAATTATAATGTTCTCACTTTTATCAGCACCCAATAAGTTTAAACATTTATTATTACCAAAAAATTTTAAAGCTCGTTCCTTTTTCAGTTGCGGTACTCTTAATTCAGAGGATGTACATTTTTTACCTTAACATTTCTCACATATTAACCTTTGACATCCATCACAAGCGAAGCATTTCTCACTAGTGCATTTAACATCGATCTCTTTATAACCACACTCATAGCATGCCATTATACTGAATTTTCTTTAAACCATTCCAATCAATGCAGAAATCCTTGATCCTGGCCCGTCTAATAGTAAGAGTGATTATTTTAAATACAAACATCTGCTATCTAGTTAGATGATATCTTCCCAGCTGTTGTAAAAGTTAGTGATGATAATTTATTGCTATATCAATTTACTATTACTTTAGTTAATAAATTTCCTTGTTTTTTTCAATAAATGACTCATTCAAATATATCCAGGATAAACACCACCCTATGTTACTATAGTTCTCCAATTGTCAAAATTTTTATTTATGTATTTCCACTGTCCAGCAGGAAAAGTGGTACATGTATAAAACACCGATTTCAAGAAAATTAAATTTGTAGTTCAGTTAGGGTGCATATGAACAGTTACAAACTTACAAAAGAATTTTTTTAGTAATACACTTTTAAAACTCTCAAGTTTAATTGATGAAGTTTTGGATATTATAGAACTATTAGCACAGCAAAAACAAAACAACTTATACCTTTGAACACATTTTCTTAAAAAAGAAAAATTAACATAAATCCTTCATAATACTCTTACAACACTTACTTTACTCAGTTATGCTGTCATTCTCGTTATCATCAGTACCAATAGTGTCAGTTGTATGTATTAATAAGCTCTCTCTTATAAAATTGAGAAAATTTTCATCTATATATGACAGTAATTATAACAATTTTTTCTTTTTCTCTTCACTAGGGAAAAGATCCGTTATAGGAAAACGTAATTTTGATCATCGCAGAAAGTATATTTTTCGAAAAGGTTCATCTTCTGAAAGAGGTTCCTTGTATTCAGCAATTAGTATCAGTTGCATATACCTCATGCTTAAAACACAAGTGGCTAATTATAGTTAACAATTTTAAGTAAAATTTGGAATATAGCAAGAGTTTGTTTTTGTCGTCATATCTTTTGAGATATCGACATAAAAATTAGACTTCACTCTTGATTTGGTAAGTTTTGAGCTTGTTAGCTTTTGGTACAAGTCTGACTATGATAAGCTTATAATAGCATACAGATCAAAGCAAATCTTGTACCCAATACACTTAATTTAATTTTATACAACACCCTATCACATTAATTTGACGGTTTTGCTAATTTGATGTAATTTTGTTTCGATATCATTTACTTTTCCAGTTAACGTGATTATTGGATTTTATAATAAGTTTGTTTCATTATTTTATTATAATAAGCAAATGAATAGAAAGTAATAAATTCAAATTAGTGTGAATGAAAAACAAAATGGCGGCCATTATAATTAAACTGAAATTTAAAAGTTTAAAAATTGGGATTATTGTAGGTTTGTTTAACATCAGTGTTGTGATACATTGTTGAAAAGAGGAATTCGAAAATGACTGCATCCAATATGGCATCTATAAGAAATAATATAGTTGGTTTGTTTGGCATAGCCAACTTGGACTCGAAAAAATTTTGGTTTGCATTTTTGAATGACGCACTTGGGTGCTTATGGGTATGCGGGTGTGCATGTGTGGATGCATACGCGTGAGTGTGGTTTGTGTCAGTGGGCGCATTCATGCATGCATTTGGGATGTGTGAGTGGTGCATGCATGAATGAAGTGTTCCTTTATCCTACTATTTTACTATATACTAATTAGAGGACATGCTCTGTTGCACTTGCTTGATTTCAGGTGGGGCTCCGTATCATTGGTCCTTGTGCATGTTGTGTGGTTGTTCTGCATGGCTGATTTAACAAAATACTCTTTTCTGACTGTTTAACGATGCATAGACTAGTAATTGTTGATTTCCATGCGTGCAGCAGTCTTTGGGATTCATCCCTTGTGTTTGACTATGTGGGCATTTTTCTATTTCAATGGCCTTTCGGATATTCTCGAGGTGTAGTGTTCAAACTTAGCTAACTTTCTAGTATTCTTGAAGTTGGTGTTGTGAGCTGTAGGGCTGAAATGCTGAGCTACTAGCGATGAAATTTTTATTCTTCTTTATTGCATTTTTATATTTTTATATTAACACTAATTCTTCTGTTTGTCTGCCCACTGTAAGATTTGTTTCAATTTGAGCATGGTATTTCGTAGACTTCTAAGTCTTCTAATGGGATCTGGTCTGAGGGATTTTTTAAAATTGTGCTGATTTTTCTATCAGTGTTGAATGTGATAGCTATTATGTGTTTCCGTAGAACTCTGCTGATTTTGTCTCTTGTCTCTTTAGTAAATGGTAGGTATGCTGTAGTTAGTGGTCACTTTGGTTCTGTTTTGGGTTTCTTGGCTGTTAGTGATCTTTGAATGATTTGGCGTGAGTATCCATTCTTCAGGAGTGCTTGTCCAAGCTTTCGTATTTCCTCTTGTTTATTTGTGTCATCTGCTAATCTTTAGGACTGTGTAACTAGGGTTTTCACAAAAGAGTACAGATGTGTTGGGCGATGGTGTGACTTGGCATTTAAGTATCTATCTGTCTGAGTTGGTTCTTTGTAGAGTGTATGGCTAAGCTGTTCATTGTCCTGTTTCTTCACCAGTACATTCAGAAATGGTAATTGGTTATTTCTCTTCTACTTCCATAGTGAATTTTATTTTTGGATGTATACCATTGAGGTGTTTTAGGAAACCAATGGGTTGTTCTCTTTCATGTATCCAGATTACAAATATGTCATCAACATATCTTAGCTATAATTTGGGTTTATATATATACACTGTGTCCAAGATAAGGAGGGCCACTATGGGGATCTTGAAAACGGTATAAGATACAGATTTGGTTAAATGGGAGAAAAGTTGTGTAATCAAAGGCCTAAAAAAATGGCGTTTAGAAATCCCCAAAACACTTTTTGGTTTTTGAGATATTTGGAAAAAATATAATTTTGTTCTGGCATTAATATGCCACCTAGACCAAAACCGAGAGTACTTCTCCACAGCAACTTTTAATGTCTCTTAACATGACATTGTCAGTTTTTTCACCTGGCGTTTCGTCTTTGCAGAACCATCTTCGTTTTTTTTTAATACCGTCCCGGTGATCTGGTATCTGATTCTGAAAGCCCTTTTTATGCCGAATTCAACGATGTATTACACTTTATGGTTTAATTGTGTTTTCATTTTTTTTCGGCGTTAATCAAGAAAATTCCTATTATGGACCTGTGGTGCATAGTTTTTAATTTTAAAGAATAAACAATTAGCTATACCAATTAATAGTTTTGTCATTTAGGTGTTTAGTAATAGTCTAACGGCTGAGTTTATGCACTAATTTAATAGAATAAACAACGAACAAATAAAATTAAATTAACGAACACGAACAAAACAACTAAATTTAGAGCTCATGTTCGAACAAACTTTCATTATTTTTCAAACATAAATAGCACCTTCTAACTGTCGATTCTAAAACTCTAAATAAAATAAAATGAAAAAACCCTTACCACAAAAAATATTTAAAATACCAGATACGTATTTCGACCACTATGTGGTCATCATCAGTAGGAAATCTGTAATTAAATAATAATTAGCTGTTGTTCTGGAACACTTCAGAGGATATTCTCCTCATCACTTAGGCTGAAGTGAACCTTCCCAACATACAATTTACTATATTGTTGCTTTAAAACACTATCGAGGATATTCTCCTCACCCGCAGACTGGTGTTACTCACAACAAACAAGTGAATTGTGACATTATAACTTAAATCTACTTAATTTATACTAATTCTAAATCTACTGAAGCTGAACCAATTTAATGTTGCTTTCTCATTGGTTGTTGACCAATAGGGAAAGCAAAACAGATGGCTCTATTGGCCCTTTATCGGTGTTTAAGAGGGGTCCTTTATGTTTAACAATTTTAATTGATTCATAGGCATTTAAGGAGGAAAACGTTGGTACCGCTTTTAACAATTTAACATTTTCTAGTTTAACGGGGTGGCTGGTTTCAAATATATGTTTGGCGACCTGAGACCTTTCGTATTTACCATATTTGAAGTGAGCAATGTGCTCTTTAAATCTTGTTATATTCCTCTTAGTCTGACCAATATATTTTTGAAAACATCCTGGCCCTGCACAACTAATTTCATAAATCCCCGACTTTTGCAATTTTTCCACCTTGTCTTTTGGATTACCTAGCAAATCTTTAATTTTATTAGTATTAGTGAAAGCAATTTTGAAATTACAGTTTGAATATTTTATCAAGACCCTTTGTGGTTTTGTGAAACGGAAGTATAAAATATTTAACATTATCGTTAGAGGTGGTTGATTGCAAAGTCGTTGATTTACGGATGTTGATCCTATTTTTACACTTTCTAAAAATATTATCTATAATATCAGAAGAGAAACCATTGTAGTTGCTATTTGTTTAATAAGAGCAAATTCCTTATTAAATCTGTTTTTATTTAAAGGGAAATTCAATAATCTATTAATTAAAAAGTTAAATGAAGCCAACTTATGTTGTATGCTATGATTAGAGGAAGACAAAATAAAGCGATTTACATTGGTTTCTTTTCTATAAATGTCAAATTCTAATTTATTACCATTTCTAATTACTAATGTATCTAAAAAGGGTAATTGTCCATTATTCTCTAGTTCATACGTAAATTTAATGTTTTGAAATTTTGAATTCATTTCTTTAAGAAAATCATCAACATTTGATTTAGAAGTGTCAAAAACTGCAAAAATATCATCCACGTACCTTAACCATATTCTTGGGAAGTATTTGGAGTTTTCTTTTAACTCGGTCTCAAAGCGAGACATAAATAAATTTGCTATGAAAGGTGATAGGCTGTTTCCCATTGCTGTGCCTTCATGTTGTTCGTACAACTTGTTGTTGAATTGAAAACAGTTCTGGGACATGCAATGCGAAACAAGCTTGATATATTCCTCAACTTTATCATCATCAATATCACTATCTATAAGAACATCCTTTAAATATGTTAAAGACGTGGTATTGGAACACTAGGGAATAATGAACTGACATCAAATGAAATTAAGATTTCGTTCTCTTCTAATGTGATATTTTTTATTTTATTAATGAACTCTAAAGAGTTTTGTACAGACAAACTGTTAAACTTTAAATTCTTAAATTCATTTGACAGCCATCGTGATAAATAGTAAGTCGGTGAGTTGATACCTGAAACTATTGGTCTCATCGATTTATTATTTTTGTGAATTTTTGGTAAACAGTTAAGTTTTGGCATTTCAGGATTTGAAATTGTCAATTTTAATTTTAGTGTGGGCGAAATTAAGTTTGCAGTTTTTGACACTTCTAAATCAAATGTTGATGATTTTCTTAAAGAAATGAATTCAAAATTTCAAAACATTAAATTTACGTATGAACTAGAGAATAATGGACAATTACCCTTTTTAGATACATTAGTAATTAGAAATGGTAATAAATTAGAATTTGACATTTATAGAAAAGAAACCAATGTAAATCGCTTTATTTTGTCTTCCTCTAATCATAGCATACAACATAAGTTGGCTTCATTTAATTTTTTAATTAATAGATTATTGAATTTCTCTTTGAATAAAAACAGACTTAATAAGGAATTTGCTCTTATTAAACAAATAGCGAACTACAATGGTTTCTCTTCTGATATTATAGATAATATTTTTAGAAAGTGTAAAAATAGGATCAACATCCGTAAATCAACGACTTTGCAATCAACCACCTCTAACGATAATGTTAAATATGTTAAACTTCCGTTTCACAAAACCACAAAGGGTCTTGATAAAATATTCAAACAGTGTAATTTCAAAATTGCTTTCACTAATACTAATAAAATTAAAGATTTGCTAGGTAATCCAAAAGACAAGGTGGAAAAATTGCAAAAGTCGGGGATTTATGAAATTAGTTGTGCAGGGCCAGGATGTTTTCAAAAATATATTGGTCAGACTAAGAGGAATATAACAACAAGATTTACAGAGCACATTGCTCACTTCAAATATGGTAAATACGAAAGGTCTCAGGTCGCCAAACATATATTTGAAACCAGCCACCCCGTTAAACTAGAAAATGTTAAATTGTTAAAAGCGGTACCAACGTTTTCCTCCTTAAATGCCTATGAATCAATTAAAATTGTTAAACATAAAGGACCCCTCTTAAACACCGATAAAGGGCCAATAGAGCCATCTGTTTTGCTTTCCCTATTGGTCAACAACCAATGAGAAAGCAACATTAAATTGGTTCAGCTTCAGTAGATTTAGAATTAGCATAAATTAAGTAGATTTAAGTTATAATGTCACAATTCACTTGTTTGTTGTGAGTAACACCAGCCTGCGGGTGAGGAGAATATCCTCGATAGTGTTTTAAAGCAACAATATAGTAAATTGTATGTTGGGAAGGTTCACTTCAGCCTAAGTGATGAGGAGAATATCCTCTGAAGTGTTCCAGAACAACAGCTAATTATTATTTAATTACAGATTTCCTACTGATGATGACCACATAGTGGTCGAAATACGTATCTGGTATTTTAAATATTTTTTGTGGTAAGGGTTTTTTCATTTTATTTTATTCAAATTGTGCCACAGTGTTCCTATAGATTATTATCTAAAACTCTAGTTAACATTTGTGGAGTAATACCAGCAAATGCTTCTAGAACTAACCCCCTTAGGTCTTGTTTTGTAGCAAAATTTTGCTGATAAACATGATTCTTAACGAACCCCCATAGAAAGAAATCAAGCGGGGTTGCATCGGGTGAACGCGCTGGCCAGGGTGTTTCCGAATGCGTGCTAATCACCTTCTCTGGAAATCTCATTAAAAGGTATTCCCGAACCGCTGTGGAATTATGTGCAGGTGCACCATTCTGCTGTATCCAACAGTTGCGAACTGTCGCCAGAGGCATGTTATCGAGAGCATCTTCTAAATCGTTTTGCAGCAAATAATGATAATGCTCTGATGTTAAATTACGGTGGTAAATAAACGGTCCTACAATCGTTGTGCTGAATATCCCAGCCCACATATTAAAACCGATACGGTGTTGATGCCTTGATGTTTTGTTTAAACGTGGATTGGTTTCAGACCAATAATGAACATTTCGTCTGTTGAAAATACCGTTATTTGTAATCATGCCTTCATCAGACCATATTATTTGATATGGAAAATTCATATCTTCCTGGCATTTTCTTGTGTACCATTCACAGAATTAGTGATGACGTTCTAAATCACCTGGTCTAAGTCCTTGACAAATTCTGTACTTATAGGGATGTAAATTTTGTTTTTGTAAAATACAATGTGCTGTTGATTTTGGTATACCAACGTTTTGTTCAATCCACCGGACTGATGTTCCAGGATCCTCAGTTTCTTCATTGCTGGTCTTTTTTCGAGAAACTACAGGTTTTCAAAACTACCATATGCTTTAAGGTTTGTGACTAATTTGCTAAAAGTCCTTTTATTTAGCTGTCTCCTTTCGGGATATTTCTGCAAACACATACGCTCTGCAACAAAACAATTTTGGTTGGACAAAATGAAGCATACCACCATATCAAACTTTTCTTCGTTAGATAACATAATTAATGGAACAAATTACTAATTACTTCACAATAAATTAAGCACTAAAAACTAACGTTACTGTCAATCCAAATACGCCACTATCACATTCATTTGTTTTCCAAAGCAAGCTTTTAATTTTTTGGTCTTCTGTTAATTTAATTTTATTTGTTCGTTGTTTATTCTATTAAATTAGTGCATAAACTCAGCCAGTAGACTATTACTAAACACCTAAATGACTAAACTATTAATTGGTATAGCTAATTAATTGTTTATTCTTTAAAATTAAAAACTATGCACTACAGGTCCGTAATAGGAATTTTCTTGATTAAGGCCGGAAAAAACGAAAACACAAACCATAAAGTGTAATACATCGTTGAATTCGGCATAAAAAGGGCTTTCAGAATCTGATACCAGATCACCAGAACGGTATTAAAAAAAAAGTTGAAGATGGTTCTGCAAAGACGAAACGTCAGGTGAAAAACTGACAATG
Organism: Platerodrilus igneus; assembly: GCA_036346225.1. Lineage (NCBI taxonomy): Eukaryota > Metazoa > Arthropoda > Insecta > Coleoptera > Lycidae > Platerodrilus > Platerodrilus igneus. Next base: position 456,525 of record JARFIW010001419.1, read on the forward strand.
CCATGTTAAGGGACATTAAAAGTTGCTGTGGAGAAGTGCCTTTGGTTTTGGTCTAGGTGCCATATTAACACCAGAACAAAATAATATGTAAAATAAGAAAATCCAATTTTTTCCAAATATCTCAAAAACCAAAAACTGTTTTGGGGATTACTAAATGCCATTTTTTTAGGCCTTTGATTACACAACTTTTCTCCCATTTAACCAAATCTGTATCTTATACCGTTTTCAAGATCCCCTTAGTGGCCCTCCTTATCTCGGACACAGTGTATAGCAGTTTCTAATGCTCGCACATCAATATCTTCAATGATTTTTTTTAGTTTCTACGTCTTTATGCTCATTAATTAATTCCTTTAATAATGTTTCTTACTCTCTTGTGAAATTAGTAGACCATTTTGCCATTTTTAAAATGCACATGCTTAGTATCTCAATTATGTTATATTGCTTAGCGATTCATAGACACTTTTTTCACTTTCAACATTTTAGTAACAAAACTGATTGAATTTCAAACAATCTGTTAAAATACAGAAGTTTAGAACTAATAAAATGTCAATTTTTTTCAAATGGTTAGTCAAATGAACAATTAAAGCACTACCAACCAAGCTAGAAATGATGAATTTTAAAGTTTACTAAGTACGACCAGTGTGCAGAGTTTGAAAAACCTTTGCCATTCTTAACTATTAGTTAATTTTTTACCTATATGTTAATGTACCAAAAATTAACTACCAATTGAAAAACTGGACCTAAGTTGTATGTATGAGATACATAACAATTGATTGCACTTATTTCAAAACCGTGTTTGCCTTGTATTATTTAAATAAATACCACGTTGAATGGAATGTCTAAAATTAAGTTAGCATTAAAATCGTTAACCTTTAACTTATTTTGATTATTTTTGTTGAATCCGACTATAATAATGAACTTAAATTTACTATATTTATATTAGGGTTTATTTTGTATCTATTTCAATCATGTCTGTATGGAACAATTAGGCGAATAGTATTCCCCTAAGTTTTTGGAATAATCATTAGCTGTTAAGTATTTGATTAATGAATATTGCTTTCCATAATCTGTTTGTACTTGGCATTGGTATAAGAACTACGTGTATTTCATAACATCTTTGTAACATTCAGTTTAGTAGTGTTTTGTATAGACCATGCCAATGACTATTAAGAATCACTAACATTTTAGGCGTTTTCTTAATATTTACTAACACTATTGCATTGCTGACAACTGTAACGTAAAGCGTTCCGTTAAGAATCAATTAGATGGGAAACACAGTATTTAATCTTGAATGGACTAATATTTTTTGGGAGCACACTGTAGAATCTTTATTTCATATAAAATAGTGTTTAAAAACCAAGACTTTTAATTAAATCTGTATTTTTATTCAAACTAAAAACCACAAATGTAATCCTTTTGTTTCTGCAAATACATAGGGAAACATGAAAAATGAGTTGTAAATTATTTTAAAACCACAAGAATGTAAATAAACCAATTATATTTTAACGATAAAGTTTTATAGTAAAAGCATCTTATAAAAAGCTTCAGAATTGTTAAGAAATTCATTAAAATGCACCTCAAATATGAGCTTTTAATTGAATAAATTCCATGCAATATGACAATTGTAATAGACATTAGTGTAATTATCATAAAAGGGAAATTACGTACTTGGTATTAACTAGACATTGAAAAAGCAGAATACACACCTATAGGATTTCAACGATGTAGTACTTTTATACATTAGACTACAATATGTACAATTATAGGGTTTCAGATAAAAAAATTACAGAATTTTAGTCTGAAGCCTTCTTAGTTATTATTTTTGTTTTTCATTATTGCTCTTTATTTTCTTTTCTCATTTATACATAGTAACCCTCTCCTGTACCACTACAGTTAGCCGACGCGCCTTTTTATTGTTATGGGCCCCTTCAGGGCAAATTAAAATTTAAATTGCTGTATTGCATAGTTCACCTGTAGCAGTAAATATTTTACACGTAACTCATTGTGCCCATTGAAGTTATTTATTGGGGTGGAAGTGTGTGCTAGTGTAATATTTCCAAACTTAACTGTTTATTGCATACTTTTTGGAAGTAGTATCAGTAAAGTTTAGTTGGCAGATAATATTGTCTAGATCGTTACACATAATGTTAATAGGACATAATGTTGTATGAATGTCCTCTGTCTGTATAGATTTATTAAATAAATATCTATTGTTGCCGTATTGAGGATTAAAGTTACATAATAAGTCATTGAAAGTTTGTTTATTGTTTAGTACAATTTCAGTTTTGTTAGACCTAAAGGTTTGTGTACTAATATTTTTAACACTGTCATGATATATTTATTATCAGATTTTTAAAAATCCTATACTAATTTTTCCAAAATCTTGATTCTATTCTTGGCATCATTTAATTCTTTAATAAGGAATTCTTCATTGTAAGTAATTTATGAAATAAAATTTTCTAGATTAATTTAGTAATTCGGTTATCTGTATAGTGGTTATCAGTTTTTCGACCGTTTCCAGCTGCTCATTCGAATCTATAAATATAACAATATCTAAGTTGACCTTGTTATGCTTTGTAACAGATTGCAATTATTTAAAATGGTTTCACACGACATTTTATTTTAAATTCACTGACATTTACTTTTTGTATGTTTTTTTTTTACAATAACTAAGCCATTCTAAATGCACCAGCACCTTGAAGAAGTTTTAGAATACTAGAACAGATAGAATGGCTTGCATGTTACAGTAAGCTAAAGATCCGCACTATACGTTTAACCAAATTAGTGGTCTTTAGCAAGCCACCAGACTAAGACAGGTCTCGAAAGGATGACAGTAGCTTTTTCGGTACTTAGAGTGGCAGAGACCATAGGGGTTCATGGCATTCTAAGACATTACTGCAATGTGGAAGGCAATGGGAAAGCACTACATTACCTCTCAAGTACACAGTGTACTCAAAATATTTTCAAAATGATGGCATCCTGTGGACTAAAAGATCCCGAATTAAAAATTGTCCTCCATTTGAATAGGGGCGGAGTAGAGGGGGCTGCTTTGAAGGATGTGATTGGCAAGTTTAAAAGAAGAGCCGGGAACATTTTGCGAGTTGGAGCGTGGAATGTTCAAAGCATGAAGCAATAAGGTAATCTAAAGAATCTGAAAATTGAAATGGATAAGTCGACATTGGACATAGTAGGTATTAGAGAAGTTTGGTAGCCAGAGGCAAGAGATTTTTGGAATGGAGACTTAAGGTGATTCGTACAAGATCGGAGGAAGGAAATGTGGGTGTGGGGATAATTATGTGAAAAAACATAGAATTCTGTGTAGAAAACTATTTACAAATGAACGAATAAGTACTCATGGTTAGATTATAATCTAAACCAGTAAAGCCAGTAATAATACAAGTTTACATGCCCACTTCTAGTTACAGTGAGGAAGAGGTAGAAGCGATCTACAAAGATATCATAGATATGCCAAGATTGTAAAAGGACACGAAAATTTAATAATTACAGGAGATTTTAATGCAGCGGTAAGTGAGGGTAGGGAAGGAGCAGTAGTAGATTTATTTGGTTTAGGCACGAAAAATAATAGAGGAAGTAGGCTAGTAGATAAAGATACGATACCTACAAGAGATTTGAGAAAAAGTCGAACGAATTGGTGAAATATTTTGGGAAATTTTCTGATACTTAAGAAGTAGAAACAGAATGAAATAACATTAAGTCTAGGTTAGACATTGCGGGCAGAAATATTCTGGGGTATAAACAAAGAAAATAAAAAAACCATTGGTAACAAAAATATTCTGAATTTAATAGAAGAAATGCGAAACTACGAAAACAGACCAGATGAAGCAGGCAATCAGATATACAAAGCTATAAAATGGGAAATTATTCGCAAATGTACGAAAGCTAAAGAACAATGAATTGAGGAACAGTGCAAGTTAAGATAGAAATTGGAAGGCCAGACAAACTAATTAGAATAAGTTTTAGGGATATAAAACCTCATAGCAAAAGTATAAAGAGCACAGGGAGAGACATCATTATAGAAAATGTAGAGAAAGTAAATAGATGGCAAGAATATATAGGGAATTTATATGCAGAACAGCAACTAGAAGCACTAGAACAGGAAATTGACAATGAAAAGGATGACTTGGAATACCCTCTACTAGAGACTAGTTTGTACTAGCATTATAGAACCTGACAAATAATAAGGTATCAGGTACAGATAAAGTGCAAGCAAAAACTCCAACAGCTGTTGCACAAGTAGTAACAGAAAGTCTTTCAACTTGTCAGCTATATGTATGAGACAGACAAGATACCCATACACTTCACCATAGTCACTATACCAAAAAAGAAGGTGCAGATAGATGTGAAAATTTTCGAACAATAGGTTAACAGCACACGTCAAAAATATTAACTAGAATTGTACAAAGACAGATGGAAAAACATGCTAAAGAAATACTAGGGCAAGATCGATTTGGATTTAGGAGAAACAGGGAAACACTGGAGGCCATTTTAGCTTTAAGGGTAATAATAGAGAAAACCATAGAAAAAGGAGTAAGCGTGTATATAGAGTTTGTAGATCTGGAAAAAGCACTGTAAAATGGGAGAAAATTCTCGAAATATTAAAGAGTTAGGAATGAGTTATAGGGATAGGTGGATAGTCATAGCTTATACAAAGAGCAAACAGCAGTAATAGAATTAGAGCAGGAATGTAGAGAAGTAAATATTAGGAAAAGAGTGAAACAGGAATGTACACTATTCCCATAAATTTTTAACTTGACGAGGCAATGAATACTGTCAAATGCAGAAAGACATTTGGAATTATTATACAAAGACAAATGATTAATATGTTGAGATCCGCAGACGATATAACAGTATTAGTACATAACAAGGAAGAGTTAGATGTGGCTCTTAATGAAACGGAAACATTTGTGACGTTTCTTTGAAATAGTTATAATCATTTTATTTTAATTGTTTCTGTATTAGTAAATTCCACCAATAGGGTTCAATTATTTCCTTTAAGAAATATAACTTTTAGGTTACTACAATTTTGATCTAAGGTAAAATTATTTTGTATCATATATGGGTCATACTCAAAGATTGTTTAATTCATTATGTCGGTTTTTAAAGGTTGTTTTCATGATTGTAATTTGATTATAAATTATTAGTTTTATGATTCATTTGTTTTGATTAATAATGTACTTCCCTGGCGTGCCAGTTGATCTCATCGGCTGGACATGAAGATTTCATAGGTAAATTACTGCTGACTCAACTAATTAAAAGTTCTGGTTTCTGATTTTAGGTTTGATTATATTTGCATATTAGACACGTGGTATTTTTATTTAGTAGTCTTAATTCATCTGTCTGAAGTTTGCCGAGGATGTCTCAAATTATGTTATGAAGGAAAGATAGATATTTTTAAGAGCACTTCATGTCTTAACATCCAATCCATCAACATGCCACTTTAGTAGAGCAGTTACCTTTGACTAGAAGGTTATCGAACAAGGCTAAAAGTAGTCTAATCATGTTCACTCTATCAAGTGGGTCATTTTCAATTTTAGGGGCAATTTTTTCTATTAATGTAACGGAAAGTTAGTTTTGATGTAATAAATTGTTTTTGCAATGATCTAGAAACGTGGTTGAATATTCAGTTCAATTAGTAATTGTTTTTAGAAACTTTCATTGCAGCTAGCAGTTTTAAATAGATGTGTTCTTACGATTTATAGTTGTTTTATGTTAAAATAATAAGTGCCTCTAATGATTTTTCCAGTAACTTTTAAGCCAGTACCACTCTCCTAATCTCAGGTTTTGATACATATTTGTTATTCCTTCTAGGGCTTTTCCCTAGAAACCCCACGAAATTAGTTGTCATCCAAGATACTTCTCGATCAAGACAGATTTTATACCTGATTGCATTCTGAAACCCTTTACAAACACTTACATCACCCGCCTCACCGAGTTAGTCGGCAACCATTTTTGTTAGTACAATCAAGGTATTTTACTGAAACAAGATTTTTAGCTGAGTACTTCACCGAATTTTGCTCGTATTCATAGAACTCATAATATGAGATGTTCTAACTTGTGCTAAACTAAAGTAAATCATCATAGAATAGAACTAAGTATTTAACATACTACATACTTAATGAAATTTTATTTTACATTTAAATAAATACTGATTTCGATGGAAAGGTAATCAAACTTGTTAAATAAAAATTCGTATTACTTGAAACAACATAAGTAGTGTGGAGTCGTTTGAATTAGAAATTTTATAGGGCGTTTCTTAATAAGCGTAAAATAACGTAGTTGGAATTTAATATTTATGTGAGGAATGCAGAAATAGATCAATTGTGGGGATTTAACGTAACAAACTGCGATTGCTGATAATGGCCATTTAATATTCATAATATTCAATATATATATATATATATATATATATATATATATATATATTGCAGTGATTTCGGCTCTACAATCGAGTCCCACGCTTGGGAAACCATAAAATTACTGTGGACTCGGGATTATGCCCCTGCAAGTATTGAGCTACATAAATATTTTTCCTGAAAAGAAAATAAAAATTCCAATATCTCTAGAACTCCCCCTTATTTCAGCATACCACGGCTAGCTCTAAAATCTGCTTCTTCAGAGATACTTTCCATCCTCACTTATACTACCAAATAAACTTATCACTCAAATAATTCAACGAAACATACAACCTTTTAGTCATACAAATCAAAATTTTACGTCAATTATTTACACTTTCAAATAATAAATACAAATTGTCTTTTTCATATACCCTTTAAATTAACTTTTATGTTCATAAAATACATACCCAATGTGTCAAATCACTCTAGCACAAAGTAATAGCACACAATGTTCAAGCAATAACAAAAGAAACTAATTTCGTTACCTGGAATAGTTTTTTTCCCGTCTCTTCTGCAGATATTGTTCACCCAAAACCTCATCGTAGCATTTCATCACCTCTCTGCTATTTGTACATCAAACTCATTTCCAATCGCTATCCAATTCTCTGCAGACGCCTTCAATATTTCTACCCATATACTTGTCCAAAACAAATTAATCACCTTGCATATCTACCAAACACCCAGCATCCTCGTTCCAAAATTTATCTAGGCACGCTTACCTCAGTAACTTGCTCCGTTCGTTCTTTGTATGTAGCTACAGCACCGTTTACAATATAGCACCCACTCGTGCTTTCACACTTTTAATTAAATTCAGACGGATGTACTAACACCGATTTATAAAATTTTAAACTTAGATGTTATTGTAGAAGTAAGTGAAGAGCGAAGCGAAGTAAGAGCTCAGTGAAGTAAGAGCGCCCTACTACGTCTTCTAGTGTATTTATAATGGTAGAAACACACTTCCTGCACCCTATTTCAATCGAAAAGCACTCCCACCGTAACCGATTCTGAAAATTTTATATGCAACGAACTTTCTAAAACTCAGAATTCTCATTCCATCGTCGCTTTAGTCCGAAACACTGGTTAACAAATACAACGGTCGTGCTCTTCTTGAAATTTCTCTCATTCCACTCTATGATCGGCCAATCAAAAACATTTCTCCCATTCGTAGGTCTATCATCCAACTATGCTATCTTTGTCTAACTTATATTTACCGTCTCTTTTACAATCCCACTCTAGCAATATAAAATCGATATTGTGGTTGACCTCTAAATTTTGTCGCGTACTTTAAACGAGTGTTTTATCCAACGTCTCTATTTGTTTTGCTCGTCTAGCCTATGCTAATGGTATACCGTCTCAACTTGCTTTCAAACCACCTGTTATTTTCAGCCTTCACTACGACCGTTAACTCAAATTTCTATAGAATTATGTTCCAACGTACATTCTGGTTCCTTGAATTTGTTTTATTTATCTGTCCATCTTTCTATGAAGCGATTGTCCATTTAAAATTGTGCTTTCCATGTTGTTCAACCTATAGAATTTGTTAGGATTTATATTTAATAAACGCTTGTTTACTTAAATGGAAAATATGCGTTTACATTATTGATTTTATATACAAAAGCTCTCTTTATTATTTGATGTGCTTGATTTACAACTTTTAAAATATTAAAGCTAATTATATTTGTATCATCTTTGAGTTTTCACGTACTACAAAGCTTCTACACTTATGCAAATTTAACATTCCGATTTATTAATACAAATGTATGGTATTATTGGAGCGTAAATAAATTATTCTTATTTTCTATATACACGGTCGTTACTAACTTATTCTCTTGACTTACCTATCCCTCTTAACCTATAATTTACACAATAATATATATATATATATATATATATATATATATGTATATTCTTGTTAATATTTGGGTACACCCACCCTGACTATTTACTGAAAAGATAAAAATGATATTATGTGGATTCTTAACTTATTTTGCTTGTTTTCTCTTGCTAGATCAGTGACAAATAGGGATGGACTCGGGCTTGGGCTTTCGGGCCGCCCCGGCCCGGGCCCGGCCCGATTTCGGGCTCGAATCCGGGCCGGGCCGCTGAATACTTTATTCGGGCCGGGTTGGGCCTATCTTTTTTCGGGCCGAGCCGGGCCAAACGATTCGGGCCGGGCCGGGCCAAACGATTCGGGCCGGCCTGAAATTTTTGGGCCGAAAAACGCATGAGTAGATACTCCACTGTCCTTTCACTTCTATCTCACATTGAGTAAGTAAACGTTCTTAATTATATTTTCAAGAAGCGTCTTCATGAACCCATTAATAATCAGTTTTTCGCCTTGTTTAGTGTAAAGGAGACGTGGTATTATAACTCACTTCTTATTCCGAATATTTCTTTCTAGTTCTATTTAATGGCTCTCGTGTTGTACTTTAGGCAAGTTAAAAATGCCAGGAACATCGAACTAGGTGACTTATTCATAATTCAAAAGTTTGCACGATTTATATTATGTATTTGTATATACTTCAAATTTCAATCATGCGGCGAAAGTCGATATCATCAATTGCGTGTATAGTTTATGTATACTGCCTAAAACACCAGAGAGTTATTGCAATGTTTATTTTACCAATTTTTTAATAAAGTTTTCTCTTATTTGACATTTACACATGTGCAATTAACACACCTTTAATGTTTGTACTGTATTAAAATACAGGACATCTTTATTTAATTTAAATACAGGCAAGGAATGCTTTTTATTTAAGGCGCCTTAATTTTGACATATACCAAATGCCAAACGTACAAACTTACATTTAATTGTCTGCTTTCTGTATAGATATTGTGAAATTAAATGGCTTATTGTAGTGTTGTTTCCGTTATTAAATTTAGAGGTATAATGTTCAAGTTTATAACACGAAGAAGATATAAAACGTCAACGCTCTAAATACGAGGATGCTGTTTTGTAATGCTTTTCCTAGAAGTAAACTGTAAAAATCCTTTTGAAAACAGAAATGCTATATGCTTGGAAAGGAGTAAAAACAGTGTCTTGAAGTAATCACGAAGAGTATTCCGTGAAAACATTTTGACAACACATACAAATGTTATCGAATCAGTGGGAAATGAAAGACCCAAATAATAAAAAAGGTTCATTTTTGCGTGAATAGAATATTTTGGATTTTTTTCCAATATAGTTAAACATGTTTTATAGGTCACCTAATCACAAAAGAGATTAATTCTTTATTCATTTTTAAAACATAACCTATAGATATAGAATACTAAATATTTATGTCAAAATAAAGAGTAAAGGAAAAACACTTGCTCTGAAATAGTGTAGGAAATTGAACTATGTAGTACTGTCAGTGTTTTAAATATATCATTTCCATAGCAACGTGTGACGTAAAGCCATTATATAAACATATAAATTCTAGCTATAGCTTAAAAAGTTAAGTGAAAAAAATTTGTAATAAAACCATGCACGGTTGCACCTAGACCACGAAATTATTTTAGCGACCTCGAGATTATATTGCTTCTGTCGCAAGCGATCTATGCGATAAACTTTCTCTCGGTATGCTAAAAAACAATTTCGCGGCCCTGATATACAAATAACTATTTAAACGCTGCCATGTAGTATATATTAATAAGCGTTAGATTCCGTACCGCTGCATGTATTTTAAAATAACGATTTCAATAAAACTTTCGAAAACAATACGTTAATCGTCTATTCGTAGACTATAGTTATAACAGACACTTCTAGGGTACATGAAATTTTGAATTTCATACTTTGATTACTTTGATATTATCACCAGTAACGTAACTAGCCTTTCGTTGGGAGGGAGGGGGGACTGAACAGCCATTTTCTAAATACAACTTTATTTTTAGTGTTTTCTGAACACTCTCCTTGGGGCGGGCTAGAATATTTAGGGGGAGGGTGGTAGCCTTCTAAGTACCCTATCCCCTAGCTACGTGCATGATTATCACTTAATTTATTATTGAATAGTAGAATTTGGCTGCAGATATAGTTTTCTATTTATTGCGGGAAAATGTATAATAATGCCAAATCGAACTCGTGCCATAAAAAAAGAATAAAGAAAATAACATTTTATTGGTATATAAAAAGATCTATGTACTGATGTATACCTTTTGGTAATATTTTTTAAAAACTTTTCAACCTTAAACAATTACTTCATTTTACTTCTATTCCATCAGATAATATGTACTTATAAAGAATAAAATATCCACTACATACCACAATTTGACAATCCAACTTTTTTTAAGCAAACATTCGGTATATTATTTGACTTTCCGGTTCCTTAAGTTCTAATAACATTAGGTACCAATTTTCAATCGCTTGAGATATTAACCGATGAAGTTTAGTTCCGTTTATCTATGACCTATACACAATTTATATAATTTTTTAGCATTCAGTAATTAACCAAAAGTGATAAATCTTGAACTTGGGCACGATTTGTCAGTCGGTCAAATAAAAATTTAAAAGAACTAGAACAAAGACAGTCAAATTATAGATCAAAGTTCAATTCCAAAAGTTTCAGTTCCTCAAAGTAAAAATAGGCTATAAAAATCCGTCTGTAATAATTTCATAAAGATTGTAAATTGCTAAACATTTTGTACTTTTGATACATATTTCTAGGATTTTTCAAAGAATCAAAAATCAAGTGATATATTACGGTATGTTCCACAAGTATCTCGATTGTAACTCAAAATCATTATACTCTTAAATCAAACAAAAGAGTGATAGTTACTTGTTGAACACAACTAAAATAAAATCTTCTCATTCACCGAATGAAAGTCGGGCCGGCCCGAAATTTCGGGCCGGGCCGTCAGTTTTTATTTCGGGCCGGGCCGGTCACTCTTCTGCGTCGGGCCGGGCCGTGCTTATTAAAAGTCCGGCCCGGCCCGAGTCCATCCCTAGTGACAAATATGCTGTGGACTTTACGAAAATGAAATGAAACAAAGAAATCTCAAGAAACATTTATGAACAATCCTCAATACATTCAAAAACATCTTTCTTTTACACATTATCTAAGACCTCTATTAACACACACAGATATAAAGAAAGCTTAGAAATACAATTTACAGCTTAAATTTAGAAAGAAACTACATTTTATCACTACTTACATATTAATACAATCTTCACTTAATTCTTGTTGATAATTTTCATGGATAATTTAAATTTTCTTCTATTACATCATCTTAGTGTAGGTGATCAGCAATGTAGAGCAGAAATTTTTGTAAGGATCAAAACACCTTGAGATCTGACCTCAAAATTGCCAAAATGAACTATCCATTCACAAATAATTTTCTATACACAAAATAAAAACTTATACTAGCTTAATCTACTTAATAATACATGAATTGACCCATTAGTTTTAAACAAATTTATGCTTGCACTTTTAATCATCAAATTTTTGCTGATATTCTTGCCTCTATGCCCAACTATCTTCGCGTATAATTGCTATTTAAAAGATCGTTTCCATTGGAATTAATGGCATCGAAAAATTCCTGGTTCCAAATTTTTAGAATTCCATTTTTTAATCAATCTTTATATGTCGAAGTATCAGTTTTAAAAAGTACATTTATTTTTAGTTGATTAAAAATAGCTGGTGACCATGCACAAAGATAACTTATTATTTATATTGTAGCAATAAATTGTCGTTGCACTCCATAAAATAATTGTCTATCAATTATCGCATGTCGAAGTTTATGTTCAAATCTTAAATAAATCTTGAATGCCTTTGCATTACTTCCGCCTTTTATATAAACCCATTGTTAATACGTCATTTTCTCCCAAACTTCGATGTATGAGTGAACCTCATGATGTAAAAATTAACTGCAAGTTCGTGTTTATTATCTCTAACGGCCAGTCAGTTTTAATTTATTGCAATCATAAAAAGTTTCCCATTCTTTCTTTAGGCCTTCGGACATTATCAATAATTAATGTCTTAAATTTAAATATATATATATATATATATATATATATAAAGTAAGATGTATATGTAAACAAACTCTTATGAAAATAATAAGAGCCATTGACAAATACAAATCGGGCTGGTAGTTATATAGCCATTAACAAAACATTAGCTTTATTAATTCATAGGGAGGAAACATCCACTGACCAATGGTTTCGACATTAGCCTCATCAGAGTGGACTGTTCCCAAGAACCCTATGAAGTAATCGGCTATTATAATGATATAATTTCGAAACAATCACTGTACTATGGCAAAAGTAAATAAAACCGCCATCAGGTGATAAAACACCAACACTACTAAAGTGTGGAAGTACAGAATTGAACCGAAACTACATAATAAATTTTGAAAATGACTATAAAGTACGTTGGGCCTTTGACACATATTCCGCAAATCTCAAAGGCCCAACGTCTTTTATAGTCATTTTCAAAATTTATTATGTAGTTTCGTTCAATCTGTACTTCCACACTTTAGTAGTGTTGGTGTTTTATCACCTGATGGCGGTTTTATTTACTTTTGCCATAGTACAGTGATTGTTTCGAAATTATATCATTATAATAGCTTCGAATTCATAGGGTTCTTGGGAACAGTCCACTCTGATGAGGCTAACAAGCTGAAACCATTGGTCAGTGGATGTTTCTCCTTATGAATTAATAAAGCTAATGTTTTGTTAATGGCTATATAACTACCAGCCCGATTTGTATTTGTCAATGGCTCTTATTATTTTCATAAGAGTTTGTTTACATATACATCTTACTTTATATACTATTTTCTTATTGCGGACTGCAAATAACTTGTCTTTGTTATATATATATATATATATATATATATATATATATATATATAGATACTTAGGCCACTTTCAAAGTAAACGGCTCACTTATTGAACTAATTCTGAAAACCTATGTGTTCAGAATTATCGTATTTCTTCGGAATATAAGTAACCTCAAATGCTTTATTGATAAATAACTTGAAGTTGTACATGTAACCACTGGCAACCGGAAATAATTGACAAATGGCTTAGGCCACATTCAAAATAAACGGCTCAAATATTTACACACGGATTAACGAATGCTTTAGTATTTTCACTGATTTTAAAATTGGGCTTCGTTCTTAAATGGTATGTGTCAATATTATACGTCGGATCTTCACTTATGTGCTAAAGGAATTTTATAAGAATATTATAAAGGGCAATAATTAAATATTGGAAAATTTTATTTTTCTGTTTTCTCACAGAATGTAGTGGTTAATGACTTCCTTATCACATGTGGTGCTCAATGACTTTTTATGACCTTATCACATTAATAAATATGTATATATATATATATATATATATATATATATTGATGTGATTAAGAGGTCAATGAGCATCATATTCTGTAAATGAAACGATCCAAAACCAAAGAAAATCCTAAATTTCCTAATACTTAATTTTCTGTAAAGAAACACTCTGTTCATAATATTTTAGTAATATGATATGCTTAGTATAATTTATTTTATTACATAAATGAAACTCTTGAAAATATAAAATCATTCCTTGATAATAAAACCCATTTCTATTTAAAGAAAACACTGTCATTTAAAAATGATGTAAATATTCGTCTTCTTAAAGACATGAAATACCATTTGCGTAACTTGATCAGAAGTATTAAATAACATTACGCTTCTATTGAAGACCTTATTAAAAGGTACTCCTCATTGTACAACTTTGTTTTTGGCAAACATTTAACAAGAAGTTTGAACACTATTTTTCTAGAGTTCTATTTCTAACGTAAAATCCAATTTTGGAACAAGCTACTATTCTAGATTGTTCTAATGTTGAAAAATCAATTCAGTAGCGAAAATCCATATATCAATAAACAAATGCCATAATTATCTCTTACTATAACAGTTGAAATGTGATAACACGCTTTATTACCATAATTTAGATAAGATAAGACGTGTAAAGACCATAAATCACAAATGACATTTAATTATTTTGTGTGATAACAAACAATGTGAATGAACAACCCATTTAGTAGAACGTGTTAAGACTTTAATGGCCCATAAATTATAATCGAGTGCGATAATGACAAGCATTACTTTGAACAGTACCAATTGATGTACAAATATAAATTTTACAACCTAGTAAATTAATATAACAGCTACTTTAAGCATGTAAAACTAATTAATTTCTAGGTAATTATTACATCAGCTGTGAGTCATATCACCTACAGAAGTGTAGAAGATTCCGGAACTTAATCATTTTATATAAAAGCCAGTAAATAATTAGGGGAAGATTATTCAGTCAAGATTGGTCATTCCGAACAGTTGTTCTGTTTATAATGGCACTTGCCAATAATTGTTTAACAATCGACTAAGAGTTGTAATTGAAATTGTGTGCATGATCTTTTTTTTAAAGTATAAAAATAAAATCTATTAAAATATGTTCGATTTAAATGGGAAGGAGAACTATGGATTTAATCAACGAATTAATGGAAACAAAAGAAGGAATTGAAATATGATTTTTTGATGCACTTATTATGGTGTACAAAATCTAGATAGAAATTTGATCAATGACTTGACTAAAGAATTTATTTTGAAAACACAAGTATATCTTTGTTTAAATCTTTTGAAGGAAATTACATAATAGAATTAATTTAAGTAAGTTAAATTACACAAGGGTGTGGCATATAGATATTTGTCTGTCAAAGAATATTGTAAGCCTGTTGGTTCAAGTCAATAAGTTCGACCATTATCAAAGGTTATGAAGTGGTATCTAATCAGCTACATTTTCGGAGGTAAGAGAGATTATTGCAATTATCAATCCCATTTTAATGTGTACATAGTGTGACTTACATAAGAAAGGTCTGGGAGAGACTGTATGCTCTCTACATTAATCTATAGAAAATATGAAATGTTTGTTTTTGATTTAAGATGTCTTCGTTTATGGTTTTAATGTTTGTGCGTAAGTAATTTTTATGGATAACGTGTGTTGAAGTAAGATGTTTGTGAATGTAACGATTATTATAATTTGAAGGATCGTTTATAAATATTTAATGCGATCATAATTGTGATGTTGAAATTTTGTTGTTTCATTCCATCTCAGCCAGTTAGATAGTATGGGCATCTTCGGGCAATACATCATATCAGATCAATTTTGTTTTCATAATCTTTTATTGAAGCCCAGCATAGGGACACATTTTCCATAGCTACACAGTTCACAGTGTGTGGTTAAATTATTATATTTAATTTTAAGTGCACCACAGTGTTCTTAATCATTATTTCGATTGTCAATTTGGTGATTTATCGTAACCTATCTGTGATGATTCTTGTTTTACTTGTAATTCGCAACTATTATTTTTATTGTATCTTTACTGATTAATTTAGATCGAATTATATACTACAGGACATTTTATTAATATGCAATTAATCAACATATTGACAGTAATACCTTACAAGAAGATAAATGTAACCATTTAGTTTAACACCCTTTAAAATTTCTTGGAACTGAATATTTGCTGAATCTTATACTATTTTTTATGTAACTGTTCAATTTAAGAAGTAATTTGGAGCATTTGATTTTTAAAACATGTCCAAGACCTGACTGTCTGTCGCTTGTGATCTTTACAAAATATAATTATTGTATTCAGGTACAACCAGAGTCTCGACCTGTTCATAAATTGCCAAAACTATCTGATTTTAAGACTGTTGAAGATTTAAGTGATCTGTCTGTTAAACAATTAAAAGAACTTTTAACATTAAATCGAGTTGATTACAAAGGCTGTGTAGAAAAAAGCGAACTACTTGATCGTGCGATGCGTTTATGGCTGGATAGGAATATGCACAAAAAAGAAGGTTTACTTATTGTAGAGTAAATATTCATTAATTAATGCTTAGCTTGTATAGATCTGGAAGAGGCGCCTGTGGACGAGTTATGCAAAATTTGTATGGACGCACCACTAGATTGTGTTATATTAGAATGTGGTCATGTGGCAACTTGTGTTGACTGTGGCAAACAATTAGCTGAATGCCCTATTTGCCGGCAGTTTGTAACCCGAGTAGTGCGGACATTTAAAGCATAATTAGCATTTGTTTGCCATGAAATTGCATTCAAAATATATTCCAATGAAGACATTCGCATCATTCTACTTATTCCTGCACTGTATTTTTAAATCACTTTATCCTTTAAATTGTGCTTAAATCCTGCAAAATCTATGTTGTATCTTTCAGGTGAATATATGTAATACGAGAAAAGATTACGTGTTAAGTTTAAGGCAAGAGTGAAATTATTTATTGTCTCATCAACATGTTTTGATAATAAAATAGGATAAATTAGATGCACTTTTTAAAGTTGAAATGAATACTTTGTGAAAAAGCAAATTGTTCAAAGTTTCACTTTCGAATTTTTAAACTTTATAGTAGCTCTGCTCTTTTAAAGGGCAGAAGAATATTAAAATTCTTTAACAACTGTTAATTATGTATATTGCTTTAGAAGAATTAAAAGGAATTTATCTTATGCTCTTGTATTTAAATATTATTAAGTCTATTTTTGGAATCTTGCTATTATGTTCCTTTTTTTTAATTCATAGTTTTAGATGTAAGCACCAAAAAAGATAATATTTTAATCTGTATGTGATACAAAAAGAGTGAACTTTTGTTCTACTTATAAAACATTACCTGTGTTATATTGTTATACTCAATAGAAGTTATTCTATTTTGTATATTGTATATTTTTAGAAAAGACGTTCCAATTATTTTTATTTGATTTTATTCCTCTTTTTAGTGATTCTGCTAGTAATTTATTTTTAAGTTACTTTTATCGTATGCATTACTGAAAAGATCCACCTTTTTATAATAATAATATTATACTTCATATATGCTGGTTTAGTTATCTTCGTTGTAATATGCAAATAATTTGGGAAAATAGACGTATTACAAAAGTAATTAAAAGAAGGTGCAGCAGGATGATAGCTCATACCTTGAGGAATGAAGGAATGGTTAGCACCGTAATAGATTATATTAAGAAATACGTTAGGTAAAGATGTAGCTCCAGAATGAGAAACAGTGGAGAACTGTGTTAATTCAATTTTAAGGTTTGTAACCAAGTGAAAGTATATAACTTAACGTTGATTGTAAGTTATTTCATTCATCAATAACTTCTTTCGTTTTAGGTCCAGTTAAATTGTTTTGAACTCATGTTCCACAACATTATTCAATGTGAATTTTGTTTGAAAAAATTTTTTGGTGAAGTGCAGTATTTATTCTATGCTCAATTTAGAAATTTTTTAGTCGAATTGAAATTGTAGTCATTATCTCCCGACTAGGGCCCATCATTTGTAATTTGAATATTTACCTACCGCGTGAGGGTATCCAATTAACAATAAATAATAAATGGGAAGGACCTCTAACACTAGAGTACCCTCACGTTTCGGGACAATGCCTCGCAAGCTGCTGCAGTCGGTGAGAAGGGGAGGTTCATTAAACAACAACACACTAAGACAAAATTCCAATTGTTTTATTAAATGGGCTACTAACTAACTTAACCTAATTACATATGCATACAAAATTATACAGTAATTAACATTATTTACAATAGGGCGCCACCATGGGAATTAAACGGCCCATGGACCGATCATGTAATAGCTCTCGTCGCACTTTGTTCGTGGCGATGAACCAAGATTGCAGGACAGAAAATACTTCACTTCACAGGGCAAATCTTATAAAGTCTCCGGCTAGCACAAACACAACTTAACTAAACAATTCTAAAGTCCTTATTTTATGAATATTAACAACAGTTCTGGGTGCAAACACCCCAATACATATAATTAATTAACGCTACCGTAGTCTAACTAACTTGCATACTGAAACGACCTTCCTTTAATCACGGGGTCATCAATAACAGGAAAAACATGACCTTCACACGGGTCAAATAGTACAGTAACGGAATTCGTGGCTTAGTTATTAACAAGCCTCGGACAACGTCGAAACACAATAAAATAAGAAACCCTTCAAAAGATGCGGTCTTTAACAATAACCTAACGGGATTAAATTACTGGAACGGAGCTTTAACCCAAAGTTGTATGTTATGAAAGCCGACAGATATTGTATTTAAACAAATAAATTACTTATGATGCATAACACAGCCTTGAGTTCATAGTAATACCATATATAATAATTACTTACTCAGAGAAATAAACTAACTTTGAACATAACGGCACGCACTTGAATTCAGAGAAATAAAACACTTACTCAATCTTGCAAGTCCGCGAGCTTTAGACTCTAACGCATCTGGAAATAAACAACCCCGATTACCACCGGCTGGCATCCTTATATACATTTAAGTTAATTGAAAAATAACCCTTTCTTGGCTCTCATACTCGGCTTAGGATACGCCGGTCGTAAATCTTTAAGAATAATTAAACTGCCAATTGCCCTAAGATAGCCACACAAGTAGATCTCGAACTAATTTTAGTTGAGTACTCCGCTAATTGAAAAATTGCTTCCGACCACCCTGACATAAATAGGATCCTAAAACATGATTGACATCTAATCATAGATAGCAACTAATCTGACATGTATAGTGCCTTTGAAGTAAAGTGCCTTTAGAAAAATTGATTAACTCTTGGATTAGACCTTCCTGGAAACTTCGCTAGGACGCTACTTGGGTAGTCTTGCAACCGTTACAATTACAGACATATTTATGCTACCAGACCTTCATTCTAATAATTAGAATGCTAAAATTAAACTAGAAAATAACTATTTTTAGAAATCATAGAACTAATTAGAGCGTATTAAAACAGTATGTTACACATTGATGGTTGGCTATTTAAGCGATCAAATTTTGATATTGTATAAATGGCTTTTAAAAATTTCCATTATTAGTTTCAAAAAATTTTGGTATTAGTGCTTTGAAAGGTCAAACATTGACCCCCATAAATATTGAATAATTGTCATAAATTGTTCATATGCCGACACTATATTTTGTTTCATTTTGTAAAGCCGTTCTCTTACTTATTAATTGTTATTAATGTTTTATCCAGATTAACTCATTTTTCGTGTCTCTATACACGGTTGTTACGGTAAAACCATGGGTCAGGAAGAAAAGTAAACGTTGGGGACAAAAATGGTACCCGTAATACAAAAAAAGGAACCGACGGCTAGCAGTAGTCGTAGATTGGGGGGTGGGTAGGACTAATATAATCAAGAATTGACCATGAAACCATTTGTATCCCATAGGCCATAGTATACCACGACAGCACGAATTTCTATGTACCAACCTATAAGTAACAAAAAAAAGCACAGCATATTACTAAAGCTCGGTTTATTATTAACAGGTAGAAAATAACTCCTAAGTATGTTTTGAGTGTTTTACAAGTCACAAAAAGAAAAAAAACGATCTTAAGACTGTAGTGCACACTCACAGTCAAGCGGAAATATCAGTGACTTGATGTTAAATATTACTAAAGTTTATGAGCTCCCTATCGTGATCACGTAATACAAAATTATCCCTACCGGCAAATCTCTAAAAATAAGGGATTAAAAATCCTCATTTAGTACACCATACGTCCGGCAATTGGTACATAAGTTGTTGTCGTAAAAGCTATTTTCTGCTCTGGTTAGGCCCAAAAGCAGTAACTTTGGACAAAAAAATAAAACACATGATAATACGTGGACTACAAAAGTACTAATTACGACGGCATATTCGCCACTAAGCTTTAGTAGTATCCTGCAGTAGTAAATTTTAAGGACACAGATAAGCACTTGACAATGGTAACAGCAATACTTCCTGAAGGGAATGGTTAACTTATCAATAGCCACTGTTAGTAGGTTAATAGAATATTTACAGGCAGCCTCCGTAAAATCTTTAAGAGAGCTACCGCATTAGTGATGTATTAGAGCTTCAAAAACTCACGCGGGATTCCAAGTTCCTGTACTCTTCGTAACAGTAGAACGGACTTTATCCCAAGTATAATTTCGTATCCACTGAAGTCGTTCACCGGGTCATCGGTCTTATAAGCAAGCAGAGTGTAATCCAATCAGCACCAAAACTAGTTACTATAAGCGATAGGATAAAATAAGACCAAAAAAAAAGAACAAGCCGCAGGTGGTAAAGAGCTAGAAGTAACAATTATGTAGCCAAACAGAAAATAGTTTTCACACTTACCAAATACACCGGAAGTACAGAAAATCAGCAAAACCACGTGTATTTGCTATTCAGGACAGATTGAAAGTAACCATCGAGTGTTGTTCGCCACACAAAAATTCAGAAAAACGAGAGTGTTGTACTCGCTTGCTATTTTATTAGCACGTAATCTCCACACCAATATGTTGATATCAAACATACGAAGGTGATAAGCACTTCGAAACAAGCTTTATCGGTGAAGTAGGATTCATTATTTCAAAGAGTCTTTAGATGGAAGTAATCTAGAATCAATTATACGCGGTCGTATGGTATAACCCGATAACAGATGCCTAAAACAAGGTACTGACTATAATTATAGCATAAACTTTACGTTTCAAGCAACTAGATTTGCGTTAAATTGCATACAAATCGGAAACTATTCTGAAGTAGTCAATTTCTACACACGGCGCTCCAAGGAACGATGTAATTTAAGTACGTTGACAGGAAGGGAGCGTAACACGGTGTCAACTTGAATTCTGAACATACAGAATTCTTATGTAAAATCAAACGATTTTATTAGCTCTCCTAATTATTTAGTAATAAAATTGCAGAGTAAACATTATTTAGAAATATACACCTCTTTCAAACACTGCTGCAATCAGATTTTAAATCGGTTGTCGTTTTTGAGAAATTAAAGAAAAAGCTTTTATTTAATAACATTATTTATCATCTTCACTGTGACTGTGACAGTACTGTTGTAATGTATTTATATAAGTTCCTTTCTAATTTAATCATCTTTTATATAATATTTCACACTTCTTTAACACAATCAGTTAATTTAACATTATAAATTGGATTATTACTCTGTTGAAGAAAAGGTAATGTTTGTAAAATTGTACTATTCTTGACCACTAAATTCCATCTCTTAGAACCATTACAAATATAGAGATTTTTACATGTACAAGGAGTTTAAATAAACCTTGTGTCTCAGGTTGCATGACCTGTACGGGATAGTGAACAAGATTTCAAAATATTAATATCTTGTGGAAAACAAAAACAATAGTGTATGAAAGATTAGCTGTAGTTTAGAAGGTTCTCGCACTACTGTGCACATTGTTTTAAAAAACAAACTCCACAGTTCAAATCTTTTAAGTACAGTAGGCTGCAAGAACTTGACGTATAAGGTAAATGTGAAAGAATGCAGTTTTGCGAGACAACGATCAATTATGGTAGTAACTTTTTAGGTCACATTATTTATGGAGAAATGTTCGTTCTTAACCTATGAAATACACAAGCGACAAAATGTTTGATAGTGGAGTTGGGAAAATTTGTACCTATTGGTAAAGAAAAAAACTCGGTATCATAAGACAATTAATTTTTAAACTTAAAGCGATCCTTGTTTAAGAAAAAGAAAATATACCACTTTTGTTATCATGAATTTAAATTTGGGTAAAAATGTATAACTTGCCGATTCGTTCGACGATATTAAAGTTATTGCATATTCTACCGATCCTCCACCCACAAAAATTGAATCGTTGCGAATTCGTTCACGTTTGATTCATTTAAAACGTCTCTATGCTCTTTCAAAACTGAAAACTAAAATTGAATTTATGTTCAATTTACTGCTTATTTATTGAAAGATTTGTACGGAAACTGCTTTAGATTTAAATTTATGTTTATCTGCTGATAACGAAGAAGCCCGTAGCTGTAGGTAAATGGAATTCAACTTTTTCAGACTATAATTAAAAAATGATCTTTGACTTCATTTTTCGAAAGGATCGATGATCTAAAAACATCTAGAAATTGTAGCGATCAACAGCTGTTAAAAAGTACCGCTTTCTGATAGTGCCTTAATATTTTAGACACCAAATCTATAGTTGGCCAGATCTAGTAGAGCTCTTAAAAAAGATTTTGCTACCTTTGATAATTATGAAATTCTATCTCAAGTTCGCACTCGTTTCCAAGCTCCATACGAAAATGTTTTATCCTATATTATAGAGGTACAAATATTGTTTAACAGATTAAATAAAAAAACCTGATGAAACCAAAATTCAGGCTCGATTGATAATTTAAATATCTACTATTCTGAACATTTAGCTCTTCAAAAATTGGTTCTATCTATCATTTTAAGGAAGTTTAACAAGAAGTACCATCCTTCAGTAAAGCCTCAACCAAACGTGTCTTACAGTAATGATTTTCCTCATAACTGTAATAAGTTTTCTTCTCCAATTTCGAATACCGAGGGAACTAGTTCCATTTCTTGTTGGAATTGCCAAAAAGCTGATCACACCTATACCAATTGTATCGAACCTCGAAATAATTTTGTTATGGTTATGCAACATCTAATGTTTCGGAATAGTACCAAAAGAATGCTTTTTCTCAGGGCGTATGCGTTCCTCCTTCACAAAATCGACCACCACTAGCATGACAAAATCACAATCGATGCACAAATTAAATTTAAATTCTGTCATCTTTACCTCTTTTTTCGAAAAATGTCGATCCTGTTTCTAGTAATTTACCTTCAACGAGAAATTCTATTCTTTTAACTGGAATGTGTCGTACAACTCCTCGAATGATTTAATTAGTTAAAAACCGTATATGGTTTTCATCTTTCTAATTCTTGCTCCACAGAACTTAAAACTAAATTTTTTGATAATCATCTACACTCGCCTATCTCTATTGCCTTTCTTTTCGTTGATGCACTGTTGGACACTGGTTCTAATTCGTTTTTAATTAATGCTACAGGCTACGCCAATTAACGAAACAAAAAATTGATTTTGAAATAATACCTCAAAATACCACTATAATTATTACTGATTCAGGTCAAGTTAATGTAACCAGATGTGGTAAATTCAAGATGGCCGAAACTAAAGAGCTTTCTGATGATACTGAGCCTAAAAGTTGTATTTATTGTGATAAAAGTGCTGTGAATAAATATCTACAGTGTAAAATTTGTAAAGATAGAGTTCATCTATCGCAGTGGTAGAAAGGGTGCTGTTAGTTACCTATGTGATAAGTGCAATCACAACAATTTCACCATATGTGCAACTAATGAATCTGCCCCAAATATTTTGGAATATACTAAACATATCCATTGTGATGAAGTAATTAACTTTATAAAGAGTACCGAGTTTGAAAATGTTGGGGTTCTTGTTGAATCCAAAACTAAAGAATTGATGGATGAATTGGTAGAATTAAAATTATTAATAAAACATTTGAAAGTTAGCAACACTGACATAAGACTGCTAACAAACCCAAGTGATAAACATTTGCTTAGCCAGGTGTCAACAACTTTTATGCCTAAAGATACTGTTACCTTTGCATCAATTGCTAAAAAAGGAATAAATACTCAAGAAAAAGTTTTTAGTTTACCCGATGCTATTATTCTGATAGTCCAGTTACTATTACTACTGATAGGTCTGATGTACCTGCTTGCTCCCTGGATGATAATGTTAATCCTGTTAAACAAATTATCTCACACAAGCAATTACACGAGGCACTTCTTCTGTTAAAATGCAAGAAGTTATTGATCTTGCACTTACACCACATCTTAAAAAACCAGCCACTTATGACTTTGTTTCTAGTAAAATAGTTGATGATAATTTAATTTTAATTGTTAAACCAAAGAATAAACAGTCATCGGATCTTACTGTGGGTGATGTAAGCAAGACTATAATGCTTAATAAAAGGAGAATTCGTATTAACTCTATCAAACGTGGAATTAATGGTGTTGCAACATTCCATTGTGCTGGACAGTTACTTGATTTAATTAATACAAAACTTGCCAATAAATATGTAAGTCTTACTTTTAAAAGGATTAACCCCAAAATAATTATTTTTGGTGGTTTTAAAGATAAACTTCCATCTAACAATTGATGAATTAAATGATCATATTATTAGCATTAATGACATGGACACAAATGTTACTGATTTCTGCTGTAAAGTAGTCCGTAAAATTGATGTTCAAAATAATGTCATTAATATTGTGCTTGAAGTTGATCCAATTACATTTAATGCAGTTATGATTGAAAGTAAATTATATATTGGTTTAAAGCAATGTACGATCAAGGAATCTTTCCATGTTAGAAGGTGCTTCAAATGCGCATCTATAGGTCACAATTCGAATGAGTGCAAGAATGGCATTCCTGTCTGCTCATTATGCGCTGAGGGCCATGACACTAAGTTGTGCACTGCTACTCAGCTCAAATGCGGAAACTGTATTCGCTTTAACAATACCACTAAACAAACCAGGTCTATGTTGCATGCTGCATCAGATCCGCATTGCCCATCTTATATATCGGCTGTTGACAAATTTGAAAAGTCGTACCAAGTATATCCAGATTCCAAAGTAGCAATTAAGTAGAAGGAATATGCCAAAGAACAAGAACATCTCTTGGTGCTACTTCCAAAATGTCCGAAGCATTAGAAGTAAACTTATTCCTTTCTTTGCAGCTGTCCACGACTGTGAATATGATATTATTGCATTAGTGGAGACGTGGCTAACTGTTGATATAATGGATTCAGAAATTTTTTCGGAGCAGTATGTTGTATACAGATCAGATCATAACTGTCATGACACTGGTCTCATAGTGCTGGTGGATCTTTGCTTGCCATAAGGAATTGTTATTCATCACGGTGTCTAGACTTAACTGTTATTAAGTGCAATTTGTCTGGTATTGATATTGTCGGATGTAAATGCAATATTAAGTTTAAATCTGTTTACATTTTTGTAATTTACATTCCACCGTCGATACCTATTCTCATGCTGGAAATGTTACTGGAATACTTAGACAAATATGCCTTGCATCAAATTTTGATTTTGGCCGATTTTAATGTACCATTTTATAATAGTAAATGTTACAAAGATGATAAAGCACGGTTACTTCAGAATTTTGAGCGATTTCTAGATGTGGTACAATACAACAGTATTGTTAATTGTAAAGGTAGATTACTAGATTTAATTTTTTCTAACATTTCTTGTGATATTACTGAAGATCAGTCACCTTTGATTAAACCTGATATCTACCACCCACCTCTCCAGATACATCTAGCTGCTACACTATCAAGTAGTAAATTCCCCCTTGGAGATGCTAAAATATATAATTTTAGGAAAGCCGATTATATGAATTTGTATCAAGCTTTACTAATGACTAACTGGTCCTTTCTTGATAATTTTGTTAGCTCGAATGATGCCTGTAATGCATTCTATGATACGTTATTGGGCCTTCTTGATAAATACGTCCCTTTATATAAACCCAATAGGCATAACTTTCCAAAATGGTTCACACCAGAAATTATTAGTCTAATTAGACAGAAAAATACTGCTTTCAGAAAGTACAATTGCTGGGGTACTGTTTATTATTACTTTGAATTGAAGAGGTTATGTGCTTTGTCCAAAAGTCTGATCCTGAAGTCGTATAGTAATTATGTCCGACTAATGGAGGATAAACTTAGGGATGATCCTAATTCATTTTGGTCCTTTATTTGTACTAAACGTGCTAAAACCCGTATACCAGCCAAGTTATTCTATGAAGATCATTTTTATGATACCCTTGGGTCAATTGTCGAAGCTTTTAGAAGGCACTTCAGCAGTGTTTATATACCTCGTGTAAACCCGTATATCATAGGTTGTGAGGGTGTAAATGCAAGGACTGACTTAAATTTGAATTTAAAAGATATTTCTGCTTCTGAGGTTGAACTTTGCATGCGTAAATTCAAGAACACATTCATATCAGGAAATGATCAAATTCCTTCTTTTTTAATTAGGGATTGTGTAGGAGTGTTAGCTTACCCGTTATCATTGATCTTCAGTTTATCACTTAAAACTTCTTCTTTTCCTGCAAAATGGAAATCTTCTTTAATTTGTCGTTCTGAAAGAAGGTGACTCAGCGTGTATTAAATATTACCGGCCTATATCTATTTTGTCCAACTTCTGCAAAGTTTTTGAGATGATTCTTTTCACTCATATTTTCTCAGCCGTTAAACATATCATTTCCCCATCTCAGCATGGATTTTTTTCCAAAAGGTCGACGACAACTAATCTGTTACATATTACCCAAGTCATCTCTGAAGCTTTGGATGCTAATGGTCAGATAGATGTAATATACACCAATATATCTAAGGCCTTTGGCCATATCAATCACTTTATCTTGTTATCAAAATTATATTCCTTTGGGTGCAGTTCTGCCCTAATAAAATTTTTTGGTTCTTATTTAGAAGAACGTATCCAGTATGTTACTTATAATGGTTTTAAATCTAAATCTTTTCTTGCTAGTTCGGGTGTTCCTCAAGGTTCCAACCTGGGACCCCTCTTATTTCTTATTTTCTTTAATGATGTGGTTGAGAATATCAGTTGTGGTAAACTACAATATACTGATGATCTGAAACTGTTTTTACAGATTCACTCGCTAGAGGATTGTCATAAATTACAAGGACAGTTGCAGCAGTTTACTGATTGGTGCAACAGTAATATGTTAAATCTTAACCCTAATAAATGCCATGTTGTTACGTATACCAGAAAATTAAAATCTACTGTTTTCACATACTGCATTGAATCACATATTCTACAGAGGAATTATAAGACTAGTGATCTTGGAGTTTTATTTGACTCGTCACTTACATTTACCCCTCATATCAACAAAACTGTTAATGGATCTTTCAAGATATTAGGGTTTATTATGACATTGCAAAAATTTTTCAAGTATTGAGGTTTTTAAAATCTTATATCTAACACTAGTCGGTCTAAATTAGAATATTGCTGCATTATTTGGTCCCCACTTTATGAGTGCCACAAAGCACTGATTGAGTCTGTCCAGCGAAAATTTCTTAAGTTTCTTATCTAGGATGCTTATCCTAAAATTTTACATTTTCTTATCCCTCTATCTCCATTTTCAACCTTATTTTTTTCCTATGTTGATAGTCCCGAGACAACCGTCCATCACATAAGAGTGGTGCTTCCCTACTCTAGGCTGCTGTCTACATATTGACCCGAAGACGAGCACAAGCAAAATATAAATAAATCTTTTCAAAATAATAATCAAAATTTATCTCATAATAGTTCTGTAGTTTATAAGGTTACTCTAGTTGCAAAATGGGGAACAACATTTAATGGCGATACTTCGGTAAACGCATTTTTAGAACGGGTCGAAGAATTAAAAATTGCTAGAAATATGTCAGACTCTCAACTTTTTTCAGAAGCATGTGATCTTTTTGCACATACAGCACTGATATGGTATCGTGCAAATAAATGTTTAATAAATAATTGGGCCGAATTAAAAGAAGCATTAAAAGACGAATTTTTACCACCCGATTATGATGAAAAATTAATGACCGAAATTAAAGCAAGAACACAAGGGGAAAATGAAAGTATAGAACTCTACGCAGCAGTAATGACAAACACGTTTGCTAGATTATCAGAACCACTCACTTTGACAAAACAACTGAAAATATTACGAAAAAATATGTTACTCTTTTACCAGTCACAATTGAGTTTAGTCGAAATAACCTCCATACAGAACTAATAAAGTTAGGAAAAAAACTGGAGGAACATAAAATATCAATAGAGAACTTTATGCCACCAACTCGAAAAACGAATACTTTAGAAACTGACTTAGCGTACACAGACGTTAACGTTTCACAGAGTAGATCTTCCAATAGAAACCAGATTTCAGTAATACAAAGTGTTAATTCAAACAATTATGAAAACAAACGTGCACTGACGTGCTGCAATTGTCACCAGTTAGGACATTTTCAGATCGATTGTAGACAGATAAGACGAACGAATTATTGTTATAAATGTGGCACTGACAATGTTACGTTGAACCGTTGTCCGCGTTGTAAAAAATATAGAAATAATTTAAACTAAAGGAAGGGGCATTAGATAGTCGTATAGTGTCCCGTACATTTTATAATTCGACGAAACATGTTCAAAATATGATTTATGATAAAGAAGAAAAATTTCAAAAAATAAGGTTATGTTAGATTATGTAATAGAACAGTCTAAAAATGACAAACGTCCTTATGTAAGTGTAGATATTTTAGGAACAAAAATGTTAGCTTTATTAGATTCAGGAGCAACAAATACAATTTTAGGAGAAAACACTTGGGAATTTTTATCAAAATTAGGTTTGAAATTAAAAAGGAAAGAAGAAGAATGTCAATTGGTAAATGGTAAAATTTTAAAAGTTTTGGGAACAGTTACGTTGCCCATTAGATTGAAACAACGCTTAGTGGTGTTAGATGTTTTGATAGTACCAGATGTTCAGCATACTTTAGTTTTAGGAATAGATTTTTGGAAAAATATAGGAAAAATACCAGACATTTTTAAAGGCGAATACACCTTTGCAAAATTAGATACTATCGAAAAGAAAGAACCGATTTTACATTCGACATTAGATTTAACAGTAGCTCAAAGAAAACTGTTAGATATCAGTATTGAAAAATATTTTTTTTATTTACCTGAATTAGGCCGTACCGATTTAGTATACCACAAAATTAAAGTTAATAGCGAACCAATTAAGCAAAGATACTATCCAGTTTCACCTACAATGCAAAAACATATAGATAGCGAGTTAGATAAATTATTACGAGCGTCTCGCGGTAGAAATAACGCGGCTGTAATGACAGTTGTAAACAGATTGAGGTTACGTAATTTTTTTGTTTACATAAATTGGATGAGGTCTGTGTTAAAGTTAAATTGATTGTTTATCTCCTTATTTATATAGGAAAAGTAAAAAATGAATATTTGCCTAGATTGTGGTTCTGAATTTACGTAAAATAAAACTTTGTATGGCCACTTAAGAAAATTTCATGATTTGAATATAAGAGACCAGTTTCTATAAGCAACCAACTATGGATAAAAAAGAAGTTAAATTTAGTGCAATGAAGGAAATTAACTTTACACGAATGTTATCTATATATGTTAGCTCTTGTATGTAAACAACTTGGTATTTTGTACTAACTTGTTGCTTTTCTAGGTATCTTTCGTACTTGTGTCAATATGCAGTTTAAAGGTAGTTTGCTGGTATTTCTTTAATTTGGTTTGTAAAATATTAATTACTTGAGCGAAATGTGTTTAATAATAGTAATAGAGGCTTGAGGTTTCAATAATTGTATTTTTATTTTTTAAAAAGTAAACACGTTATGTACCCACATACATTCTCAATAAATACCTAAATTAATTAAGAAAGAAACTAATTTTATTTTGTCGAGAATTTTGTTCGCACTGTCAGTCGACTAAAATATGTAAAAAAACAAGATAGAAAATTAAGATTATTTTGGTACTCCGACTAAAAGTAAAACTAAAATACTGCACTGTTAATATAAAAACACTCAATCAGACAGATTTGACGAAATTACAATAACTTACCAGCGCTTGTAACACTGATAAAACTGTTGGAATATGCGATAATACGCCCTGTGTTTTGTTGTTTTATATCAACTGTATAATATAAGTACGCATCTGCAGACATTAAGAAGCAGAGTGTGCGCATTAGAGTTTTATTAAAAGTTCACCTTATCTGTAGTAGTAGGTCTGTGGTAATGTGTAATAAAACGACAGTGTGTTATATGGCAATGGTTTTGTTTTTGTATTGAAATGATAGTTATGTAATATAAAACATTATGTCTCCAAGTGTATTTTATTGCTTCATTAAAAAGAACAATTTAACATGGTAGCAGAAACCGTGGTTCGTTAATTGTAGTTTGTTAGAAAACGAAGCCGTGTTGGTGGTTATATAAAATATGCAACGTGCACGAGCAACATAACCTAAAACAAGTAGAGCATCTGTTAAAACAGGAATTGAAAGTAAAATTTACGGTAATAGAAAATGGGTAATAACGACGTTGTAATTGAAAAGCTTACAAAGGGGTCAAAGTACGACCAGTGGAGACGAGGGTTCATGTTTTTATTAAAATATAAAAAGTGTATTGCTGTTATTGAAAATGACGTTCGTCCTACAACGATTAAAGAAGAAGATTGGAATTCTATGGTCGATAAAGTTATGTACTATTTTTCCATTGCTGTGCCGGCGGATGATATGATGAATTGTGATACCCCAAAGCAGGTAATCGTAAAATTAGATGGTTTATATATGAAAAGTCTGAAGCTAAACAGTTACTAATTGAACGCCAGTTGTGTAATTTAAAAATGAATGATACTGACGACCCTGAAAAGTTTTTCGAGATGTTTGAACGTAAAATCAATGAATTACAGTGTGCCGGTGGTGATGTTAGTCGGAAAAGAAGAGTTAGTTATTTAATGATGTGTTTACCAGACAGCTGTAGACATCTTATTGAAACAATTGATTTAGTGCCTGAGGCGGAACGTACTGTTGATTATATACGCGAGAAATTAATGAGTCGTAAAGATTTGAACAAAAAGACAGATGATGTAAGCCCTGTTGAAAAGGGAATTAGTAACGCTGAGCCGAATGCTCAAGCCTTTAAAGCAAATGTTCAAGTATCTGGTAATGCTGATAAGAAAAATATTATATGTTATGGTTGTGGGCGATCAGGTCACATAAAAAAAAATTGTTGGAATCGTACAGCAGAATATTGGAAGAATCAAAGTAGTTTTGCAAGCAGAGGCCGTGGATATTCTGATTATGGTCGTGGTAGGTCAAACTTTAATCGAAGAGGTAATTTTCGAGGTCATACATCGTATTCGGAAAATTTTCGTGGAAATCATAGAAGAATTTTCCATCCACAAAGATATCGAGAAAGTGGAGGAAGTAACTTTGCTGGAAATGCTGATGTTACCGAGTCAAAGGAAGAAAATGATGTCCAATTATTTCATATTGATGTCAATAGCTCTAACGTGAGTAATAATGAAAAAGATAATGTTATAGTAGATTGGTTGATTGATAGTGGATGCACGGATCACATAGTAATGTCAGATAAATATTTTTATAATTATATTAATCTTAAGGTTAATACTCAAGTTAAACTTGGCAATGCCGAAGTTTTAAAAGCATCAAAAATAGGAAATATTTTATGTAAATTTAAAAATGGAAATTCGGAAAGGGTTGTAGATATTAAAAATGTATTTTATGTCCCTGAAATAGGCAAAAACTTGTTAAGCGTTAGTGCTATGACAAGTAAAGGGAAATCAGTAATTTTTCAGCCACATGGTGCTGAAGTATACGATCAGAAAAATGAATTAATTTTGTATTCAAGTGTCAAAGATAAACTTTTCTCTATAAGGTGTGAGGTAATATCTGAAAGCAACATAATTTCAGCTAATTACACAACAAAAAATATGTCAGTCAAAGAGCGTTTACATAGAATGCTTGGTCATGTAAATTTTAATGATTTGCAAATAATGTGTCATCAAAATTATTTAAATGATTTGCCAAATTCTTTAGATAACAATTTTATGCACTGTGAAATTTGCTTAGAAAGTAAAATGTCATATTTAAAATATGAAAACAATCGAAGACGTGCTGACTACTGTGGTCAAATAATTCATACAGATGTAAAGTTTATGGATGAGGAAGGTTTTAATTTTGAAAAATATTTTGTTAGTTTTATTGATGATTACTCGAGAGTTGCAAGAGTATTCTGTATTAAAACAAGTCTGATGTGTTTGATTGCTTTATGGAATATTTCAATGTCCTTAAAATTGTGCACAAGGTCCTTTATTAGAATTGAGGTGTGATAAAGGAAAGGAGTATCTGAATCAAAATTATTATGATGTGGCAAAAGGAAGGTTTTCAAATTGTGCCATGCGTGCCATATAATCATGAATTAAATGGAGTTGCCGAACGATTTAACAGAACCATTATGAACCGTGTACGGTGCTTAAGAAAGGAAGCTAATTTAGAAAGAAAATACTGGCCAGAAATTGTTTTAGCTGCCTGTTTTATAGGAAACAGATTAAAAATAGTTCAACTTTTGAGAAAAAGACACCGTATGAAATATTTTTGGTCGTAAACCGAGTGTGAAAAATTTGCAAATGTATGGGAGTGATGTTTTGTTAGAATACCTGATGAAAAAGAACTACATCAGATGATAAGTCAATAAAAGGAAAATTAGTAGGTTATTTTGATCAAGGTTATAGGATCTTGGTCAATGGTAAAGTGCAATTGGCAAGAAATGTGAGGTTTGTTGAATCAGACACTGAATGTATTCGTTTGAATGATGAGAATAGCGAAACTGAATCAGGAAAGAAGAGAAAATGGAAGAGGGCAAAAGTAGATCAGAAAGGAAAAAAATGATACCAGTGCGTTATAACGATTATGTCTTATATTCTAATTATGCAAATCTGAGTGAGCCCAAAACGTATGATGAAGCAATAGAATCTGAGGAGAAAGAGGAATGGCGAAAGGCAATGTTAAAAGAATTTAATTCATTGAATGATTCAGAAACTTGGGAGCTAGTTGACAGACCTGTAGACACAAAGGTGCTAAATGTGAAATGGGTGTATAAAATAAAATCCTATGGCATGTATAAAGCTAGACTTGTCGTTAAAGGATTCGAACAGAATGAATTGGTGGATGATGTGTACGCACCTGTTGCTAGGTTATCAACTGTACGTACATTATTAAGTGTTTGTATGGAACGTGGCTATGACATTCATCAAATGGATGTACAGACTGCATTCTTACATAGTCAAGTGAAATCTGAAATATTTGTTGAACAGCCAGAAGGGTGTGAAATTGGAGAAGGAAAGGTTTATAAATTGAAAAAATCACTATATGGACTGAAAGAATCTCCGAGAAACTGGTATGAATGTTTTAGTAAGTTTATTGTTAGTCTTGGATTTACACGTAGTCAACATGATCTTTGTCTGTATTCTAATATAAAGATTTATGAAGATAATAGTGGGACTTGTATGCTGGCAAATAATGGGAATTTTTCGAAAAGATCCAAGAATATAAATGTTGCACTTCACTTTGTTCATGATTTAGTAGTTCAAAATGTAATCAATGTAATAAAAATTGAAGGCCGCAACAATGCAGCTGATATTTTTACAAAGCCACTAGGCCGTAATAAGTTTGAAGAATTTAGATTTAAGTTGAAATTATATTAATGAATAAGGTAGTAGTTATTACAAAGTGTTTGACTTTAGTTTTCAATATTTTATTGTGAATTTTTTTTGTCGCGTTTATCGCAAGGGTAGGTGTTGGAATATGCGATAATACGCCCTGTGTTTTGTTGTTTTATATCAACTGTATAATATAAGTACGCATCTGCAGACATTAAGAAGCAGAGTGTGCGCATTAGAGTTTTATTAAAAGTTCACCTTATCTGTAGTAGTAGGTCTGTGGTAATGTGTAATAAAACGACAGTGTGTTATATGGCAATGGTTTTGTTTTTGTATTGAAATGATAGTTATGTAATATAAAACATTATGTCTCCAATTGTATTTTATTGCTTCATTAAAAAGAACAATTTAACAAAAACAATTAGATTAGTCGTGTATTTGTAGGTTTCCCATCAAAATCGCTGGGATTGTAATAATTTCCAGTAATTTGTACATGTATTTCTGCGAGTGGTTTCCCCATCGGATTTTATTCCCAAACAAGAGAAAGCAAAACAAAATCTAACCTTATAAGCTTTAGTGTTAATTAAACCTACTTTCTACTGAGAGAATACACTGTCTTATATTAACATAAAATCAGGTGATGTATGATCAGATCTTGTATGAACATTAACATTAAGGTTTGAGTTATTAACCAAACCATCCCTAATAAAAATTTCTTCTGTTAGGGTAGGCTTTTTAAGATCATTATTCCTTGTTGATTTATTCTTTGTTGAAAAAAGCCGCACCTGGTGTTCAACTTTTTTATTAATATTAATCTCCTCTGTAGTTTTTAGATCAATAGATTTTGCTTTATTTAATGTGTCAATGATTTTATCAAATTGCCTTATTATAGCCAGTAGTTGATATAATACCCACTCTTGATTTAATTTTTCCAAAAAACAACTTGAAAATCATTTCGTCAGCACGATTTGAAAAACAAAATGCCACTGGGCACCCTGAACCAAATTCATCCACTGTCATTAGTGTGTAGAGCTGAAAATCGTAACTATTTGTACCGTGTGTACCATCAACGCAAACCTTGTCGTTCCCAAATTTAAGCAACTGTTCACGTTGAAAAGAAGTGATTATGACTAATGCAAAATCTTGAACATCTAAAATTATTTTTGAGTCATTTGGGTTTCCTTCTACACCTTGGCTTTTATAATATAACACCGGGCAGTCGTTTCCTAAGTTCATCATCTCCTCTACCCAGAGCCATACGCTAATTGCAACATTTAGGTGACGTTTCACACCATACTCAATATTGAAGTCCCTAACAATATTGTGCATATCTTTTGTTTCTAACAACAAAATTCTCTGTGAATTTTCTTGTTTTAAAGCAGAATTACGAATATCATCCAATATATGTTGAAATGTAATACCTTCCTTTAATTTTCCTGAAACACATCAATTGTAAAATTTCAAACTAGAACTTTATGTTGGAAAATACCTGAAATATCTGCTTTACTCTCTTTACTTAAAAAAACTCGACCAATATCGTTGGTATGTCCAACATGAGTTGTCCAGAAGTCTACTGCAACAGACCCATCGTTCTTTATCGTCACTTCCATTCTTGAGGGACAAACACTTCCAATTTTATTAGTGCCTATGCTTTTTAAGCTTCTAAAATCCTTGTCTTTTGGAATGTAGTTGTACGATCGATGGAAATTATAGTACTCCTTTTTGGTGCCATCAGACAATAATTTAGCTGAAGTGTGAAGTATATACAATGCCAAAGATTTTTCCTGTTCTTGGTTTTTTCAGTTTTTGAACTCTGTTGAACAGAAAAAAATTAGTATATAATTAACACTTTGCATAATAATCTTCAAACCTAATTGTGAATTAAAATGTAGTTGAACAAATTTAGTTTCAATTTGATGTTCATTTGTCAAATGTTGTCGAAGTTTTTTATATCCCTTTAGATGTGTTGTACAATTTTCATAAAAGCACTTGATTCTTGACGAGTTGAGAATTATTAGAATACTTTTATGAACAGTTCTGCAATGACGACGTAAAGTTGCTTTACTGGTCAAGGATTTGCCACATGTATCACACAAAAATTTACTAGTTAAAGTAACTGGTTTCCTATATTCAAAATTATGAATCTTTCTTAAATGGGCATACAAATTCTTCTTTTGTGTAAACTCAAAACCACAATCTTCGCAAGTATTCATTTTTACTCCTCGTTTACAAATAACACGATAAACAAAATTAATAGGTAATTTTTATGGATCTCATTCACTATATGTAAACAAAAAAATTACGTAACCTCAATCTGTTTACAGCTGTCATTACAGCCGCGTTATTTCTACCGCGAGACGCTCGTTAATTTCCATGGATCTCATTCCCTATATGTAAACAAAAAAATTACGTAACCTCAATCTGTTTACAACTGTCATTACAGCCGCGTTATTTCTACCGCGAGACGCTCGTCGAATAATTGATCTAATTAGACGTGTACAACCACTGTCCAGTGACGTTTTTTCACAACAAAAACGTTATTTACAAATATATAGCAGGATCACTTATTAAGCAACTTTCGTTGGCTTGTAGTTTGTGTTATTATTCTTTACTTTAAAAAGTTTTCAACAACTTTCGTATGTACTCACATACTAACGAAAGGCTATTTATTTGTACTTTACTTGCTTATTCCGCATATTATAAAAGTAAGTTAGGAATCCGTATGTTATTGCGTTTTGAACAAAATTCATTAGCATACAATTTGTATGCTTATACCGAATCACAAAAAACACTTTAACAAGTTGTATACCCATTTGTATGCAATTTATGTAATTATGTCGCATCACTGAAAAGTTATTTACAAAGACATATGATGTCGCATACTAACAAACGTACATTCGCCTGCAATTTATGTAATTATACTACATCCAGGAAAGATAATTTACAACTACATATGTGATCGCACACTAACGAACGCATATTCCCATGCAATTTGTGTAATTATGCCGCATCGCAAATAGGTAATTTACAGGCACATATGAAGTAGCACAGTAACGAACGTCCATTTGCATGCAATTTATGTAATTATACCGCATCAAGGAAAGATTATTTACAAATACATATAAAGTCGCACACTAACGAACGTGCATTCCCATGTAATTTATGTAATTATGCCGTATCGCAAATAGGTCATTTACAGGCACATATGAAGTCGCATACTAACAAACGTCCACTTCCGTGCAATTTGTGTAATTATATCGCATCAAGGAAATATTATTTACAAAGACATATGATGTCGCACAGTAACGAACGTCCATTCGCATGCAATTTATGTAATTATACCGCATCACGGAAAGGTATTTTACAGACACATATGAAGTCGCAGAGTAACGAACGTCCATTCGCCTGCAATTTATGTAATTATGCCGCATCACAAAAAGGTAGTTTGAAAATACATATGATATCGCACACTAACAAACGTCCATTCTCATGCAATTTGTGTAATTATGCTGCACCACAAAAATGTAGTTTGAAAATACATGTGAAATCGCACACTAACGAACGTCCTTTCGCACGCAATTTATGTAATTATATCGCATCACGGAAAGGTATTTTAAAGACACATATGAAGTCCCACACTAACGAACGTTCATTCCCATGCAATTTGTGTAATTATGCTGCATCACTAAAAGGTCATTTACAGTCACATATGAAGTCGCACAGTAACGAACGTCCATTCGCATGCAATTTATGTAATTATACCGTATCACGGAAAGGTATTTTACAGACACATATGAAGTCGCACAGTAACGAACGTCCATTCGCATGCAATTTATGTAATTATGCTGCATCACAAAAAGGTAGTTTGAAAATACATATGATATCGCACACTAACAAACGTCCATTCCCATGCAATTTGTGTAATTATATCGCATCAAAGAAATATCATTTACAAAGACATATGATGTCGCACACTAACGAACGTCCATTCGCATGCAATTTGTGTAATTATACCGCATCAAGGAAATGTCATTTACAAAGACATATGATGTCGCACACTAACGAACGTCCATTCGTATGCAATTTGTGTAATTATGCTGCACCACAAAAATGTAGTTTGAAAATACATGTGAAATCGCACACTAACGAACGTCCTTTCGTATGCAATTTATGTAATTATACCGCATCACGGAAAGGTATTTTACAGACATATATAAAGTCCCATACTAACGAACGTCCATTATCATGCAATTTATGTAATTATGCCGCAGCACAAAAAGGTAGTTTGAAAATACATATGAAGTCGCATACCATCGAACGTCCATTCGTATGCAGTTTGTGTAATTATGCCGCAACACACAAAGGCACTTTACAGAAAGATGTGAAGTTGCACACTAACGAACGTCCATTCTCATGCAATTTATGTAACTATGCCGCATCATAGAGGGGTAGTTTAAAAATACATAAGAAGTCGCACATTAAGGAACATCCTTTCGCATGCAATAGCTGTGATTATTGTGCAACACGCAAAATTTTTTTACAAAAATATGCATTTTTCCATATTGATGAATGCTCATTCGTTTGAAATATGTGGTTATT
Source organism: Platerodrilus igneus (assembly GCA_036346225.1). Classification (NCBI taxonomy): domain Eukaryota; kingdom Metazoa; phylum Arthropoda; class Insecta; order Coleoptera; family Lycidae; genus Platerodrilus; species Platerodrilus igneus. The sequence continues at coordinate 494,608 of JARFIW010001419.1, forward strand.
CTGCATTGGAAAAAAATAATCTGAAAATCCTATTTATCCCTCACACTCGATGACGATGTGTATGCTCCTTACGTAATTAGGTTGTGAAAAAAAGTTACGAAAGCACATATGTACGCATACTAACGAGTGTTCAGTTACATACAAAGGAATGCTTATTTGCAAAAATGCATTTTTATAATCACGTCAATTTGTGTTGACTTTCATTAACTTATTAGAAAAGAAATTTAATTCGCTTTTGTTTAACTGTTTGTTATTCGTTAAATTTGGAAGGAGATTTAAATTTAGTGTGTGCACATATGAACAACCGGTAAATATTTAAATTGACTTTTACCGTTACTGTACAGCACTGGAAACTTATAAATTTTTTTAATAAAAGTTTGTAGATAATTATGGATTAAGGGTTTTTGGTAGCTGCAATGTACTTACCTCATCTTACTTAACCTGCGTACAACGGCAGCTACACAAAGGTATTGCAATATCAATGTGAAATTTTTTTTATCACCACCAAGAAAGCATTGGTTCAAGAACCTTCAACAGCATAAAGATTTCCTAACTGCCCGGTTAGTTTTATAATAGTTGAATTCACGCAAACCAACGCTCGAAAATTAAAGTAGATCCAGTTTAACGAATGTTTTATAAAACTCTCACTATAACACTCACGTAAAACTTACTATAAGTATATTTCTAGTACTCAAAGATCCGAATGTCGATTTATCGAATCACACATAAAGTAAGTCATTTAACTGCAATAAATATTGCATATTTAAACACTTCTTCAAACATGAAAACAAACATTTATTACAATAGGGTACGTAGTGTAGAATAAAAAAAAAATGCAAATTACGAAATAAAACGTATCAATTTCTACGCATTTTCGATTATCTAATTGAAAGTTAAACGGTCTACGGATGAGCAATCTATCGTATAATCTGTAGTACGATTGCAATTGGTTCGACAGTTTCGACAATAATTGTAGCTTAGTAGGGTTGTAGTACAAACTGTAGGGCGATGCGCAATATCAGCCGTATGCAAAATCTAACGAACGATCATCTTACTGAGCAAGCTACAACGTGTGGAGGCTGCAACGACTCTTGTAGAACGAATTTATTTCATTTTATTGATGGTTTAGAACAATAATAATGAACACAAAGTCTCAGAATAAAAATATTTTGGAATCATTTATACAAATGTATAGAGAACATAAGTGCCGGGATGTTATTACGTACCTAGACGTAACCGGAAAGGGCGTCAAAATTTATAAGGTTAAGAAACGTACGGGCCTGAAAGAAAGAGAAAGGACGATTAAAGTGAGGACCCGCACGATTCACAATTACAAAATAAAATAGAACCAAAGAAACGTAGAAATACCAGGCTAACTACCAAACGCGGAGAGTGGCGGGATTCACATTAATACCAAAAAGCACATCGCCAACGATTTTCTAATAATAACCAAAATAAATAAAGAATTCTATACTAACAAGCAAACGAAATAAATTAAGAGTTACTATTTCAAAGCAAACAATTAGGTGATTTGAACAATTTAGTACTTTAGATACGAAGTGCGCATCTCGTATTTTACATAAAAAAAACTTATCAGTAAAGACAATAAAGCTTGTGAGTTCTTTTGACAAACATTTTTAAAATTGTACATCGCATCTGTTGAGCGGTTCTAATATTTATTTACAGCAACAAACAATAGTCCTACAGTTTCAAGTTTTTTTCACGCAACTACACCAAACGCTTGATATACACAAAAAGAAAACAAATCATATACTTGCACGTGTCGGGATACTTAGCTTGGACGTCATTTTTGTTGCCTGGAAATTTAGAATTTTGCGAACCCTTGCCGTTTAAGGCAAGGTAGGGATCTTTAACGTGCGCGACAACTCTCATACACGGACCTCTATTTAACCTCTCATCCGAACGAGGACGTAATTTTTGTGAAAAATGCTCAACTGCCATTTTTCAAGCAGTCGGCCGTGTCGGGATTCGAACCCAGGACCTTGAGATTCGTAATCTTACGCTTACTACAGTGATCCACGGCGACGCCGCTATGCTTGCGACCACATAACGTGCTTCAAATTTAATCTAACTACAAAATTGATCGATCTTAAATAATATTCTGCAAACTAAAACTAAAATTGGAGTTTAAATAATGATATCCCTGGTGTTGATTTTGAAGTGTGTCCGATCAATAAAACACAAGCAAAAATGAAAGGGGAGTGATCCGTAATACCGGATAGCAGCTGCTAGTTCTGCTTACCGGTGCGACCTGAAGAGTCGTCTTAAAACTATCCAAAACTAGTTAGCTAATTATAAAAATGGATTTAAATTTCTAAGCATTCGCCAAATATTTTAATAGTGAATTCGGCTATTTTGCCTGCTCTATATATTTACAAATTCGTCCTCCTTGGTCTAAGTATTTATTCAAATTTCATCTTAAATTTGTCCCTAGCGTTCCCTATCATTCCCTAACTGACATGTTATAAGTACAATCTTCTTTCCTACATATGCTGCCACCAAAAATTGGCAGCAAAACGTCTAGAAAATAAAATCAAGCCGCAGCACAAAAATACAGGCAAAAATATAAATATAAAATAAGTATAAATATAATGTAAGTATATAAATAAACATAAAGTAAATATATAAATAAATTAATAAATATCTATATAAGCAAAAGTAAGCAACAGTGCATAAATTAGTAAAAGCATCGCCCAAATTATCAGTTGCACTCGCATAAGCATTATAATGGCTAGCGCCATACGCACAAAAGCATACTCGTTAAATTATTTCAAAATCTCCTTATTAATACAAGTCAATGCTTAGGCGAGTACAGCTAAGGGGAGATGATGCACTGTTAAAGTTCTGGTGGGTATGCACTAAACGTTCTAAGGGGGATCACAATCACTTACACTTTTAAGTCCTGGGGGGGATGCGCGGTTTCACTCTATTTTATTTTCTTTATTTATTTGCTGATTTGTTAATTAGGCTTTACTGATTTATTTTGTTGTTATTTATTTGTTTTAGTTTATTCCCGATTCCGATTTTTCTGCATGTATAAGGAAGGACACTGATTGTTTTAGTGGTGTGGGGTTTGCCGTGCATATTAGATTTTGGTTATTGATTTTTGCTTTTGATTTTTGTTTTTTATTTTTTTATTTTTTAATTTTTTTTTAAAAATTATATACAGATTTTGGTTATATCATGCTCACATCTGTTTCTTATGCTAAGCCAAAATCAAAAACTTTCAATTCTCCCCTACCCCCCTCCTACCCCAATTTACGCGCGGTTCCCGAAAATTCTTTGAAGACTGTCCAGATTGTTTTCTGGTTAGCCACTTCCCTAACTTCCTCTAGGCTCTTTGACTATGCTAGTTCTACGATAGCTAATTTCATATCAGCTAACCCTCGATTTACCACCTCGAGTGGGCAGTCGAAGAGCACGTGCTCTGCGCCTTCTGCGCCCTCACCACATTCGCAGAGGTCGTTGTCGGTTAAACCGAACCTTTGTAAATACGCTTTCAGGGCGCCGTGCCCTGTTAACAGTTGCACCATTTTATGATCGAGTTTCACTTCGATCTTACCTAGGGATGGCCACGGGCCCGGGCTTGGGCCCGGCCCGGCCCGAAGCCCGGCCCGAATATCAAGCCGGGCTTCGGGCCGGGCCGGTCAAATTTTTTTCGGGCCCAAGCCGGGCCAAGCACGTGTCGGGCCCGGGCCGGGCCGGGCCAGACTGCTCAAGCTTTTCGGGCTATTCGGGCCGGCCCGAAGTTTATATAACGAAATATACAATTTATTGATTTAGTAAAAAATTTCATTTAATGATTTCTTTAGGTGCCTCTTAAACAAAATTATAATTAACGGTCTTCTTAATATATCACCCAGGTACAGTTACACACATATTGGTAAGTGTGTCATAATGGAAATAAATCGAAAACGAAAATGATTTGATTTAAACCGATTTGTGAATTTCGATTTTTTTTTCGATAAGTAATATTCACTTCTTTCCACTTTTCAAGAACTTTGAAATAGAAATTGTCCGTGTCATATTTAATTAATATGAAGGAGTATTGCAGCGTATGTTAATTGAGCTGGTTTATTGTATTATACTTATTAATTAACTTATTATTGTGGCCTCGCACTAAAAATTATTTATGAATAAATCGAAACCACTCTGTATATGTAAAAATATTTTAAACTGCCCGATTACAAAAAAAACAGCTTAATTAGATTTAATTATTTGAATGTATCTTTTGTTGAACACCAAGCCGAATACAATGTGATTAGCTTTTTATAGCTTTAAATAACAAATGGATATAGAAAATTAAAATGTAAATACTAAATAATATTCTATGTTGCAGCATTTTTTTTTTTCATAATAATTAAAATTTCCAGTAAAGCATGCGACAAAAAAAAATTCATAGACAACAAAGTAATGTCTACCTGATACGAGAGACTTGAATAATCAATTCTCTGAACGGATGCTAGCACATTCTCGAAATGTAGACCTATACACCAGCAATCAGTAAAATGGAAATTGGCAACGTTCTTTGTTTAGAATATGAGGAAACAATATTCAGTCAAATTTTGAATACTTTCCTTGAAATATTTTACTATATACTAGTAGTAGTACATGAATTCTAAAATGCATTTTGTTACTTAAGGTTGAAGTTTGACGCAAACCACCTTCTATTTTGGATTGCCTGTGCAAGTGTGCATCATCTCCAAATACCTTTGAGATTCTTCGAGGTTAAAATGATACTATAAACTATAATTTATTAAGATTGATATATTCAACTTTTGTAGAAAACCATAATAATAGTAAAGAAGTATTTATATACAACTGAAAATACATATATTAACAAACGATACGTTCCATTTGGATGTTGAAAAATCTATACATCACTTAAGGTTTTAGTTACATTCCGGCCCGAATCGGCCCGGCCCGGCCCGAAGCCCGGCCGAAATTCAAGCCGGGCCTCAAGCCGGGCCGATGCGTTTTGGTTCGGGCCGGGCCGCCGGGCCGGGCCGGAGCAAATTATTTCGGGCCGGGCCGAGCCGCATCTAAAAGCCCGGCCCGGCTCGGCCCGAATCCATCCCTAATCTTACCTCTAGCTTCTATGCTCGGTATGAATTTGTGGATCAACCTGTCCATGGCAGGGTTGTTCCACCTCTTTTCCCATTGTCGGATTACTTTTTGCGCAGCTATGTTTTAATTATAGACCTCGGTATCGACGAATGTGATATCCGAAAGTCGCCCGTCGTGGCCTCTTTAGCTAATTCAGCAGCCTAATCGTTTCCTAGGTTACCATCGTGCGACCTAACCCAACAGAACTTTAAATGTCGAAACTCGAGCGTCGTATGCGATATCCTCCAGACGTCCGCTTGGAGCTTTGTCGAAGTGTTCATATTTGTTAAAGCCAGCGCCGATTTACTATCACTGATTATATAATACTCGTCTCTGCCCGTATGGTTTATTACGTAATCGATAGCCTCTCGTATGGCTACCAATTCGCATTGGAAGATAGTGCTCCAGTTCGGATTGCTGTCCCGGTTTTCCGCTACTCAGCAGAACAAGTCAACTCGACATCGCCAACATGATCAAACTCTACAAGACTATCATCAGACCGACCCTGACCTACGCATCGGGAGCGTGGAGCTACGCAGTCAAGTCCCACATCAAGAGACGACAAACCGTCCAATCAAAGAACCTGCGTATGGCACTCGACGCCCCATGGTACGTGAGGAACGACCAGCTCTACTCCGACGCCAACATCCCAACGATGGTGGAATTCATCAAGGCAGCTGCAAGGAAGACCTTCGACGAAATGGCTCTTCAGGACAACTCCTTCATCAGGACAGCCGTGGACTACGACGAGACCGCACCGATGAAGTACGGAAGACCGAAGACAGTAGTTATAGATTAGAATAGTTTAATTTATAAATGAAATACCTTAAGTCGGCTGTCATTAGGACAGCAAGTAAACACTTATTTCTTTTCGCATTAGTCAGATTAAAAAGTAATCTTTTTTTCCCAATTCAAATTTCAAAATACCAATTAGATTAAGAGTAGCGATTTGTATTTGTAGCTCAATAAAGAATATGTCATGTCAATGTCAAGATATTAACCTTATCTTTAAACGATAAATTAAAACAACCAACCTATCAATATTAATTTAACTCCACAATTATCGACGAACTTTTATTAAAAAAATTTAAACTTTCCAGTGATGTACGGTAACAGTAAAAGTTAATCTAAATACTTACCGATTGTCTAAATGTGTACACACTAAACCTGAATCTTCTTACAAATTTAACGAATAAACAACTAAAAGTTAAACGAAGGCCCGTATTAAGTTTCTTTTCTAATAAGCTATCGAAGCTCAACACAAATTGAAGTGATTATAGGAATGCATTTTTGCAAATGGGCATTCCTTTGTAAGTAAATGAATATTCGTTAGTATGTATTCGTATGTGTTTTCCTGGCCTTCTTTTTGATATAATACATATGCCTATTAGATTAGTTTTTCTTATGCGAAATAATTACATATTTCGAACAAATGGCCGTTCATTAATATTGGACTACACATGTGTCTGTAAAAGAATTTTGCGTTTTGCGTAATAATCTTAAATATTGAATGCGAATCGACGTTCGTTAGTGTGCGACTGCATATGTCTTTTTGAATTAGTTTTCTATGATGTAGCGTAATCACACAAACTGCACATAAATGGACGTTCGTTAGTCTGCGATCGCATATGTAATTTTAAACTACTCTTTTGTGATGCGGCATGATCACACAAGCTGCATATAAATGGACGTTCATTAGTATGCGATTGCATATGTGTTTGTAAATTAGTTTTCAGTAATGCGGTATAGTTACATAAATTACAAGCGAATGGACGTTCGTTAATATGCGACCGCATATATATGTATTTGTAAATTACCCTTTTGTGCTGCGGAATAATAACACAATCTGCATGCAAATGGACGTATGTTAATATGCGTCTGCATATGTGTTTTTAAAGTCGCTTTTTGTGATGCGGCATAATCACAAACATTGTATGCGAATGAACGTTCACTAGTATGCAATTTCATATGTATTTGTAAATTATATTTCATTGATGCAGCATAATTACACAAATTGCAAACGAATGAAAGTACGTTAGCATGAGACTTCATATGTGTTTGTAAATTACGCTTTTGTGATACGGCATAACCACACAAATTACATGCAAATGGGCGTTCATTAGTATACGACTTCATAACATAATTTGCATACGATTGGACGTTCGTTAGTGTGCGACTTCATATGTCTTTTTAAAGTAGGTTTTTGTGATGAGGTATAATCGCAAATATTACACGCGAATGGACGCTCGTCAGTATGCGATACCATATGTGTTTATAAACTACGCGGTGTAATTAGATAAATTGCACGCAAATGAACGTTCGTTAGCATATGTGTTTTTGAAGTCTTTTTCTGTGATGCGGCATAATCACACAAATTTCATGCAAGTGGACGTACGTTAGTATGCGACTTCATATGTGTTCGTAAATTACTTTTCCGTGTTGCAGCATAATTACACAAATTACATGCAAATGGACGTTCGTTAGTAAAAGGCTGTATATGCGATTGTAAAAGACTTTTGTGATGCAACATAACCACAACGTTTTTCAAAACAAGACCATATTATGGATTTATATCTTAATTCTACACGATGCCGAGTAAGCATATAAAAAAGATACCAACGACCATTTGTTAGTCTGTGAGCACATACAAACTTTGATGAAACCTTTTTAAAGTGTTAACTAACGTACTGTATATTGATATATTATTTTTTGTTGTGCAAAAGCATTTCAATGGACATTGTTTAACTATGATATCACTCTCTTATTAGGACAATTATTGTAAATGTACAATGCATAATTTCCTGTCTATACAAATAGCGTATTCCAAGAAGATTCTACTTTAGAATCGAATTAGCTGTTTGTTTATAAAGGCATTTCCTTTCCAGTCATTATGTATGTTACAATTTTCTCTTCATGCCATTGTAAAAAAAATGTAAGACGCATGTACGCCTCACAACTAAACGTACGGAAATTTTATAAAAGGAAATTATATATTTTAAATTAAATAACTAGTACTTAAATGTTAAACAAAATTTTATTATTATAAATATAATTTAATAAATTTTATTGTTTTAATCTAGTTTGAGTCGGACTACTTAATGATATAAGCTCCCAGCACCACTCAAACAAACATAAATCTTAATTTAAACATGAATTATAATTATTATATATGTAACAGAAAAATAGAGAATAATTAATTAAAATTGTTCACATATATTCTGTGATTAGTCCCGGGTATTGTGATTCCTCCGAATAAGTCAGTTTGATGTAGGGTTGGAATATCTTCAGCCGAATTAGGAATGATTGCTTTATAGTGATCTCCGTGTATCACATCCCTGCCATTTCCAGCGCAATGAACTACAGCTAAAGGCTCGCGAACTAATTGATCTTTTTTTGCACAAAAATTATATGATATGATACTAAAGCCGAAATGATAATAAGAATCATTTGGATATCTATGAAAGTTTATTTAAGTTTGTACTGTTAACATTTCTCAGAAAAATTCGATTATCTCGAAAACTAAATGTGATATCGAAAAGTGTATAGCATATTTGTAATCAGCGTAAAAAACTAAACAAGGTACATATATATCATTTATTGTATCATTATGAGAATATTGCAACGGACGGTGGCGGCGACGACGACGACGTAGCGATTATATTAACCTAACTTACTTCGTAAGTTTGGTTGATAACCCGTGAAATAAAATTTCTTCAATCTAATCATATTTGCGTAAAGAAATTAATAAATGCGTGTAATTTATACCAGTTTGAAATAGTCAAACACTTAGAAACAAGCATACTTGAATAAAGTATGGATATTTGAGGCGACGGTAAAACATCATAATATGTGCAATATAGAACGTACATAAAATGCTATATACGTGTAATTTAGAACGTACATATTTAATACCATTTGTTAATTAAGTCCTTCTAGAAAGTTCCGATATTAGATCATCTAAAATTCAACACCTTGCAAATATAAGTATAATTAAAACGCCTTTTTCACGTATAAACAACTGATAGCGCTTCGTCAACCAATGAGAACGCGTGGAACATTCGAGAAGGAACTTGAACCGATAAAACTAACGAAGTAGATAAAGGAGAAAAACTTTTATAATCTAGGCGCTGACTGCTATTTTGAAAGAATATTATTACGTGATTACAATTTTTAATAAAGGTTTGTAATTTTAAAAGTTGAACTTAACAAAATTTCAACCTAAAGTGACACAAACAGTAGAGTGCGTGTTGTAATAGATTTATCTATAAATTTTGCCGTTGATATAAACGTAAGTATAGAAATAATTAATATAAATAAAAATGTTAGCAATTTTATTAATATAGGGCACGATGTTATTGGTTAACACACTAAGCTATTGAATAAACGGCACTAAGTTATTGAATAAACGATACTAAGTTATTGGCCAACACACTAACCCGTTGATTAACGCACTAAGTTATTGGTAAACAAGGCTAAGTTACTGAATAAACGAGGCCAAATTACTGGTTAATACTCAAAGCTACTGAATAAGCGACTCCAAGCCTCACAAAAAATTATATAATGAACACTAATTATTCTACCTTAAATTAAATACAAATACTCCAATATCAGTTAAAAATAAATCTAAAAGTAATACTTGCAGAATCCACAAAAACGCTCCTTGTAATTAAATATCTTCGTATTTTAAATTGACGTCAAATCAGCTTACAAGATTTTCCATATTTAAAATCCTCGTTTAAAACAGCAGTTACCAAAGTACATTTTTTTGGTTAAATCTTCTTTTTGATTATTTAATAAAATTTTTAAAATAGCGTTGTATTGAAGAATTTTCTCTCTTTATTGAAATCAATAAATTCCATGTTTTATGTAATTTGCATTTAAAGCATCACTTTTATATTCATTGAACCATCGTAATGATTAAATTACAGTATGCTTACCACATACTTTAAATATCATCTTCGCAAAGCAACAGCTAGCGACTTAAATCAAAATAACATTTCGCGATCGAATTTATGAATCAAATGAATCGAGTAAATCCCTTAATTAATAAACACTTCCTTATATATATATATATATATATATATATATATATATATATATAAATATTTTGTGCGGAACGATACAAGTTATTAACTTTCTAGAACCCAGTAGAATGTGTATGGAACATTATGATGCAAGATTTCGCAAAAACTCATTAGCGTCTAAAATCGCGGCGTTTATTACCTTGTAAACTCGTTCCACTTATTCGTGACGCGCGCTGTTTGTTCTTGTTTAACACATAGACGATTATTGTGGAGTATCGCTTTTTTCCAACAGTGAATGCGAAAGGTAATAAACAATTTTTATCCGTTATTCCAGGTATTTTACGTGTTTTTTCAATGATTGGGCCGCTTCTTGGAATAAATGTTTCATTTTGTAGTTCTAAATACGCATGACTCATCGTTTTATATTCCTAATATTCTAGAAAGTTCTTTATTTAAAATAAATTTCTGTACTCCACGGGGTAATTAATTTAAACTTTAATTGCTTTTTAATGCAAAAGGGGCTGCATTTTATAGAAAATACTTGTTGTTAACATCAAAACGTGTTTTTAATACACCTATTAAGGTTAGAGTTGGGGTTTCAAATACACGAAATTACTTATTTTTATCCAAATGCGTACAGCTAATACTATTTTATGCTATTTATAGCAAATAAAAAGCATTTTTATCAAAATGTATTGATAATTAATAAGTGAAAATAAATGACTTTGTATTTATATTAAAATGATCGATTTGCGTTCGCATTGAAATGCGTTTTACGGTATCTTACAATTAATTATTTTTACATATACAGTTTACGTTACTTGCTATGTATTTACAATATGCTTATATCATACAGAGTGATTATTTATAAACGAGGAATTTGATTCTCCGCTTGCATCACAATGAATAAAAGTACGCTAAAATGTTTATTTTTTCAGGATTTTTTTATATTTTAATGGGATCTATTTTTAGAATTTGGGTTTCAATGACCTCTCGTGACCCCTTATCACGTCAATATATATATATATATATATATATATATATATATATATATTTCTGTGACATTCGCTATTATAGGATTATCCAACCCCTACGATGGGAGCCATTTTTATTTGCTGTGATATAGCTGTGATTATTCTAAGCCCCAATGTTGGGCGTCATTTTTATTTGCTGTGATATTCCTTTTATTGCTGTGCTATTCACCCATTTGATATGAAATGTTAAATTAGGATTTTACCCCGACTAGCTTACTGAATAAATCTTATTGAATCAAATAAAGCAATTCTAGAACACACAATATAATAATTGATAATATTTACAACACTCAAAATTTTCCTTTTTGTACAAAATATCTACATAGACCAGATTTATGCTTTTCTGAAAGCCAGCAAAAATATCTTTTAATTACATTCAGGGAACTTCTAAGGTTCCACAATACCTTCCTCTGTTTTCATATTTTTTAAGTGAGGTTTTTGATGACTCTTACTAATATACAATGTACGGCAAATATTAAATCAAAAACAGTTTTTTAGTAATAATATAAGCCCCCTATACTTCTTTACAACATAGCATGGTTATCTGTAAATTGATTATCCTTGACTAAATAAATTTCCTTTTTATTAAAAGTCCCATAAATTTTCAGTTCATTAAATATGTCAAATATGAAACACTCAAAAGCACAAAAAAAATTTAAAAAAACATAGCAAATATTCATCACACAATGTTTACCGTTATCCGTCAACCAGCCCTTGAAGATGATGCCGTCCAGTATGGCACTAGTCCACTGCACCTGCTGCTACTCCAAAATCTCTTTCTTTATAATAAAACCATGAACATCCAATTTCCAAAATTTACTCTTTGTATTCCCAAATAAATTAACCAAAAATCGCCGCCTTTACCATCAAATACTTCCAAAATTGACTAACTTTCGTGCATTCCAAAGCCACAATAATTAATCCTTTGTACTTACATAAAAAATTTACCCTTCGCTTAACTTGTTTTATTAGCTTTTTACTTGACTTGCCATCATACTGCACTAACTTACATAATTTCATTAAAAATAACTCGATGAAGCGCGAATGACTGAAAAAAAATTAAGAGACCGCCACCTCCTTTGAAAGTGGTTTATATAGCCATTTCTTAAAATTGTTTGCTTAAGCGACTCGATATTCTCGCGAAAAGCTTTAACGACTCTTCGCTTAGCTTGAGTTATGATAACAAACACGCTAAAATACTTGGTAAAACATTTATAACCGCCAACTCTCACTTCAATTTTGCGAAACTAGCCTCAACCACCAAGTCGATTCCCACTACTTCCACGCCTTTAAATTCAAACAAATATCCTTTATCTTCATTGTTCATATAACCCCATTTCACACATATGTTTTCACCAGCTGAATATTTGCCCTACTTAATATAAACTTCTCTCACGTATACCTGTATCGTTCAATAATCATCTCGCTCAATTCCTATCCCTTGCTTTCAATCGATGCGCACCTGCTTATAATATTCCTAGAATTTATTAATTTTGTTTCCCCTTCTAAACTAAGTTTGTTCATCGTTTCCCTACTATATTATATTCATAATTAAATCTTTGTTTCTCACTTGTATTCCTACGTTTCTACTCCGTCCTTGTCCCTCTATGACAGTTGTTTCTAGCTTCTCTCCAATATTAGCTTTATAATTAAAAATCGATATCTTAACAAACATACTGCTTCTTCGTCCTACTTATGTATTTTCTGTTCTGTCCTCGTTGTATATTGACTAGGCTAACTCCCAACGGTCTTTTCCTTCTTGTAACATATTAAAGCTTGTTATCGTACGTGTAATCTTGAAATATCTTCCGCTTTTGCTATGCTTTGAAACGTTTTATGGTTTTACCCTTGAAAATAATAATCCTTTTTCTAACAAATATGCAAAGCTTTTACGTTTTTCGTATGCTACACTAAATAAAAATTAAGAATAGTATTTTTACCTCGTTGTTTCTAATAAATATTGCCCTATCTTACAATAAATACTATGCTACGTCATTCCTAAATAAATATAACTAAAATTAAATTAACCCTACAGTATTATACGTTGACTAAGCTCTAAATTAATTATTTAAAATACCTTAATTATATAAATTGCCTAACTAGATTTTCTAATAAGTTGTCACTCTAACCGCAAGCTTGATTTATGTATTTACGATTAGCTACTTCCGCGATAATATATTGCTGTGATATTCCTTTATAATTTTAAGCCCCAATGTTGGGCATAATTTTTTATTGCTATGAAATTTGCCTTTCGATATGAAATATTCTTCTAGGATTTTACCCCGACTAGCTTATTGAATAAATCTTATTGAAATCAAATAAAGCAATTCTAGAACACACAATATAATAATTGATAATATGTACAATACTCAAAATTTTCCTCTTTATACAAAATATCTACATTTACCAGATTTATGCTTTTCTGAAAATCAGCAAAAATATTTTTTAATTACATTCAGGGACCTACGAACGTTCCAAGATTCCTTCTCCTGTTTTCATATTTTTAAGTGACCTTTTTGATGACTCTTACAAATATACTATGTATAGCAAATAATAAATTGGAAACAGTCTTTCAATAATAAAGTGTATTAAAAATTGCTAACCTGGAATGGTTTCTGGAGTTCCATCCTAGTCTATGATCTGCATCCCCTTGCTGTGTCCGCTTTACTTATTGGTATTTTATGTTTTCGTAAAGACATCAACAAAATTTGTCTCCACAAATTGGTATCAACAAAATGCCGTCCTCATATAAAAATCGCCTCCCATAAAAATTGCCTTTCTATCGAGATACATCCCAAATCAAAGTACGTTCAGAATTATAATATGTCCCAAATCAAAGTATCGCCTCCAATTAATATAAGTCCCAAATTAAACTACGTCCAAAATTGTATTTCCAAATTAAAGTATGTCCAAAATTAAAGTATTGCCAAATTAAAAATCGCCTTTCTATTGAGATACATCCCAAATCAAAGTACGTTCAAAATTAAAACCGTCTATCTGTAGATCGGTTTATATTTCGTTGCACAAAATTCTTGCACTTTTAAATTTCATTTATTTACTTTTCATGTTGCAAATTACGTGAGTTTTTACCACTTTCGAACATAATTGTTGCTCAGTTAAAAATAGACTAAAATGTTATAAAGTCTATCGTATATATAACCCCTTCCTTCAATAGTTTTCATTGGCGTGTTCATAATCAAAGGCTAGGACTTTACCTTATCTGGCAGATCCCGGAATTTTTACAAATTACCTCGTTTAAATCTTCGACGAATGCACTATTCCTCACGTCTGCATTCAGCATATTGCAGCATTATCCTAGGATTTCCAACTTTTGGCTTTTCCTCAAGTCACGTATTCGATGTTTGTCAATTTATCATACAATTGAACCGCCTGGTGTTTATTCGTTTGCCACAGAATGTTGGTTTTCTGAATAAATGTGTTCTTCTCTAGTCATGTAACGATTTTTTAATAATGAATTATTTACGATGCGTACGATAATATTTTCGACGCAATTGTTAAATATTTGGAATGCCAATTTATCTATGCTTCCCGGTAATTTAATTTTGATGCAATTTGTTGCGTTTTAAAATCTTGTAATTTATACTTAAACATATTTATGTTTTCATGCAATTAGTTACATATCTTTTATATACAGTGTCCTCTTAATTGACATTATGTAGAATAGTCGATTTACTCTTATAATTTCTGGAATTATTTTATTTTCTTAAAGTTAAAGTTGTTTATATTTATCCTACGACCCCTATGACTTGTAATGACACTTAATTATAATAGTTGTAAGTCCTTGATAAAATTTTGACTATAAATGTTCCTAATGTTTTTTATGAGGATGTACATTTGTAAAATATTGTATTAGCGTTTGAAAATGTTAGAATGTAGAATGCCGCGCTGTGTATGTGTCATCGAGGGGCGGAAAAAGTCCCGTTAGTGCAGTGAATAATAGTGGGGAGTAACAGTTTTCAGGCAGACGGGTAGTACAAGTCGACGTGTGCGGGTAAAAATTGGAAGTGACTCCACTAACCCCACATAAAGTTGAATGCACCGCATGCAATTTAGTAATGATGAACAGTAGAATGCAGCTAGCTGTCGTGATTAAAATATAACTTTGATGTAAATACTATCACAGTGGAAAAGATCGAAAGTGCACCAATCGTCATGGTTGTTACATGAAATCATAAGCAACAGGTTAGTGAGCTCATTCCATAGTACATTAAACTTTTAAAATTTGCGCTAATTAAAAAAACTACTGATTTATTTTAAGATTGAATCCTATCGTGGTACACTAATTTTAGGTTAAGTTTTTGGTATATAGAATATTTGCTTTTGTTGCATTATTAATTTTTATTTCAGTATATTATAATTAAAATTGATTTTTGAGTTTTCTTGTAAATACGTGTGTAGGTGTACTAATTATATCTATAAAGAATTAAGGTTTCAATCTAGGCGATACCCACAGTTGACCCTGAGAGAGAAAGTTTCATTTTAAATATAGTCGTGTCATATATTTCTATCTTTAATTAAATTAGTATTATTAATTAAAAAAAGAAAAAAAGAATTTAAATAAAAAAGTTACGAGGTTATTGAAGAGAAGGGGAGAAAAACATAACAGACTTAATCTACCCTATTACTATAGCAATATATATATATATATATATATATATATATATATATATACTGGGTGCTTCAAAAAAATGTATACACACTTTAAACTATTGTAGTTTTCCCGCACTACAAGGCTAATGTTATATTTCTTTGCCAGGTGCCAGCATAATCGTCCCTCTATGTTATATTATCAGTTGGAATTTGTAATATCAACATGGCGGACGTACGTTTGAGTTTTGAAGAACGAAAGCAGGTTATTAAGTGGTACTGGAAGTTTGAGAATGTAAATGAAGTTCAAAGACAGTGGAGAAGGGAGTATGATACAGAACCACCTTCAAGATTAACAATTACACGCATACGAGACAAATTCGAAGTTCATGGAACAGTGTGTGATGTGCATAAAGGTCATTCAGGTCGGCCTCGAACAGCTACAAGTGATGAGTCATCAACGACAGTCTTGGAACTGTTTCAACGCTCTCTAACAAATCTTCAAGGCAAGGGCACGTGAAAGTGATGTAAGTGCTAGCAGCGTGCTACGCATTCTGAAGAGAGGCAAGTATCGTGTTTACATTCCAAGGCTGGTGCAACAGCTAAATGACGACGATCCAGATCGAAGGTTGCAATTTTGTGAATGGATTCAGGAGATGGTGATACGTGAACCGGGATTTATGGGTAGCATCATTTGGTCGGATAAAGCCCAATTCAAACTTAATGGAACTGTCAATAGGCACAATTGTGTTTACTGGTGTGAAGAAAATCCTCACATTACAATTGAAAAAGCTGTAAATTTGCCTGGTGTAAATGTATGGTGCGGTTTGTCTTCAAGGGGACTCATTGGACCTTTTCGATTTGAAGGAACTGTAACTGGTATTAATTACCTAACAATGCTTGCTGATTCCATATTTCCTGCCATTCGTGCATTATACGGTAATGATGATTTTTATTTTCAACAAGATGGTGCTCCGCCGCACTATCACAGGGACGTACGAGCTTACCTGGATCAAAATTTGTCGGGCCAGTGGATAGGACGCAGGGGACCAATCGAGTTTCCAGCACGCTCTCCAGA
Source organism: Platerodrilus igneus (assembly GCA_036346225.1). Lineage (NCBI taxonomy): Eukaryota > Metazoa > Arthropoda > Insecta > Coleoptera > Lycidae > Platerodrilus > Platerodrilus igneus. The sequence continues at coordinate 511,479 of JARFIW010001419.1, forward strand.
CCTTACACCACTGGATTTCTTCTTGTGGGGCACAGTAAAGATGAGGTGTACAAACGTAAACCACGTAACCTAGACATTCTTTGGAATGAGATTCAAGCAGTGTGTAGAGAAATCTCATTGGACGTTTTGATACGATGTACAGAATCTGTGGTGACTCGTACTCAGAATTGTATTGATGCTGCAGGTCACCAATTTGAACAGTATTAACATTTGTTATTTATGTTTCATTTACATTGGACTTTCAGCTTTCTATTTTCCTGAAATTTAACTTTGTAGAACGGTAAATAAATTTTCTATGGAAGTTCAAAGTGTGTATACATTTTTTGAAGCACCAGTATATATATATATAATATATATATATATATATATATATATATATATATATATATATATAGTAAGATTCCGTGCAGTCTAAACATTTAATTTGATATATTACGCATCTTTGTTTTTCTGCTGGGGTCCTGTCTTTGACTTTTGAAAAAGTAGATTTATTTTTAGTAAATTAGTAATGGCAATTCTGATGTTTAGTTTTTCAAAAAAAATTTTTAATTTTGAGGTTAAATGGGTGAAATAGAGCAATGTTTTGTAAACGGTGTTAATATCAGGTGGCTTGCGATTGGGTGTGTTATTGTTCGTGGTGGGTTTGTGCAGTAAGGAGTAGATTAATTTTGTAGAATAATTGTTGTTTTTAAGTAAAAGGGCTAAATAGTTCAAATTCTTTTGGTAAAGAGTAGGATGACAAATGCGTTTAATTCTGTTTTTTAAGTTTAAAATAAGATTAGTTTTCATACTGAAGGAATGATAAAAGTGAAAATTTAGATATCTACCGGAGTCTGTGGGTTTATGATATCAATCTAGTATTATATTTTGGTCTTGTCTTATCACTAATGTGTCTAGGATGGGAACAGCGTTGTTTTTCGGTTTCAATAGTAAACTGTATCTTGTGATTGAAACTATTCAAAATACTGAGAATGGTGTTTATTTCTTCATCCGGGATAGCTGTAATGATATCGTTTACGTATTTTTTAATAAAAGTTTAAAAATTTTTAACGTGTTAACAGAAATTGTGTCAAACAATGGCTTTCCATAAAATCTGACTAAGAAACTTCTTTTCGGCAATAACTATAATAATAAAAAAAAATCTGATTTGACACCTGTAATAGAAATTGTTTATAAGAAACTACCGATGATTAAAAATTTAATATTAAAATTACTTAACGTCCTACGGACTGACTCCGTCATAATTTTAAAATATAACCCGGTTACTATAAATCAATTATTTTCTGCCATTAAGGATGAGATTTCTATGCTGAGTAGTTCTAACGTCATATACTCTATTCCATGCAGTAATTGCGATAAGATCTACATTGGACAATCTTCACAGTGGTTACGTTTCAAGATTGTACAGCACAGGAGTGACTGTAATATCAAAAAAGATTCGTGCGCTTTATCTTGCTATGCAAAAAAAGCTAATCATTTTCTGGATTTTAATAAAGTAAACATTTTAGATAGGGAAGTTAGTTATAGAGGTATACTTTTTCTTGAAATGGTGCTATTAATAATAACAACAACGTTTTGAACTTCAAATCTGATACTAACAATCTAAGTGTGATTTATTCTTATATTTTAAAACTAAGTAATATTAACAGAAAGAAAAAGACACTAAGTTGAATCTTATGCAATAATTTCTGTAAGTTTTGAAATCAAGTTCTACCAACACCTGTCAATTAAGTTTGCATACCTGGGCAAACGTATTACCATGCGAACTTACAATTTTAATAGATTAGTTTATTTATTTAATGCCAAGAATGTTAACCTAGTATGTTTCAATGTAGTTACTATTTTACACTCCAGTTTTTGTAAGTTTATGTATATTATTTAAATGCTGAGGTGGATGTTTGTAATGTTGTAACACCCTGAGTAAAATTTAAAATTAAATCGAAAGCTTGGTAAAGGACAAAGAGTTTTTAATTTTACCTTTATGAACGTAGACCTATAAACCCGATACTGCACTTTTATATATATATTATAGTGGTTTTAAAGGGTTAAAAGTAAATATAAAAGAAACAATTTCAAAACACCCTGTATAAAGGAAACAACCAGAAATTACGTGCGAAATTTATTCCAGTTAATTCATTTTTAAGGAACGGGTATTAATCAAAGTTTACAAATTGTTTCGTATTAGTTAAAACTCAAACTATAGTGGATTTAAATTGTGCAGTGCGCTTGCGCCTCTTAAAGTAAAACGCGTGCGAAAGTGGTTTTGTGACGTTTATCGACGACTCTTCTTTCGACCTAGTAACGGGAAGGTTGTGCGTGACAAGCTATACCCAATAAGTATAGTGCTTGCAACAGTGCATTCAACCGACTCCCCCGGGGGCATTCCAGCAACATTGAAGAGGACCGCACACCAAGGACAATATTGGTGAGTGAATTTATGCCTTTTGTTTGTTAATTTTACATGCATACAACTTACGCATTTAAAGCTCGCGTTTTGTTATATTTTCGCATTACAGTCCACGATTAAATAAGACGCGCCAGCACATTATCTAAGTTAATTAGTTGACATTTGGTCCTTCGAGCCGGATAGAACAGTCCATGGTGAATAAATTAATTCATTTCGTTTTAGCTTGTATGTATGTAGAACTTCGATTTGCAATATTCGCATCATATTTCTATTTACTTAGATATAAAAAATTCGATACACTAAAGTCTATTAATTAGAAATCATTATTTGATTATAGATATATTACGATTTAGCTATAGTTTAGTTAGAGAGCATTATTAATCATTTTACAGATAGTTAAATAGTTCGTATAGAAAACCTGTTGCAAATGTTGGATTCAAAGCTGTTCTATTGTAAAATTTTGTATACCTGTGTAGTAGGTCACTCCTTTTGGCTTATGTACAGCTGCAAACGACATTCCAGTTTTATCGTATAACCTACCTGAATGTTTAAGGGTTTATAACCACTAAATATTTTAACTATATTTCTTGTTTGAATGACTAAACCCTTAGGGCGTTTTATAAACCTTCTTGTTAAGGGTTGTCAGGTCGTATAAAATACAATAGGAAGCTTTAATTACTCATTTCGCATTTTACTTTACAAATCGGGTAATGACTTTATTGGATCATTTTCGGTGATTGAATTTATATTAAGATTATTGTTGGTTGTTGTTAATTGGAATAATTGTCGTTTGTTTCTTCATACAAAATGCCTGACACAAATGCTTCTGTAACTTTATTAAAGCTCTACGCTGCTCGGATTCATGAAATCTTCGAACTTTCTGAAAAGGCACAATACAATGATTCAGTACACAAGTTATTTAAATTGAAGTGTCGTATAGTGGAATCTCTCTACAAGGATTTTACTGAAAAGTATGTTTCTGTATTGGTAAACACAGAATCAGAATTGCAACCAGCTTTAGAGAATTTGTGTCGAAATGTAGATGACGAATATTATTCTATTCTTTTGATAGAGCAAGAGATATTTTCTGCTGAAGTGAAAACTCCGTCTGCGAATCACACAAGTCGACAAGACAATAATTTTACACCTAGAGTAAAATTACCAAAAATTACTCTACCGCGTTTTGATAATGACCCAAAACTTTAAGACTTTCAAGGATATGTTTGATGTTTTGATAGATAAACAACCGCATTTAACGGACATCGAAAAGCATTCCTACCTTCTTTCAAGCTTGTCGGGTGAATCATTGACATTGTTGCGGTCTATTCCTCTTTGTCATGAAAATTACAAACTAGCATATGACACTTTATGTTCTAGATATAATAATAAACGTCTTTTGGCTAATCACCATTGGGGTTTAATAAAAAACTACCCGCCTATGCATGCGGAAAACGTAAAACAACTTCGAAATTTAATTGACTGTTTCACAGAAAACTTATCGATTTTGGGATCATTACAATTTGATGTTGAAAGTTGGGATTTCGTTCTTGTAGATCTTTATTATGTAAACTCGATGAGGAAACTCGTAAACGATTCGAATTGCATTTCAATTCTACTGATGTGCCTACATTCAATTGCGTCAAAGACTTTTGTCAAAACAATGTGTAGCCTTAGAGAATCTTGTCTCAAGCAAACAACCGAAAGTGCTTAAAGGTACTATTAATAAACAAGGTCTCGCTCGTTCGAATTCTGACTTGAAGCCTAGGACATTCTTAGCTGAGACTAACAATTCTCCTAAGAACAATTCGTTCTCCTGCATCCTTTGCAAGGGAAATCATGTATTGTATTCGTGCGAGCAATTTCTTAAATTGTCTCCAAACAAGTGTCACGAGCAAGCCAAACATCTTCGGTTATGTTTGAATTGTCTTCGACCAAATCATAACATGTCGTCTTGTCCGTCAAAGGTTTCGTGCAGAACTTGCAATAAAAATCATCATACATTGTTACATTTTGTGCCGTCGATTGCTACGTCACCACCTTCTTCAACTCCAACTCGTGAAGAAAATTTGCAAACCAGTTCGTCTAATAATGCTACTTGTACTACAACAGTTGGGTCTGAGGCGACAACTTGTCTAGCTCTGCTACCCACGGTTTGTTTGGAAATTCTCGACAAGAGAAATCAACCTCAAATTATTCGTGCTCTAGTAGACACTGGGAGTCAAATTTCATTTATTACGGAATCTTGTCGTAAGTCTATTGGTATATCGTCTCGTCCTTCTTCGATTCCTATTTCTGGTTTGGGCTAGACTTCACACCAAACCTTAGGTGTGATATCTGGAACAATTCGTCCCATTCAGGAATATGATTCAGTCCCGACGGACAACAATTTGAAGATAAACTTAATGGTCTTGCCGTCTATTTGCGGTAATCTTCCAAACAAGTATATTCAATCGTATTGGTCTCATTTGGAAAACATAAAACTCGCAGATGAAAACTGGAGACATCCTTCTCCAGTACAAATGTTATTGGGCTCTGATGTTGCCAGTCGTATTTTGCTTGATGGGAAAATTGATGGCAAAGAAATTTCGCCTGTTGCTGTCAACACCATATTTGGTTACATGATATTTGGTACTGTCGATCCCATCTCAACCAATGTTATTCATTCGTTCTTTGTATCTATCGATCCTTGTATGGATATTGATCTTAAACATTTTGGGAGCTTGACGACATTCCATCGAGGAGTTTGTCGTCCCCAGAAGATGACCTTGCTCAACAATCTTTTGATAACTCGTTGCATCGGTTACCCAATGGTAGGTTCGGCGTGAGCCTTCCATTTAGAGAAAATGTTCGTGAGTTTCCGGACTCGAAATCTATTGCCATTAAACGTCTATTGTCACTAGAGCGTCGTCTCGAAACTAATCCAGACTTGCGAAATTTGTATGTAGATTTCATGCGTGATTACGAAGCATCTGGTCACATGTCGCTTTTATCAACGCCTCCAGCTGACAATAATGCGTATTTTATTCCACACCATGCCGTGTTCAAACTAGAAAATAATAAACCTAAATTGAGAATTGTTTTTGACGCTTCGGCTCGAGCTTCGAATGGTATTTCATTGAATGATACCTTACCCACTGGACCTAAGCTCCAGAATGATATTGTAAAAATACTTTTGGCATTTCGTATTCCCAAGTTCGTTTTTGTCTGTGACATAAAACAAATGTACAGGCAAATATTGATATCAGAAAAGGATCGTCCTTATCAATTGATACAATGGCGATAGAATCCTTCAGAACCAATTTCAACCTATCAGTTGAACACAATTACATATGGAGTTTCATCCGCTCCTTTTCTCGCCATTCGCACTATCTTAAAACTTGCTGAACTAGGAGAAAATAGTTATCCATTGGCTGCTCATGCTTTGAGAAACAATTTGTATGTTGATGATGTATTGACTGGGTCGTCCACTCTCCAGGCAACTCATGAACTAAAACGTCAACTCATCGAACTACTACGTGCTGGCTGCTTCGAACTACACAAATGGGCTAGCAACAGTCCACTATTGTTAGAAGATATTCCTACTGAGTATCAACAAGTAAAACCAAGTTTAGTCGCAAATGATCTTCAGCTTACCATAAAAGTGCTTGGTCTTCAGTGGCACTCGATACCTGATAATTTTTCATTTGAAATGCAGTCTTTAGAAAATCGTCTTTCCAAGCGAATTTTACTTTCGACAGTTGCTAGGATTTACGATCCTCTAGGATTTATTACACCAGTTACCTTTTCACTCAAACAACTCATTCAACAATTTTGGGTGCTGGGGTTGGATTGGGATGATCCTCCTCCTGAATCTATTGTCATATTTTGGAAAAATTTGTTGCTGAATTTTCATATATTGATTCAATTCAAATTCCTCGTGATATCCCTATTGATGAAGCCTGTAGTATACAACTACATGGTTTTGTGACGCGTCCGAGAAAGGATACTCGGCTGTGCATATTTTCGTTTAGTATTTCCGTCAGGAAAAATATCTGTTCACTTTGTTATGGCTAGATCAAAGGTCGCACCTTTGAAATGTCTTTCTATACCCAAGCTAGAACTATGTGCTACCGTACTTTTGTCTAAATTAGTTCATTTTGTTAAAACTACATATTCAAATGTAACCTTTGAAAAAATCTGTTGTTACACTGATTCTTCTGTGGCTTTGACTTGGATTAAGTCACCTACCTATCGTTTAAAAATGTTTGTAGCTAACCGTGTTAGTTACATCCAAGAACGTATTTCTCCCGAACAGTGGAGTTATATTAGTTCTTCAAACAACCCATCTGATTGTGCTACCAGAGGTTTATTTCCTTCGGTATTGCCCGCGCATCCGCTATGGTGGGCAGGTCCTGAATTCTTGTCGTTGTCTGAAGAAAATTGGCCTTTGCCAAAATTGTTCGTCCCTTCTTTGGAAGCATCTTCTGAGGAGAAACGCATTACTTTGATTGTTACTGTAGAGTCAACTTGGCTGGAAGACTTATCAAACAAATTTTCGTCGTTACTCAAAATTCAACGTATAGTCGCATATTGTCTGAGAATCTTTAATGTTAGAAAAGCTACCATCAATTCGCTATTTTTATCGTCGGTGGAGCTTCACACTGCTCTTATGGTTATTGTCAAGGTGGTCCAATTTAGTTCACTTAAAGTTGAAATCGAAGCCGTTCGTCAAGGTGAGCCTTTGCCTAAACATCTGCAACGTCTAAGCTTATTTCTTGATTCGAATGACATTTTAAGAGTAGGCGGGAGACTGATTCATTCCAATCTTCCAGATTCCGCAAAACATCCAGCGGTATTACCCAATAAACACCGTATAACAGATCTGTTAATTAAGCAAGTGCACACACAAAATTTACATTCGAGAGTAAACACAACGATGTACTTGCTTCAAGAACGATTTTGGATCGTCTCATCTCTTCGCGCAGTTCGTAGAATACTGTCTAAATGTTATCATTGTTATCGTCTTTGCCCTATTCCTGTCAGTCCAGTTATGGGTGAATTGCCTTCATTTCGTGTTTCTCAAGCCAAGGCCTTTAGTTCCGTCGGTATCGATTTTGCTGGCCCTTTTACGATTAACATGCATCGTGCAAGAGGCACTAAGACTTGCAAGGCATATCTTTGTGTGATTGTTTGTTTCGCCACTAAGGCTCTTCATTTGAAAGTCGTGTCAGACTTGTCGACTGATGCCTTTATCGCTTGCCTTCGTCGTTTTATTGCTCGTCGTGGTCGTTGTCAACACATTTTCAGCGACTGCGGCACAAATTTCGTAGGCGCTAGTCGCCAACTTTTAAAGGATTTCCGACACTGTGCAGAATCGTTAGCCATTTCGTGGCATTTTAACCCCCCAGCTACCCCTCACTTCGGAGGTATTTGGGAAAGCGCCGTTAAATCGGTGAAAACTCACTTATTTCGTGTTGTTGGAAACCAAGTGCTCACGTACGAGGAGTTTCATACTTTAATCACTAAGATTGAAGCATTGTTGAATTCAAGACCCTTGTGCAGCATAAGTTCGGATCCCCATGATCTTTCGTCACTGACACCAGGTCATTTTCTAACTTTAGAACCCTTGACAGCACCGCCGGACCCAGACTTGTCTCATTTGAAAATCTCTAGACTCTCTCGTTGGCAGTTGATTCAAGCTATGCATCAAAGTTTTTGGGTTCGATGGCACAATGAGTATTTACACCAATTGTATCAACGTGGTCGGTGGTACAGGTCCAAGAGCCTCGACGGCGTTGACATTGGTACTTTAGTGCTCATCAAAGAAGAGGGTGTTCCTCCTTTAAATTGGAAACTCGCCAGAATTGTAGAGTTTCATCCTGAAAGCGATGGGGTACCTCGTGTAGCCACCGTAAAAACTTCACGAGGCAATTTGAAAAGACCAATGGTCAAACTATGCCCATTGCCGTCTCAATAATAAATATTAGTTATTTTAGTGTTCTTTATTATAGTTTCGTAAGCATTATTATATTCATTTAGTTCTACATACATACAAGACTCGGTCAAAGTTAAATTTTCGTGTTAAGTTTTAAAAAATAGCCCAAAGCTATTTTGGTGGGCAGAATGTTTCGTATTAGTTAAAACTCAAACTATAGTGGATTTAAATTGTGCAGTGCGCTTGCGCTTCTTAAAGTAAAACGCGTGCGAAAGTGGTTTTGTGACGTTTATCGACGACTCTTCTTTCGACCTAGTAACGGGAAGGTTGTGCGTGACAAGCTATACCCAATAAGTATAGTGCTTGCAACAGTGCATTCAACCGACTCCCCCGGGGGCATTCCAGCAACATTGAAGAGGACCGCACACCAAGGACAATATTGGTGAGTGAATTTATGCCTTTTGTTTGTTAATTTTACATGCATACAACTTACGCATTTAAAGCTCGCGTTTTGTTATATTTTCGCATTACAGTCCACGATTAAATAAGACGCGCCAGCACATTATCTAAGTTAATTAGTTGACACAAATAATGAGTAATATTTAGTAGGTTTGCAAAGAAATTAAATGGTAGAAGCCAATGCAATTATTTTAATAATTTAATTGAGTGTAATTAAACGGTCATTTACGTATAATATGCATAAAAGCGTGTAAAGGTTAATACCAAGGTGAAACGCGTTGCTGACAGACAAATATATCGGTGGGGTTAAAATACGCTGAAATACAACTCGGAGAAATGTATTTAAAACGTTCGTTAAGATTGAACACCTGCGTGGTTTGGAAATGTCAAGTTCCAATTATTTTGTGTAGATAAAGATGAAGATTCTACGCATATTGTACAAACCGTCGCATATGTTCGCGGTAAATACTAACAAGGGGTTATTTAAATCACGTAGGAAGTCCACGTGGGGTAGATAGCAGATAAACAAGAATATCGATTTTCTACCACTCAAGCAAAGTTAAAAAGAGACGTAGAAAACGCATAAGCAAGAGACAACGGTAGTATAGGCGGAATTTGTGAAACGTCAGTAGGTCTACGATCGGTCGATATAGTTAGTTTGACTTGACACAAACACGAGGATAGTGTAGCGTAGTTTTCTGAAAATATTATAACGACGCGCTGAAATTCGCGGACTTGAAAATCGGTTGAGTGCAAAATTGTAAGAATGTGTTGTTGCAAACAGGGGATTGCGGATAAATGTGGCCAGGAGGTGGCAGTCTAAAGATATAAATAGTTTACGAGAACATAATTAAAGCCCTTAATATTTCGATCGCTTCAGACTACGTATGGAAGCTACCACGAGTTAGTAAGTAGAATAAATTATTGTAAATTATATTGCACGGTGAGCCTCATAATTTATACGCGGTTTGTTTGCCGAGATTACAGTTTATTAATTGAGGTATAACCTATAAAATTTTAACAAGCTCGTGTCGGGAAGTTAAGTAACGTGGTTTAAAGTAAATAATTGTGAAAGACATATGTTTAATTTGGATTTGGAATTTGGATACACCGTGAAGGCAGCGCTAGCAATTCAACTTAGACGGGGTTAGGCTAGTAATAGCTAGGAACAGCCTGCAGACCAAATAAAAGAAATACATGGCATCGTCCACGGAGCTGAGATTGTCTAGAAATTTCCAGGTAACGATTTGAAATTGTGATTTTTATAAACTGTGAATATTGGGTGACGTATGAAAGTGATTTTAAAGGTATTGTGGATTATTTGCGTATTGAACATAATACGTGTAAATAACTTTATTATGGTATTTAACTAGAAATCTAAAGGTGTCTATAAAGCTTATTAACGTTCCATCAGGACGTATAATTTTGTGAGTACATGGCTTTGTTTTTTTAGTTTGTTGTAAGAGTATGCAAAGTATAAGGGCATACATTATTCATAATTAACTGGGTTATCATGAGCTCACCATACTCCAGAGTTTACTTAGATTTAAAATAAATTATATAAAAGGAATGAAAAATAAGGGAGGAATTAAGGGCCCATTTACTCCGGATACATTCTATGTGTTTCATAATTTAAATTAAAAATACAGGACATTATAAAATAAGATTTATTGAAGTGTAACGTGATCACGAAAATGTGGACAATATTGAATTTCATTTGTAAATAGTGATAAATAGAAAATTGTATGTTTGTTGTATTTTGTGGTTTAATTGCGAGTGTGTGTGTACGATTGGAATATGAGAGTGAATCTAGATATCCAAGAGGAGGTCCAACTGAGCTAGCCGGAAGCAGGTGCAGAAAATTGGCCATTCAACCGAGGAAGATAGGAAAACGGGTAAGAAATTTTTTTTTGAATTATTTAATTTTTGAAATTTTTCTATTTTCGAATTTGAAAATTTAATAAAAATTTCGGATATATTTTTGTTGGTGAGAATGGTACCGGAGGACCACGGCAATATATATATATATATATATATATATGTATATATATATATTGTAGTGGAAACAAGGCAATTTCAAACACCCTGTATAGAGGAAATAAGCAGAATTTACGTGCGAAATTTATTTCATTTAGTTCATTTTAAAGTAACAATTATTACCATGATTGTACAAGTAGTGAATAAAATTTAGTTAGGTTCGTAAAGAAAATAAATTGTAGAAGCCAATACAAATTATTTATTAATTTAATTGAGTTTAATTGAACGGGTAATTACGTATAATACGCATAAAAGCATGAAAAATCGATAATACCAAGGTGAAACGCTTTGCTAACACATAAATAGCCGTTGAATATAAAATACCTTGAAAAGCCAACTCTTAGAAATGTTGTGTTAAAACGTCGGTTAATTGAACACCTGCATGTTTTCGAAATGTCAGGTTCCCCTTATTTGTGTAGATAAAAGACAATATTCTAAGTATATCGGATAAACGGTTGGAGGGTTCGCGTAAATGTTAACTAAAAGTTTTCTTAAAGCGCAGAAAGGATAGACGATCAATGAGATACGTCGGAATGAGACAGGCATAATAACAGTCCACTGCAAAAAGCACGTATACAAGTCCACATGGAGTATATAAAACGCGGACAGTAATATCGATTTCTACCACTCAAACTAGGTTAGAAAGAAACAGCTTATATGCGTAAGAGGGGAATAGCGTTATTATAGGCGGGGTGTTTAAGACGTCAATGGATATACTATTGGTCGATATAGTTAGTTGTAAAACAGACAAACACGAGAATATTTGAAGGGGTTTATTGGAAAATATCGTAACGACGCGCTAAATTTCGGAGATTTCGAAAACGGTTGAAACAAAATTTGAGGAAGTGTTATTTTAAATTAGCTATTTCACGGGAAGAGTGGCCTAGAGGTGGCATACGGAATCATATAAATACTCGAAGAGAATTAGAATCGTTCTCTTTTTAAACTTCAATCTCTTAGTATTTTCACCGCTTCAGAATACAAGTTTGTAAGTATACATATTTTTAAATTAAATAGAACAGTGTTGGCCTCATAATCTGATACGCCAATAGTGCTGAGTCTAAATTTTAATTGAGGTGCAACATTTATTTTAAACAAGCTCGTGAAGTGACGTGAAGTAACTTAAATTAAATTAAATTAAACTAAAGTACGCAATTATGAAAGAAGTATAATAAATGTGGATTTGGATTTGGATGCATCGTGAAGGCAGAGCAAGCAGCACTACTTAAATGGTGTTCATATACAAATAGTTAGAGGCGGCCAGCAGAGCAGAGTGAAACAACTTAACGGCATCGTCAACGGAGTAGGGATCTTCAAGAAATTCCAGGTAACGCTTTAAAATTGTTGTTGTTATAAACTATGAAAATTGGGTGACGTGTGAGAGTGAACTATGAAGGTATTTTGCATTATTTTGCGTATTGACAATAATACGTATAACTAACTGTTATTATGGTATTTCAATATAAAGCTAAAGGTGTGTATAAAGCTTATTAACGTTACTCAGGAATTAAAATGTTTATTGTTAAGAGTACATGGTTTTTTTTTTGTTGGTTGTAAGAGTATGTGAAGTACAAAAGCATACATTATTCATAATTAACTGGGTTATCATGAGCTCACCATACTCCAGAGTATACTAATTTAAAATTAATTATAAATAAAGAAAGAAAATAAGGTATTATTCAGGGCCCATTTACTCCGGGTATATTCAATGTGTTTGATATTTTAAATTAAAATCCAGGACGGTACAAAAATAGGATTTATTGAGGTGTAACTTGATCACTGAAATGTGGATAATCTTGAATTTTATTTGTAAATAGTGGTAAATAAATATTGTAGGATTGTTGTATTATTTTGTGGTTTTATTGAGAGTGTGCGTGAACGATACAGAGTATGATAGTGAATGTAGGTATCCAAGAGGAGACCCACTGAGCTAGCCAGGGAAGCGGTTGAAGAATTAAGGTGATGAAAAGAGGAATCTCGGTAAGAAATTATTTTTTTGAAAATTTAACTATTGTGTGCAATTTTCGATTTTGGAAAAGAAATAAAATTTTCGAATGTATTTTTGTTACTGAAATTTGGTTTAGAAAGGTTACACGGCTATATATATATATATATATATATATATATATATATATATATGTATATATACATATTGTTGCGAGCTACTATTAGGCAACCCGTCAAACACACAAGCGCCGTAAGCACTGTATATTCTCTATTGACCGAGAATCTTCTAGCAATTAGTGGAGGATGAATCATCCTTTTTAATTCAGGGTATATATAAAACCGCTAATAAATGTAAGAGTTTAGTCTATATCAGAATGTCGAAAATAAATTATATCGTGTAAAGTTAAATAGTTGAGCTTTTGGAAGTCCAAGAGTAAACATAAATGTTTATTATGTGAACGTGTCTAATGTACATGCAGCTTGTAGAATACATAAATAGACAAAAGTGTAATAAATAAATAGTTGTGTTAGTGTTGTTAATAGACCCATGGTTAAGAAGTTAGTTTAAGAAGATATTAGTGTTTGTAAATTCATTAGTGTGATAGTGTTTCATTGTTAATTGAACTAAAACATCTATAAATAAAGCATATACTGTTAATTAGACTTTTGAACAGTGAGTAATAAAGACTCTTGTTATTACCTGTTTTAAATTAGTGGAACGTGGTAGTAGTAGCCCGCTACAATATATATTGCCGTGGACTCGAAGATTATGTTCTTAAAATTCTCGCCCCACAAACTGGGCGTCATAAAATTGCCGTGGACTCGGGAACTAAGCTTTTAACATCGAGCCCCAGCATTGGGCCAACATAAAATTTTCTAAAATAAATTTAAAAAATTTTGTACCCTACCTTTTGGACGCCTTCGTATTTCTCTGCTCACCCTGGCTAGCTCAGCAATCGGCCTCTTCTTGAACACCTACCATTTTAAGTACATACCTCTCTCACGCACACACCGTCGAATGAAATTACCAAAATAATACAACAACCATACAACCTTTTATTTACACATATTAACAACTAGAATAATTACACCTTGGTACAGACGGTTTGTTACAATAGTTACCGGCTCAACTATTAAATACTTTTAAGTCCTTGGTATTTAATATATCTTAACAAATTCTATATGATACGAGTAGATATGGGCCCCACATGCAACCCTAGTTTGACTGTATTCTGGTCTATTTTGAGCTCATTATAACCCAGTTTCTGTAAATGCTTTTTAAACCTTACATTTTATTGAAAACAAATTTAAAGACCTGTCTACTCCTTACAACAACAATTTATAGCATGAAAAAAGCTTTATATATCCTCAATAAACTCTTTTTTAAGAATCAAAATTAATTGTCTTGCACATGTACCTTTTTAAACAAGTTTTATGGTACTAAATATGCCACCAATAAGTCAAAACACACAAACACACACAAAATATCAACACAAATGTTATACAAAACAGAAATTTAAGTTTTGTTACCTGGAGTCGCCTTGGTTCCTCGTCACTACTGAAGATGGTTACCAGAAACCCTCGTCAATGTGTCCATCTACTTCGATGATGCCTGGATCTTCAGATCGCCACCATCCGAATCTACCACCACTGTTCTTCTCCCCAGATATTAGCTTTGTCTCAAACGTAACATTCCATACCAGATATATGACATGCATTCACATTACGGTTCACGCTTTGCTTACCCCAAATATCATCCTTGCAGTTAATCGAGTCGTAGTAGTAACGGCATCTTTTATCTAAACATGAGCACCAACTCGTGCAATATCACTTTTACAACCTTTTGCGGTACGTTACTAAGGCTTTCATAATTTCTAAACAGAATGTTATATGCAAATTTATTGAACACACAATAATTAATAACCGTAAGAGCATTTACTACTATTACGTTGTAGATCTAAGCCGGTCTCAGATCTAAATGAAAAGAGGGGCTTTAATATTTTTCTCCGTGTATTTATATGATTTTCAAAACCCCCCGTGTGGAACCTATTTCACATGAAAAGCTTATTTTCGAAGCTGCTTCTTAAAATTTTGAACGTAACAAACACTGACTTCTCAAAAATCCCACTTTCGTCGTGCTGTTACATAGAATTTTGTTTACCACCTTAACGGACGCTCTCTTCTTGAAAACTGCTAGCCATCCACCAATGATGGAATTTTCCCTCGTCACAGCGCTCCACCTATCCGCTATTTATCTCTCTTCCACGCATATTTGTTGTCTCCTTTAGAACCCCTCTTAAGTTACAGAAAATCGATATTGTATTCGTCCTTCACATTTATCCGTGTATTTCGTACGTGACTTCTACCCAACGCTTTCTTTGTCTGTCTTACATTATCGATCGTTTATTCCACTCATTCTTCAATGCACTTGGTATCTTAGCAGCTTATACAAATCGACCGTTGCAAACATCTTCTATAGAATTTTGTGCTAACGTTCGTTTCAAATTCCTTGAACTTGACATTTAACAACAGGTGTTTCTCGAAACAATCGAACGTTTAAAATAACAATTCTTGGTTTCTTCCCTTCTTAGTATTTGTATAAACAAACGTTGGCTTTTAAAATGGAAACGTTTGCGTTTAAAATTATTGATTTTCTATGCATGTAAGCTCCCTTTTTGCTTCCATGCGTTTGATTAAAAATTATTATAATTACTTATGCGTATCCTTGAGTTTTTATGTACTCTAAAGCTTTTCTTCCCTTGTGCAATTTTAATCGTCCGTTTTCACTATAAAAATTAACTAATTTGGCGCGTAAATAATTTGCTCCTATTTCCTATATACACGGTGTTTAAAATTTTATTGCCTGGCCCCACTTAACCTCTAATATATATATATATATATATATATATATATATATATATATATATATATATATATATATATATATAAATATATTGTTGTGGATTTAGAGGTTAAATAGGTGTAGACAACAAAATTTTAGCAACCGTGTATATAGAAACAGGAGCAAATTATTTACGCGCCAAATTAATTAATTTATATAGTGAAAACGGACGGGTATTAAGGTATTTGTCTATATTTAAATTGGAATGTTAAAATTGCATAAGAGAAGAAAGTTTTAGAGTACATAAAGAAAACTCATAGATACGCATAAGTAATTATAACAAATTTTAATCGAACGCATGGAAGCAAAAAGGGAGCTTGCATGCATAAGAAAATCAATAATTTCAAACGCAAATGTTCATTTTAAAAGCCAACGTTCGTTTATACAAATACTAAGAAGGGAAGAAACCGAGAATCATTATTTCAAACGGTCGGTTGTTTCAAGAAACACCTGCTCATTAAATGTCACGATCAGGGAACTTAAATAAACGTTAGAACAAAATTCTATAGAAATTTGTTTGCAACGGTCGATTTGCAAACTGCTTTAAATATCAAATGCCTTGAGGAGTGAGTGGAATAAACGATCGATAATATAAAACAGACAGAGAAACGTATAAAGAAAGCGTTGGATACAACTCACGTACGAGATACACGGGTAATTGTGAAGGCCAGATACAATATCGATTTTCTGTAACTTAAGAGGGGTTCTAAAGGAGACAACAAATATACGTGGAACGGAGATAGATAGCGGATAGGTGGAGCGCTGTGACGAGGGAAAATTATATCATTGGTTGATGGCCAGCAGTTTTCAGAAACAGCGCGTACGTTACGGTGGTAAACAAAATTCTTTGTAACAGCACGACGAAAGTGGGATTTTTGAGAAATCAGTGTTTGTTGCGCTCAAAATTTTAGGAAGCAGCTTAGAAAATATGCTTTTCAAGTGAAACAGGTGCCACTGGAGGGGTTTTGAAAATGATATAAATACACGAACAAAGATATTAAAGCTCTCTCTTTGTTTCGATTTAGATCTGAATACGTGTTTAGATCTACAACATTATAGTAGTAAATGCTCTTACGGTTTTCAATTATTGTGTGTTCAGTAAAGTTGCATTAAACATTCTGTTTAGAAATTATGAAAGCTGTAGTAGCATACCGCATGTTATAAAAGTGATATTGCACGAGTTGGTGCTGGTTTAGATAAAAGATGCCGTTACTACAAGAAAGCTATTAAATAAAGGGATGATATTTGGGGTAAGCGAAGCTGAAAGCGTAATTTAAATGCATGAAATATTTGGTATGGAATGTTATGTTTGGGACAAAGCTAATATCTGGGGAGAAGAACAGTAGTGGTAGCGGAGATTTGAATGGTGGAGATCTGTGGATCCAGGCATCATCGTAGTAGATGGACACAACAACGAGGGTTTCTGGTAACCATCTTCAGTGGTGACGAGGAACGAATGCGACTCCAGGTAACGAACTTTAAATTTCTGTTTTTGTATAAACATTTGTATTGATATTTTTGTGTGTGTGTTAAACTTATTGGTGGCCTATTTTTTACCTTTAAAACTTGTTTAAAAAAGTACTTGTGCAGGACAATTGATTTTGATCCTTAAAAAATGGGTTTATTGAGGATAGATAAAGGTTTATTCATGCTATAAATTGTTGTTGTAAGGAGTAAACGGGTCTATAAATTTTGTTTTCAATAAATTGCAAGGTTTAAAAAGCATTTACAAAAACTGGGTTATAATGAGCTCACAATAGACCAGAATAGAGTCAAACAAGGGTTGCATGTGGAATTTGTTAAAATATATTTAAAACCAAGGACTTTAAAGCATTTAATAATTGAGCTGGTAGCAATTGTACAAAACCGTTAGTACCCAAGTGTAAATATTTTATCTGTTAATATGTGTAAATAAAAGGTTGTATGGTTGTTGTATTATTTTGGTAAATTCACTCGACGGTGTGTGTGTGAGAGAGAGGTATGTACTTAAAATGGTAGGTGTTCAAGAAGAAGCCGATTGCTGAGCTAGCCAGGAGGAGCAGAGAAATACGAAGGCGTCCAATAAAGGGTAAGAATTTTTTTTATTTTTTTGAAAATTTTTTGTTGGCCCAATTTGTGGGGCTCGATGAAAAAGGCTTAATCATAGAGTCCACGGTAATATATATATATATATATATATATATATATATATATATATATATATATGACCTAAGAGATAAACAGGCTACCAAGATTTTAGCGCATATCTCAACAATTCATCAGTAAGTCTTCTAAAATGTTTTCTAAATTACTCATTTGAAATGTTTTGTTATTACAAACCACGCATGAAAATGTTCTGTTATCAAGATGTCTTCTCATATGCGTTTTAAATTGTCTATACGAGATGCTTTGTAATCACAAACGGATAAAATCTATAGTTGATCACCACTGTGATCCCATATGTCTTTCTAAATTGGTCAATAGAGATGCTTTGTAATCATAAACCGTACATGCTTATGGTTTATTACCCTTATGTATACTCATATGTCCTTTTAGCCTGAACTTATAAGATGTTTTGAAATCACAAACCATACACGAAAATGGCTTATCACCAGTATGTGTTCTCATATGTCTTTTTAGGTTGTTCTTTTGAGATGTTTTATAATCACAATTCATACACGAAAATCGTCTGTGACCAGTATGTGTTTTTATATGACTTTTTAGTTTACCTTCTTCAGATGTTTTGAAATCACAAACCTTACAAAAAAATTGTTTAATTGCAAAATGTGTTCTCATGTGTCTTTTTAAATGGGACATTTGAGATGCTTTGTAACTACATGTCATACACGAAAATGGTTTATCACCAGTGTGTGTTCTTATATGACTTTCTAGGTTGCTCCTTAAATATGCTTTGTAATCACATATCGTACACGAAAATGGTTTAATACCGGTATGTGTACTCATATGACTTTTTAAGTAGCCCATTTGAGATGTTTTGAAATTACAAACCGTGCAAGTAAATGGTTTATCACTAGCATGTGTTTTCATATGACTTTTTAGTTTACCTACTTCAGATGTTTTAAAATCGCAAACCATACATGAAAATGGCTTAATCCCAAAATGTGTTCTCATATGACTTTTTAAATTGACCATTTGAGACGATTTGTAAGTACAAATCATACATGAAAATGGTCTGTCAGCGATATGTGTTCTCGTATGCATTTTTAGGTTGCTCATAACCGACGCTTTGAAATCGCAAAGCGTACAGGAAAATGGTTTATCACCGGTATGTGTTCTCATATGTGTTTTTAAAGTGGTCGATGCAGATGAACTAAAATCGCAAATCGTACATGCATACGGTTTATCGCCAGTATGCGTTCTCATGTGTATTTTCAAGGTGAACATTCGAGATGCCTTGAACTGACAAATCGTACACGCAAATGGTTTATCACCAGTATGTGTTCTAATATGAGTCTTCAAATTCCCCATTCGCGATGTTTTATAATTACAAACCCTACATGAAAATGGTTTAGCACCACTATGCTTTGTCATATGCCGGGTCAGTCCACTTTTAGTTGAAGTACTATAGCTACACGTATTACAACATAGTACTCTAGCTTTTACATGCATGCGTCCTTTATTATTTTTTTGTTGCTTAGAATTGCACTTAGGTATCCTCCTTGTGTTTTCACTGGCATATTCCGTTGCATAAGAACCTTTTAATGCATGTTCATTGAAGGACTCGGAAGTATTAGAAACATCATTATTGCTAGTTGCAGCGAGACAAGGGTTCAAATTGAATAGCAGGGCTGATTTCTCTTTCAAAGTATCAAGTCCCTCCTTGATATCTACGTCTTCAAAAGATTTCTCGTGTGATGGAGATATATTTGTAATACTGTCCATTTTTGTTAATATTCCTTAGAAACATGTATATTTTCATACTCTAGGTTTCGGATAAGTATCGCATTTAATTATTCAATCTCGGCCGTACTTGTTTTATCACTTGTATACGTAAGAAAGCATAATTGACACGAGTTGTCACCAAGCAGGAATGGATGACCTTGAAAAATAATGCACACTGATACATTACATTGTGCGCATGTCCAATCTAACGAAAGCAGTTAATTTAATAGTGTAAATAATTAATAGCCAGGGGCGCTATCATCGACAAGTGATTGCGGTTGCGTATGCCTAAATGAACGAAATGGTATTCTTGACTCGTGATATAGAAACGTATGCTAATTGAAAGCGATTATAAACAGCGAGCGGTTTTTAGCATTCGTATTTACGTTATTCTAACCTCAATTTGCTTGTGGTTAAATACTGTTCGGCCTTTTTTTATTATTTTATTAAATTTAATTTGAAGACGACTCGCTCCTATATCCTATTAATGTAGACATTGGAGATATGCATCCTGAATATATCACCCCCTTTATCACGAAGGTTACGCGTGATCAGTTTTAAACAGGTAGAATCTTGTTTCGATCTGCCTGCACCCCAAAATAGAGTGTAAGAACGGGTGTCGTAGTTAATCGTTCGAAACGTTAAGACGATATTAACGCAACATACAATTCGGTATGTTTACAAAGCTTGTTTTATGGTTCGTTATGTAAAACATTAATAATCGTGTAGTGTTTGGAATAAAAGGTTGTAATTACACAAGTGTTATTTATGGCCATAATAGTGCGAACTTTGTAAGTGATAATAAACTAGTCGTTTAATTGATATTTCGTCTCGGCTTGCAGAGGAAGCACTACAACATCTTCGAAATACAGTCCACAAATTCGTTGGTTATTAATCGTTGGACCAGCAAACTTCGTCCTTCGATAGTATCTCCAGGTATGTAAATTGCTATATTCTAGCTACAACCTTATAGGTATGTTCAAATACATACACCATACACGTGGTTTGACATTATAAAGTGTGACATCTGTACCTGAAGGTTTATATTTTGCAAGAAATAAGAAATAGAAATGGCTGACAATTTGCACCATTTAATATTAATTAATCTTTTGGTTAGATTGAGTACAAAACCCACAGACACTGTTTTAGTACAGGTTTACATGCCAACAACTCAGTACGAGGATGAGGAAGTAGAAAAGGTATACGAGGATATAAATAGTATAGTGAGAAAAGTAAAGGGAGATGAGAATTTAATAGTTATGGGCGATTTTGATGCGTCAATGGGAGAAGGTAGTGAGGGAAAAATGGTAGGGAAATTTGGGTATGGCAGACGAAATGATAGAGGAAAAAGATTAGTTGAGTTTTGCCAGGAACATAGATTAGTAACTGTAAACACCCTATTCGAATAACATGTTAGGAGAAGATATACCTGGAAAGCCCCAGGTGATAGGGCTAGATACCAAATAAATTATATTTTAGTTAAACAAAGATTTAGAAACCAAGTTAAAAACTGTCGTAGTTATTCAGGGGCTGACATAGATAGCGATCATAACTTAGTTAAAATGAAGTGTAAACTAAAATTAAAAAAATTGAGAATGGTTAAAAGAGAGGGATGGGATCTAGGTAAGCTTAATGATAGTAGGGTAAAAGAGGAATATAAACAAGTATTAGATAATAAGAGCAAAGAGATAGCTGTAGGAGGGAACGTAGAAAATAGATGGAAAGAAATAAAACTGACTGTACATGATACAGCAACACAGACTATAGGTAAGAAAAAAATAGAAGCGAGGAAACCGTGGGTAACAAAGGAGATATTAGATTTAATAGAGAATAAAAGAAAGCTTAAACCTTTCAGAGAAGTGGATAGTGAAAGTAAGCAAAAATATAATACAGTTAGAAATAAGATAGTACATGAGTGTAGAAAAGCTAGAAATATATGGATGGAGCAGAATTGTAAGGGAATACAAGATGATTTGAGAGTAGGTAAGACAGACAGGGCTTACAGGGCAGTTAAAAATTTTTTTGGGGAAGATAGGAAAAATATAATGGTATTAGAGACGAGAATAATGAGCTTCTAATAAATAAAGTTGAGGTAGCAGATAGATGGAAAAGATATTTAGAAGATTTATATAAGGGAGACGATATGGATGAGTAAGAGTACGACCAAGAAGAGGATGTAGAAATAGGGTTCTCAATATTAAGAGAGGAATTTGATAGAGCTGTTCGGAATCTTAAAATAAATAAAGCGCCAGGGATAGACGATATTCCCGCAGAATTAATAAAATATGCAATTCAGAAAACTTTAGACAGATTATATGAACTAGTACATGTAATATATGACACATGTGAGGTTCCAATAGATTTCGAAAAAAATATTATTATCCCAATCCCAAAAAAGTCAGGAGCTGATAGGTGTGAGAATTTTAGAACGGTTAGTTTAACTTCTCATGCTTCCAAAATACTATCAATAATAATTAAAAATAGAGTAGAAGCTTTGACTGAGAATTATTTAGTCGAAGACCAATATGGTTTTCGTAAAGATAGAGGGACTAGAGAACCGATACTAATGATTAGGGTAATTATCGAAAAAAGGTTACAAAAAAAATTAAAAGACTCATTTCGCGTTTGTAGATTTAGAAAAAGCATTTGTAGGGTTAATTGGATTGTTATGTTCAGGGTTTTGCGAAAAATAAGAATCTCTCATAGGGATAGAAAAATTATTTACAGTCTATATAAAAACCAAAGCGTAGTAATTAGATTTGATGAAATAGAAAAGGAAGCTAAGATTAGAAATGGTGTTAGACAGGGTTGTATACTGTCTCTCTTGATTTTTAATGTTTATATTGAGGAAGCTTTAAACTTAGCTAGAGAGAGAAAAGAGATAGGTATTAGTGTACAGGGACAGAAAATAGACATGTTATGTTTTGCAGATGATATAGCCATTATAGCAGAGTCTAGAAAAGAGTTAGGAGAGTTTTTAAATATTTTAGATGAGATACCACAAAGTAACTATAGTATGAGAATTAATTCAGTAAAGACAAAGATAATGACAAGTGAGTTACAGCCTAGTTCTAAACCAAAATTAAAAATAGGTAATACCGAGTTAGAGGAGGTAGATGAATTTTGCTATTTAGGTAGTATAATTACAAAGGATGGACGTAGCAGAAGGGATATAGTAGCTAGAATAGCTCAAGCTAGAAAAATGTTTTTAAAAAAGAAAAACTTTCTAATAGCTAATAGTATTAGTTTAGATAATAGAAAAAGTTTCTTAAAGTCGTACGTATGGAGCGTTCTACTATACGGTAGTGAGACTTGGACAATTAAAGAAGTAAATAAGAAAAAGATAGAAGCTTTTGAAACTTGGTATTATAGGAGAATGTTAAAGATTAGTTGGACAAATAGAGTAACAAACGAGGAAGTTTATAGAAGAATAGGTGAGGATTCCTGTATGTGGAAACAATTGAAGGTCAGGAGAGATAGAATGATAGGGCACCAGTTAAGACATGAGGGACTATTTAGTAAAGTCTTAGATTATAGACTACCAAATAAAAATAGAGTAGGAAGGCCTAGACAAAGCTATATTAGTCAAATTATTAGAGATTTAGGTTGTGAAGGGTATGTAGACCTTTTCAGACTAGCTCAGAATAGAAAAGAATTTAGAGCTGCATCAAACCGACTTTAAGTAAGTTCGAAAACAAAACAAAAAACAATAAAAATCAGTTAACTAAATGTCACCAGGACATAACTCACAATTAGTAAGCGGTCTAGCATGTTGGTAGCGTTTCGTTGCTTAGGCCTTACCATAACATATAATTTAATAAACGTCACCATGACAATACTCACAATTAGGTAGCGATCTGGCATGTTGGTAGCGTTTCGTTGCTTAAGCCTTACCATAACATATAATTTAATAAACGTCACCATGACAATACTCACAATTAGGTAGCGATCTGGCATGTTGGTAGCGTTTCGTTGCTTAAGCCTTACCACAACATATAATTTAATAAACGGCACCATAACATAACTCACAATTAGGTAGCGGTCTGGCATGTTGGTAGCGATTCGTTGCTTAAGCCTTACCATAACATATAATTTAACACTTTTCCTTTTTGAAGCGGATAACCAGGTTATATTTCATTTCCTTATAAATGGTAATCATGTAAACATGTTAGAGTTCTTGAACAACCATCAGGTTGCTAATATCTATGTAGAGCCAGGTGGATAGGAAAAAGATAGAAGGATATAGGAAGACCTAGACCAAACTATATTAGTCAAATTATTAGAAATTTAGGTTGTGAAGGGTATGTAGAGCTTTTTAGATTAGCACAGAATAGAAAAGAAGTTAGAGCTGCGTCAAACCGACCTTAAGTAAGGTCGAAAACAAAATGATGATGATGAATCTTTTGGAGAATATCGAGCTAGCACCTAAACGTCGTCACAGAATTCGTAGAAATCCGTTGGAAAAATTGCCAGTTACACAGTTTATAAAATTGTTTCGGCTTTCTAAAGATTTGGTACAATTCCTAATTGATCGCCTGACCAATTGTATTCAACCAGCACGTCGTGCCACAGATTTAGACATTTCTACAAAGGTAAATATTTGTATACTTTTCTAAGCACAAAATTACGTTCATTGCAGGTTCTAATATTTCTACGTTTTGCGGCCACCGGTAGTTATCAACTTGATGTCGGCTGCAATTATAATTTTTGTATTTCCCAGTCTTCAGTATCAAGATGTGTAGAAGAGGTAGTAAATGCAATAAATCAGGATGAGATATTTCAAGAATTTGTAAAATTTCCAACAAACTTAGGAGATCTCAACAATTTGAGAATGGCGTATGAATTTTTATTATGATTTATGAAACGTGTAGAGATTAAATATTTTATAGGTTCTATCGTTTATACAAATTTCCTGGTGTAATTGGATGCATCGATTGCACTCATGTAGCCATTTTCCCTCCTAAAGTTAACGATAGCATGTACCCTGAACACTTATACGTTAACAGGAAAAACTATCATTCGATAAATGTTCAGTTGGTTAATATCCACGTATGTAAAAAAAAATTATATCACATTATTGTTTTTCTTAGGTATGTGACTATAAATTAAAAATTTTGAGCGTCAATGCTTTATTTCCTGGCAGCACAAATGATGCTTTTATTTGGAGTAGATCTAACGTCCAAGATTTTCTTAGACAATTACATCAAGATGGGAATATAAATTATTACTTGTTGGGTAATATGAGTAGGTTTCCTACGAATGATTTATATAAATAAGTTTTTATTTAAGGCGATTCCGGATATTCATTGAGAACATGGTTACTAACACCTCTTGAACAAGAGCCGGAACCAAATACTCTACTTCATAGATATAATTATTTGCACAAAAGTATTAGAAACCTAATAGAACGGTGCAATGGGTTACTAAAAATGCGATTTAGGTGTTTATTGAGGCATCGGGTATTACATTATTCACCTGAAAAACCCAGCAAATTAATAAACGCTTGTGTGGTATTACACAACCTTTGTGTTGAACATAATGTACTGGAGCCAGACCAAAATGAAGAATTGAACGATGCGGACTTTGGCATATATGAACCCATACTTGATGCAATTGATGATGAAAATCAGTTTCATCGGGTAAATCCTGAATTAGTAGCAGGTAGAAGGTTGCGGAACACTATCATAAGAAATTTAAATCCATAATATGAATTTAATGTAAAAAAATAGTAACTTCAGATTGTATATAATTAACTGTTATTAAATAATTATTATTAGGTTTAGATTAATTTCTTCTGTACAAACAAATTGTAAATATTAACTAAATTAACTAAATAAAGCACTCAGGTAAAAGTCAGTGTTTATTAATTTTATAGTTGTAGGTGAAGAAAAATTAGGCTGAATTATAAAATGCTATCCGCAATAGCCTCTAGAGCGTCTGCAATGCGCTCTCTCGATGCAGCACTTTTGTCTTTGGCTGTTGCAATTTTTTCTAGAATCTCAATTTTTCGTGAATAATAATCTTTTCGGAGTTGCATTTTGAAGTCAATGGTTTGTTGCAACTGTTGAATTGCTTGCAGTGTGTGTGTTAATGTATTTTTGTTTCGAGGAATTTTCCAGTTTGGCTTAGAAGTCGAAGGAGTACTTTTTAACTGTAGGATTTCATTTTCTTTTTTGTCATTCTCTACTACGGCACTTGGTTCTGCTACTACACTGGTCTCATTGGTCTTTGCAAGTGCAGACTCCTTTGCTTCGTTGTACCCTTCAATGCTGACGAGTTTTACAATTTCAATGATGTCGTCGTCTAAGTATGTCACGGAGACTTCCTCTACCGGGCCACCACCGGTTTTCATGGCATAACGTTTATTTTTGCTAATTTTAATTTTTGTGCGTGACTTTAGATCTTGCCATATATACAATTCAAAAGATGTATTATAGTTAAAAGTGTGGCTTAATTACCTTTTTCCAATTCTTCCAATCTTTGCTGGGACCAGGCATGCTGTTTAATAATTGAGATAGCTCCTTTCATTTGAATTGAGCATCTTTATGGGAAAATTTATTCGAAAATTTACCGCTTTGCAAATCTTTATGGTCTTTCATGAATTCCACAATTAACTTTTTCTGACTTTCTGTAACCTGTGTTGGTTTGACTTGTTCCATAATGCAATAGAAAATTAAATGAAAAAAAAAACAACTAAGGACATAAATTTAGTAATTTAATTTGACACTTGACGGCAACTTGTAATATTTACAGTTATTGTCTATGTTGCTAAACGTATCATTCATCTGATTTGTGCGTATGGTGTTTCAATCTGGGCATAGTTGTTGAGAATACTGGTGTTCGCGTTAAGAGCGTTTGTTTCTCCAACGTATACGCAAAATGCGAGCGGTGTCGAGGATAGGGCACCAGGTTAAAGCTATTGACGATTAATTAAAAAAAGTACTAGTTTGTAGTAATTGCAAAATATTTCAATATAAAAAGCAATATTTTATTATTGAGTAATTATTTTATTCAGTCAACTTTTCAAATTAGTCTGAATAATAATGAGACATTATTCATCAAAATTATAATTAATGCTTGTCAATAAAAGGACTATTACATTGTAACAGGCAAATATCTTAATAATTTATAGTTATTAGTGAATCAGTTTTATTGCTTTAAAAGGTGAGTAACTTAGTATAGGACGTAGAAAGTGCGGAATTGTACAGTTAGACGATCAACTGTAAGTATATGTGCAACGAATTGAAATTATAAAGTAAGTATAATTGCATAATTAGTATTAGTTGTTAGGAGCGAGTGTGCCATAAGGGAGTCGAAGTGAAACCATATAGGAGGTAACAGTTGTATTGTACCTGAATGTATTAAATAAATAAACTTGTTATGGTCTTCGACTTTGTTTTATCATCCACAATGCCCTGAAAGAACTCCAAGAGAACCACACATGAGTATCATATGGCGACCCTGCCAGTCCTACCGATCATGCAAAACCTACAGATTTAATTCTATTACATAAATTATCGAAAGTCGATGCAATGGGTACCAGCAATTTTAAAGAAGAGGTAGTTATCGCACAAACGGGAAGTAATAATGGGTCAATCAACGAATTTTCGAATTCCGAGGTAATAGGTATCACGTCAGGAACAATTTTAGCGCTGTTGGTTATTTTTATACTTTGTAAAATGTTTAAGAGGATGTTGGACAAGGAGATTAGGAGAAAAGTCAGCATAAGCCCGCGGATTGTATAGTATGGATAACGTTATTTTAAGCTATATTAATTTATGTACGAGATAAGATTAATGACTGAACAGTTAAAAGCAAATTTCAGAAGAATTTAAGGTTTTTAGTAAAAATTTAAATAAAGACAGTCAATAAAGATGAAACGATTTAGATGTTACTAATAGAAAATTTAATTACTTGAATCGATTATGCGAAGATTATAGGTTAGAGAAAGATATTATTAAAGGCACAAAATTTGATAGCTTTGACATTATGGATACAGTTAAGCAGTACGTAGCCGTAATAGATAAGTGTGTAGGAGATATTACTGAAATTTTAGAAAGTGGAAAGCTCAGTGTTTTAAGTAGGAAAAATTACGACAGCATGGGTGAAAAACTTGAATTAAAGGTAGCAACCTCCATGATTCCAACCATGGACGGTTCAGAAAATACCACTAAGCAAATGATCCGTGCAATCGAAAAGTATCATAGCTTGCTAGACGATGAAGGTATATCAGACCATCCTACAAAAAGTACGCTAGTTACATATCGCCCAATTAATATGTATGCAAGTATAAATATAATTATTGTCTTAAGAAATAGAATGTTACATTGTATAATTGAAGGAGACATTATAAAAGGTTAATGAAAGTTCATATCAGACGTGAGAACGGAAGCAACTATTTTGTATCCCAGACGCAACATGATACTGCAGGTACAGGACACAATGAACTATAAGAAAGCAATGTTTATAATTAAGATTACTAAGAATTAAGACATTGAATGTTATCAAGTAGTAGCAGACGTGAGATCTGCACTTTCCACAAGATGATGCGAGAGCAGGGATTACATAAATACCCTGAGGAACCCCTGATGGACAGTCAGTCTCGAACTTCATAACTTTAGCATTGTTGGTTGTTCAAGCTACTCACCACAATTAGTAATTATTAACTTTGATTATTTTAATAAGAAGACGTTAATGAACATAACGTGCAAGTTGTTGAACCATTTTTGTAATTACTGTATAAATAAATTTGATAGAAGTGTTTTTGTAAATAAATGTCTTTTTAAAAAGAAGCTCCCAAAGGCCCAAAACCTATCTCGCTTCCTAATAATTTGCATTTAAATCTATTTATTGTAAAACGAAAAGCTCTTATACAATCGAATAGTGGGTACCTTGCTTTAGGTGTCTGTTGGTTTGGTCCAAATTCTTATAGCGTATAATTACTTCGTATACTACTTCGACTGAAAGATTCGTCGAAATAATGGATCTTACTTCATTGATAGAGCGTGTTTCAAATCGCTAATCACACCTGTGTTGATAACGCCGGCATGTATGTGAATTCGTGCTATCAAAAGAATTAACATTCATTTTTCTTTACTGCAGACGACTGAGTGTTCTTTACAGTTTTAGTTACTTTATAAAATTTTCGTGCACACACTGTGTTCTTCCTCCGGTGGACCTGATAGTCTCTTGAATTGCCGTTCCTTTGGGTATAGAAGGCTGCACCAGTTACGTGGTCTCAGATCTATCTGGCCCGCTCCGGCCCTAGAAGCGAATGAGAGATCCAACACCGTAGACACGTGGGTGAGTGTTTCTTTCCTGCTTGTGTCGAGACCCTGTCCACTTAGATTTTACTGTTTGGGGCTCATACAAGTCTCGCATTAATTGAATGTACAAAAATGATTCTGGGATCTATTGCCATGGGATTAATATATTACGATTGACTTTAAAAAGAAGAAAAAACAAGAAATATACTATCTATTAATGCGCGAAAGGGTTAAATACTTGCTAGCACATTGAGAGACGTTATCGCCATTGTATTTGTAACTGTATGTTATATGTTAGCATTATCAGAACCTATGTGAGGTATCATAATATTATGATTACTAAATTAAATTGTGAAATCTGGCATACAAATACTCTAGATAGCAAATACTAAAATAGATTGTTTATTCTCACTTACTCAGCCCCTGGTTAATGCTCGTTGTAATGTATCCAAATACTGAGCAGTAAGAAGGTAGAAAATGGTACACAGTATAGTCATTATTTTTGTAAAGTGTTAGTTACCCGACAGGGATTGTAATGTTTGTTTTTTTTTGCTAATTAGAGTTCTTTTGTTAATGTGTTATTTCCTTTGTTATTTTTGTATTGAGGTATAACTGCAGGTGGGAATTTCTTCTACAGGTGGTACTGAACGATTAATAACTTTTTATTCCAAACCTTTCTTTTATTTTTGTATTTGTAATACCCCGCCTACTCGCCAACTGAGTCTGGGCATTTTTTCTTTGTCTTTCATGCTACGTCGATGTACGTAGCAGACTTGAGCATCTTTTTAGAAGCTAAATATTAAACATTCTTTAACCAATCTTCGTAATTTTAAGTAGTTTTAATTTATTATACAACAAAACAGCAATAAATAGGCGCATAGATTATATCGCGCTCGAACAGAAAAAGGAGTTAGTTGTTTTTTCTTTTGAAAAGCCATCCCAGATTACAAAGTGGTAAATTTACATAGGAGTTTACCTTTAAACGGGGCCAAGTGTTATGATTGGAAGTTACCAACAAGCTAAATGCCCTACCTGAAACTAACAAGGACTAGAAACATTGGCGTAAAATAAGTTGAACAATTTACAAGTTTTCTGTTAGCGGATTTGTTTGTAAGGTATAACGTGAACAAATACTTGTATGGTATGTAAGTCAATCTTATATACAATGTACTTCTTAGCTAACTTAAACACTATAAAAACTATAATTAACGAAATCAAAAGGGTTTAATATTAATAAAGAAAAACGCTAACACAACACAATACAGCAACCCTAGAATTAATAAAAAATATAACAAGTAGATATCCTATCAAGCAAACGTCAACATACCACCCGTGCATTGAATGAACAGACAAACACAAGTCAATTTTCGTAGGCAATGCGGTATTTCGTATACGACATATTCATCCTTTGTAATTTCGCATGAGGCTGTGCCGCATAAGCTCGAAAACACCCTAGGTTTGATTTTCTGCGACAATGTCACATTTTCGTGCACGACATCATGGTAAATTATATATATATATATATATATATATATATATATATATTGTGACGGATGGTGGGTGGTGTATTCCGTCGTTAGGGTTCTTTTAATGAGGTTAGAAGTAAAACATAGAGATTTATGCAATACAATTGAGTAAACATTTAATAATAAAACCAAAATAAACACACAATATATTATATCGGTTTCGATACAGGTTCGCGAGCTCTACGATGTAAACACAACGGCGCGCTATGGACAACTGATAGTGCCAGGAGGACGTGATAACGAGACGAGGCACACAACACTGAATGACGGCGTTACAATATACAATTTACCAGTTGAGATATTTAGTTCATCAGAACCCTTAGAGTGCTTTTGATCGATTTAATGATCTTAATATTTCGTTTTAAACGAGTTCGACAAACTTAAATGTACTAGTTTCAGGCTTTTATTCCAACGCTAAATTGTTAGACTTCATCACTAATAGTGTAATCCTTTGCTTTGAAGAAAAATGTTTGTTTAATTTATTTGTAACCTCGTAACATTTAAAATTTCCAGCAAAATTATTTGTCTACATTACCGCTATAAACCTATTATTTTAGTATTTACTCAACAACGCTTATTCTATTATTGATTTTATTGATCTTGCATATTTAATAACCCAACAAATTTCAAGGCACACTACAATTTCAATTGGAATTACAATATACAACGTATCACGTCGTCCCAACTGATAACATATTTACAAACCAATTCGCGTGCTCCTACCCCTTTGTAAAATTTAAGATTTTCAAGTTAGTTCGTCCACTAGTGACAGATAGTCACTTATCGTTTCCTTGTTGAAGAGAAGGGTCACTTGGTGTGTTATCAGACACTCAAAATGGTGCGGGAAATTAAGTTTTCCTGGCAAAAACGCCGGAATAGAAGGCACAGTTAGTTAAAAGTTGTCTAGGAAAACATATATGAAGTGTATAAACTGATCTTGGCAACAGTTTGTTTAAATATGTAATTATAATAAAATTTATTACAGTGCAACTCCGATTACAATTTGGTTTATGTTTATTTGATCACGTTCAATTTGGTTTGTGTTCAAGCAAATTTTATTTTCATGAAACTCGTTTAAAATATAAATGCGTAAGCAGCTCTGTTGGACAAAGATGGGATTTCCGGTATGCAACTACACATGCTGTGAATAGTTGGTTGAACAACATGTGATTTGAAGGTTACAGATCATTGCCGCCATTTGGTAAGACTGTTTAATAATCTAACATTATGCTGCGCTTTCAAAGTTTCATATATATATATATATATTATATATATTTATGTTATGGATTCAAAGGGTTAAACTTGGGGTAAACAATGCAATTTCAAACACCCTGTATAGAGAAAGGAACAATTTATTTACGCGCAAAATTTATTTCATTTATTTAATTTAAACGAACGAGTATTGACGTATTTTTATAATTAAGGATTGAAAAGTAATAGGTTCATAAAGAAAACCAGTTTTAAAAACAAATAGAAGCACATAATTAATTTAATTTATTTTAATTCAACGTGTAATAGCATTAAGAAACACACCAGGGTATAGAAAATCAATAATCTCAAGACAAAAGGGTTCGTGGTAGCAGACAAGGACGTCAATTGTATCGGATACCGTGGAATATAGACTCCTAGAGTTGTTGTTTAAACGGTTAATAATTAAGAACACCTGCATGTTTTAAAAGGTTACCTTCTTCGAATTTATCAGCATAATAAAGGGGGCTTCATAGAATATATTTCCAACCGTCAGTTGTTTCGAATAAACGAGCTAACAAAGTTTCTTAAAGAACGGAGGAGATGTACGATCAATAATATGCTACAGATAAAGACGGATATAAAAGCATTGGCTTCAAATCGCACGTACTAAAATCCACGTAAAGTAAACATGGGCTGTCAGTGGGGTTGGAACGCGACATAAAATATGCATAAGACAGGGATAAAAATATTGCAGGCGGAGTTTTATGACGACACAGGACTGTATCATTGGTTAAAACAGATAGTTTTACAACGGACGAACATGCGACAGGTTAAAGAGGTTTTTTGGATTATATAGCGCGTCCACGAGGTGTATTTCTGGGAGCTTTAAGTCAGTTAGATTAAAATTTGCAAAAGTGTGATTTTAAAAATAAGTATTTCGCGTGAAGAGTGGCCGAGAGATGGCATTTTGGATTGTATAAATACTCTAAAAAAATTAGTAAGGCTCTCTTTGTATTTTCATCGCTTTAGACTACGAATAATAATCAACCGACGCTTGTAAGTATTGAAAAATTTCATAATTCAGTAAACGTAGTATTAGCACATATAACGTGGTAAGTTGAGGCCTTGTAGTTATTAACGTGTGTAGTGTCGAGTGAATTAAATTAACAGAGGTCTAACTAATACCATAACAAGCTAATAAATCAATAAACAAAAGTATAATGTACGTGAATTTGTATGCTGTGATGGAATGGTAATTGGTAGCAAGGAGCTCGGCGTATACTAAGGTTATCATCTATTTGGAAGATCAGAGCGCATAATCACGAAGTCAAGGGATTCTGGATAGCAGCATCCAAGGAGGTGGAAGGCTTGAAGTATTTTCTAGGTAACTCGTTTGTATATTCTGTTATCTGATAAACTTTTGGAATTATTTGTGATGTGTGCGTGAACATTGGGGTTATTTATGGTTAATATAACGTATCAGAAAAGATACGTGTACTTGACAATTATTAGGGTATTTTAAATATTGGAAAAAAGGTGTATGTAAAGCTTACTAAATTTCATTATGAATTTAAATTGGATTGTTAAGGTACATGGGTTTGTTAGTTTTGTAGTAATTTTATGCAAGGTAAAAGGCATACATTAATGAACTGGGTTATTATGAGCTCACCATACTCTAGTGTGCAATAAATATAGGGTATTAATTGGGGCCCATCTACTCAAATTGTATTAAATGTGTTTATAAATCAAATTTTAAAACAAGGACTTTACAAAAATATCACTTATTGAGTTGTAACCAAACTGTACATAGCTGTGCATAATTGTTTGTAAATAGTGGTAAATAAAGATTGTATGATTGTTGTATTATTTGATGATTTTATTGCATGGTGTGTGAGTGGGAAGGAAGAATGATTGTAAATTTTGGTATCCGATAACAGGCACAGCTGAGCTAGCCAGGGAAGCTGCTGAAGAATTTTGAAGCAGAAATCAGGGTAAGAAAATTTTTTTTGTTGTGAACTTTTTATTTTTTTTAAAAGTATTAATGACTCACTCTCGATTCTTAAACTTTAATCCGCGGATTTACAGCAATCTTATGACTGCTCAACGTTAGAATTTGAATAGGTTTTAGGGAGTTTCAGAGACTGTCCCCACGATCCACAGCAATATATATATATATATATATATATATATATATATATATATATATTGTGTGTGTGTGGTGAATTTTTTTGAAAGGTTGTAACTACCTCATGCTGTTGTATGCAATTTACTAATGGGTCGTTTACGAATAATTTTGTCTTGTAATTTGCTATAAGCTTATTTTTTAAAATGTAATGTTATAACTCATAGAACAATATTTTGTAATTAATAATGTGCTCAAATTTAAAAATTATACTTTACCGGTTGTATATAAAACAAGGGTAAAATGTGCAGATAAATAATCGTCACTTGTTTGTTACAAAGTTCAATATTTTAACTTGTTAACTACAATTTGAAATGTCAAGATGTTCATTTAACAGGGCCTAATTTCAGAAAAGGGAGGTTTACACTTAGATTAACTAATTAATAATTTTTCCACATGTTGAGTAAACTTTTAAAGAACTGTAAAGTCTTTCGTAGCGCTACCCCAGACTAATAATTATAAAAATAAATATTGTCACCAAAAGTTAAGTATCCAAATCAAGATTTAGTAGTAATTAAACTTAAAGATTTGTTTTACTCCTTTTGAGTAAAACAGAAACTACATCTATAAGAATTTTATTACTAAGTTACACTTATAATGTCCATAACTTATCTTAAATGAGAATATAGAATTATTTTTGATTTCAGTTAGTTATTCTAAAATTATTAAACTTCTCCAAAGTTTCTTAGGTAATTGAAAGGTTTAACTTATATTGCATGCGTATATTGATACAATGAAAACTGATTGAAACTAAAATAAAGATTTCGTGCTTATACAAGATCATAAGATATAAAGGGTATCTATGTTGGTAGTATTTATGTTTCAGAACCGCCCTAGAACTTCGTTAGTTCAGTGAAGAAGACGACCAGGTGTAAGTAACATATTTGTGGTAATCAAACTTTGTATTTAAAGTTTATTAGTGATAATTTAGGTTCCAAATTTTCTTTTTCTCGCAATTTGATTCAATCAGTTGCATTAAAAAAATTTAGGTGGCGTCCATTATTTTATTTTCCAACTTTAATAAACCCATTGACCCAATCTCATGCGACCGTGGTCAAAACTCAGTTAGCTAAAAAGTCTTAAGAGTTTTGTTTGTCTAAAAGCCATATTCCATCCAAACCTTACCCTGGGCTTGTTACTGTTATATAAGAATTCTCGATAGGTTAAATAAAACTCTATGAAAAATCTACCACGATTTTTTTATACTAACAACCTGTAAATGTATTGGCAGTTTATTATGTTTAGATATAATTTCGAGATTTTTAAGTTCAAATCACATTTATTGAAAGTTCCAATTTTTTTAGTTAAATAGCTTAATATGCCTTTTTTAATGTCCAATAACACTATTCGCAAAACTGTACATTTGTTCATAACAACCTGGTTGAAGTGTGGTATTATCTTTTTAAATTTAGACATATTACATGTGATTTTCCAATGCTCCACCCGAAGGTACTACATTGGCCATGAAGCGAGTTATTTTTACCCGGAAAATTTTGAATTTTGCCGAATCCTTGCTGTTCCAAGCAAGGTAGGGATCTTTAACGTGCGTGACAACACTCACACACGGGACCTCCATTTTACCTCTCATCCGAACGAGGATGTATTTTTGCGAAAAATGCTCGCTTAACATCAAGCCGATCGTGTCGGGATTCGAACCCAGGACCTAGGGCGTAGTAGTCACACACAAACCACTACGCCACGGAGCCGCCTAAATTTAGACATAGCTTTATCTCTAAGATTCATGATTTCGTGTACTTTGTTAGTACGCCAAGGTACATACGAATTAATCATCATAGGTGTAATAAGCGGAGCAGTTATAAAGCAGAATTAATATGTAGTTTATCAAATATTTTATATTGTTATTGATAATATCTCTATCGTATAGAAATTCCAATGGCACAGCATGTAAACTACTTTTAAATCAGTATGGTTGAAAATTTGAAAATCTCTAAATGCTTTGTAGTTCTTGGTAGCAAAAGATGCAAACTTAAAATGCGGTAGGCAAGTTCATATCGGCTACCAAAATATGATAATATGCGTGGAAATTTACATGTACAGGATTGATTGTGATTATGAGATCAATTAATGTTGCGGAACTGCATGTAATTCTTGTTGGTTCTTTAACTAATTATATAAATCCCATAGTGTCTAGTAAATAATTAGCGTAGCGTATTCCAACAGCATCTATACCGAAAAGTTTTACATCATCATTGCCAACATAAAAGATTGTATCAACTTCGATGATTAAGTCTAATATCGGAACAATTCAAGCAATTAAAAAATAGCTTGCAGTTAAAAAATAGCTTGCAATGTCTTATAAGATTGTATAATATACCAAAGCTACATTTCGATTTTCAATTTTTAACTTTAATTATAATTGTTGTTTTTCTTTTAAAATATATCACATTACATTTAATTTTGCTCTTAAATAAATATACACTCCACCCCCAAAAATTCCCGATCCTGTTAAACTATAGTACATAGGTCAATTAAAATTACATTAGTTGCAATACTAACGTTTAGCTAAGTTGACGTGATTCCAAAAACATCAACATTATTTTTCTTAATGTATCCTTATTTTTAACAAAATGCGTGTGCAGTGACTTGACATATAAACTCCAATAAAATTTGTAGTGAGAAAAAATAAATGTGGCTTTTACCTTAAACACATTTTGATTTAAATTAGATTTATAATTAT
Organism: Platerodrilus igneus; assembly: GCA_036346225.1. Lineage (NCBI taxonomy): Eukaryota > Metazoa > Arthropoda > Insecta > Coleoptera > Lycidae > Platerodrilus > Platerodrilus igneus. Next base: position 547,890 of record JARFIW010001419.1, read on the forward strand.
AATAATTATCATTAGATCTCCTATCCTAGAACTAGTTAGACGTGTACCTCCATTGTTTCCTATTCTGAGCTAACCTACACATTTCCCTAAAATTCATACAGCATACAGCTTTCACTATCTGCGTGCAATAGTCTAATCTAGGTCTACCTCTACCTCTCTTTTTTCTTACCTTTGCTTGTAGTATATCCCGCACTATTCCCCAAATGCTTTAGAACGTGCCCTATCCTTCTATTTCTCCTATTGTTTTTTGTTTTCCACAGATATCTTTCTTCCCCTACTATTTCTAAAACCTCTTTGTCATCAACTTTGCCTGTCCATGCCATTATCATCATACAGCTGAAGCACCACATTTCAAAATGCTTTTACCTTTTTTTTGTCTGCTTCTCATACTGTACCAATTTTATAGCCCTGTAGTGCTTTGCACCACACACGCTTTTAACAATTTGTGTTTTGTTTCTACAATTGTTGTCTTCGAACATAGTGCTGCTCTTTTTTGTTAGATAGGGGAAAGGAGGGTAAGATGACGAATCGGCTAAGACAACGAATTGGTTAATTTCGAGAACAGTTGATAAATAGCGCCACGTCCTTTACATATATCGTCAATGAGTAATCTTTCTTTCTTTACACTCCATGAACAGTGAAATCTGTTATACTTTTGTGAGGTTATCATGCAATTTGTGTTATGTCAGTGTGTTGTTGTATGATTGCGCAACGATAAAATAAAGTGAATATCCTCTGTGGTATAACTACTTCGCAGTAAGTATTTCGTTTGATGTCATATTATTGTATGTCCATATTTTAATAAACCTTTCCCAAAACATATATCAATTTTCGTCTTTTGTAAAATTTAATTAAAAGTAGTCGTCACGGATAAGTTGACGAACCGGCTAAAATGATAAGATGGCGATCTCGTCATCTTACCCGACTTTGATAAATATTTTGGAGTAAAATTTTTTGTTTAATTTGCAGTGAATAATTATGGGTAAAATTTACAAACGAAAGACGAACTGGCAGAGTTGGTCAAAGGAAACAATGGTCGCGGCTGTGGAAAATGTGAAGAGTGGATCGTCGGTAAATAGCACTGCAAAAAAATATAATATTCTAGAAGCAACCTTGCGGCGTTATGCAAAGAAATATTCTGAGCAGGTGAGGCTTTTTTGTATGCGTAGGTAAATAGCTCAACAGGTATATATAACAGAAATATATTGAGGACTCAGAAATGGTTATTTTTTAAGCCATGCCAATTAGTGCCGGAAGATTCAGGTGCACATTTACAGATGAGCAAATGGAAACCCTAAACCAATACGTGGATGATCTAATTAGAAGGGTTTTTGGAGTAACCCGAGAACAGTTTGCAAAAATTGTATATGATTATGCTGAAACGTTGAAGATACCTCATCGCTTTAATAATGAAACCAAAAAGGCCGGAAAAGATTTTATTAAAAGTTTTATGACAATATTTAAGTTTTCATTGAAAAAGTCAGAAGTTACTTCAGCGGCTAGGTTGGCAGCTTTTAACAGAGCAAATGTAGAAGCATTTTTTGTAGTATATCAGGAAATTTTAGCCAAAACAAATTACGCCCCCTTTTCAAATCTATAATATAGATGAGACTGGCTGTCCTACAGTGGCTACTAAAACTCTGAATGTGCTAAGTCCAACAAAAACCCGTAGGATTGTAAAAGTATCTTCTGCGGAAAAGGGTACAAATGTCAGCGTATGCCGGGCATGCCATGACTATTTGATGCAACATCCGGGACAAGCGATCACCATTAAAGATGTGGCAGGAATATTTAATGTGGCTTATGGCAAGGTTGCCGCAATAAAAAATGCTGTACAAGGTTATAAAGCAACTGGCATAGTTCCACTGAATTCTCAAATATTTGATAATTTTGACTTTGGGCCATCAATGACTACAGAAAAGCCAATGGATGCTTCTACAAATTTAGAAAAGGAAATAACAGGATTGCCTTATGACATGACACTTTCACTAACTGTAGCCACTGAAGTAACAGAACCGCCTTATGCTATTGATGTTCATTCTCACTTAGCAAACGTGGACTACTATGTTGTAATACGTGTAACTATAAGACCCCAACCAAAATCAGCCTGATCCGGCATATGATGAAGCATAGGGTTGCTAAACTATTTTCATGTAGGGTTTGTAACTATAAAACATCACAAATGGGGAATTTTGAGAACCATATAAGAACACATACTGGCGATAAACCATTTGCTTGTACGATTTGTGATTACAAAGCATGTCGAAGGAACACACTAAAAATACATATGAGAACGCATACTGGCGATAAACCGTATGCATGTACGGTTTGCGATTTTAGAGCATCTGTATTGGGAAATTTAAGAACACATATGAGAATACATACCGGTGATAAACCATTCTCTTGTATGCTTTGTGATTACAAAACGTCGGTTATGAACAACCTAAAAATGCATACGAGAACACATACCGATGAAAAACCATTTTCATGTATGATTTGTAATCACAAAGCGTCTCAAATGGTTCACTTAAAAAGTCATATGAGAACACATTTTGGGATTAAGCCATTTTCATGTACGGTTTGTGATTTCAAAACATCTGAAGGAGGTAAGCTAAAAAATCATATGCAAACACATAATGATGATAAACCGTTCTCGTGCATGGTTTGTGATTTTAAAACATCTCAAATGGGCTACTTAAAAAGTCATGTGAGAACACATACCGGTATTAAACCATTTTCGTGTATGATATGTGATTACAAATCATCTCTAAAGAGTAATCTAAAAGTCATATGAAACACACACAGGTGATAAACCATTTGTGTGTATGATTTGTAGTTACAAAGCATCTCAAATGGCCCATTTAAAAAGACATATCGGAACACATTTTGGGACTAAACCATTTAAATGTATGGTTTGTGATTTTAAAACATCTGAACTAGGCAAACTAAAAAGTCATATGCAAACACATACTGGTGAAAAACCATTTACATGTTTGATTTGTAATTTTAAAACTTCTCAAATGAGCTACTTAAAAAATCATATGAGAACACATACCGGTATTAAGCCATTTTCGTGTATGATTTGTTATTATAAAACATCTCAGGAGCAACCTAAAAAGTCATATGCGAACACATACTGGTGATAAACCATTTTCGTGTATGGTTTGTAATTTCAAAACATCTCATAAAATCACGCTAAAAGGACATATGAATATACATAGGGGTGATAAACCATAAGCATGTACGATTTGTGATTGCAAAGCATCTCTATTGGACAATTTAAAAGATATGGAAACGCAATGGTAATAAATTTAAGATTTGATCTATTTGTGATTACAGAGCATCTCAAATAGACAATTTAAAACGCATATGAGAAGACATCTTGATGATAGAACCTTTTCATGCATAGTTTGTAAAGACAAAACATTGCAAATGGGTCATTTAAAAACATTTTAGAAAACTTACTGATGAACAACCATTTTCATGTACGTTTTGTGACAAAAGATTACGAATTCATGTTTCAGTAAACATATGAGAATCATTGGGTAAAAGTCCCAAAATTTGACAGCTTGATACCCAATCCTATTTAACTACATTTATACACATGCACATAAATGTGACACAAAATTCTAACAGTGACATATATTTGACATACGCTTGTACATATTTTTGAAACTGTCCATTAATTTGACATTATCTTTCCTTATATTTGATAAAACACTTTTCATATATTGACACATTTTGTAAAACGATTTAAATTAATGGAAAAATGTTATGTGGGCTTTAGGAGACTACTTAAAATTTTGACATGTAACAGCTAACTTTATAAAACAATAAAACTTAGGTCAGTACTTTTAAGAACATACATAAATGTAGCTAGAGTAAGTATCAAATATATTTATGTAAACTAGCTATTGATATTTTCAATTTCCAGTATTATAAAAGCCTCTCTGTTATTTGCTGATTGTGGTTCTTGTATTTTTCAATAAGATATGCCTTTTCATACCAAAACTCATCAGGGTGAGATGGCCATTTCCATTTTGTATTACCACTAGACGTCATAACTTTTACAAAAGCTTTGTGTTAGAATTAATCTTTGTCACAATGCCTGGGTAGAATTGTGCTTCATAATTTACAATGACATAATCTTTTACTTTTACATCTTATATTTTGGTGTTTACTACTTCAGACATCTCCCATTCTCTTGTTTTTGTTAATTTACTTCCTAACAACTTTAGTTTTTTTAATTTTTCTGCTTGATTCTTTTTTTCTTCTCTTTTCCTCTTTCTTTCTTTTATTTCGTCATCTTTCTTAATTTTCTTTTCAGATTTATTTAAATAATAAGTTTTCAAACTTCCAGCTGAACAAACACTAGGTATTTTTTCTTTCACTCTGGTGGTCTTCTTTTGTGTAGATACTTCTGGCCAAAAAATGAGTGACTTAAATGGTGAAGGTATATGTAATGCGTGTGTAGATTGGTCTTTAGGGCATGAGTCAGCTATGGATGCAATTGTTGTCTTGTTTACTTGATGGTGACAATTAATAGAACTTTCTAATTTATTTTTAGTTGAATTGATGTCTGTGTCTCCTCTTGTGTTTGATGTTGGATCTATTTTTTGATTCATCAAAGGTGTATGTACGTCCATATTTTCTTTATTCTCTTCATCGTTACTTACATCTACCGTTGTATTCCCTAAAACTAAGTTTTCTTTATTTTTTTGCTCTCTTTTACTAAGAGTTATATCGTTTGTCTGCTGTCTTTCTCTAATCACATATTCTCCCATGTAATCACTTTCCATATCTGAAACAATTATTTTTTATGAAATCTATGTTCAGATTGTTTCCTTTTTCATTATATTTGGGACTTTTGTTCATATCCATGTCGTTATTTTTGACTTTCTCGTTGTGTGTACCATTCACTACATTCCGTTTAATCACCTCTTCTTCTATCATTTCGTTGTTTTTATCTACAGTTATTTCATTTGCTTTCTGGCCGTTTTCAATTCTACATTTTCTTCCATTATTGCTTTCAATATCTGTAAATATTTTATGTTAGTTGCACTAATCTACATTTCAGGCATTAGTACTTGAGGCCTAATGTAAATAAATATATACGTGGTAATAGTCATACACAGGTGCTTGGATAGTAAAGCTAGTTTTTACTACCATTGTAATTTTCTATGACAACGACTCATATCTAGGATATCTAATAGCTAGGAACCAAACTACCTAACTAGTTGTTGCATTTGCGAGAAAACATTCATCTTGGCATTGCCAAGTTCCAACAAATTGTAGTGATTGCTCTTAACATTGTATTCTTGCGTTTCTAAATTGTCAAAGTGTATACCAAGTACTGCTTCTGCAGTTCTAATTTCATCCCTTAAATTGGCAACAGCATAATCAATAGACCTATCATCAAGTTCAAGAATAAGAATATTGTCATCCAAATTTCTGCCGAGTACTCTATCGTCAGTTACAGGAATATCGTCCATGTTCTCCTTGTCTATAGCTGCATCTGCACATTTATCAGTTTTGTGTATTTCTTCATACATCTTCTTCCACACAGCATAGAGGCTTTTGTGTTCTAGTATGCCATGCTAAACTGGATCGAGCTTTTGATTCAGAAAGTCATTTAGTAAGCTTTCTGCAATAAAAGATTCAATTGTTTTTAAATGTTGATTTATGATAAGTGGATTAGGTTTTTCCAAAATTTTATTTGAAGGCTCACTTACTAAAGAACTACATTTAACTATTTTAGAGTAATCTACAAGGTCGACGTTAAATGGACACAGTCCAGTTCTAAATGCATTTTTTAGGATTTTGCTATTATCTTGGAAAGTTGCCATTAACACTTGATTCAACAATGGTACAAAATCTTCCTTTTTTAGAACCTTTAATTTATTTTTATTACGCCAGTTGTAGATTTCAGTTCTCCATTTACTTTTAAGAGGATGAAATACAACAACATCCATCGGTTGCATGAAATGGATAGTATTTGGCAATAAACTTGTCAATATAATACCATTTTTAGAACAAAATTCGCTTAGGTGGTATGTTAAATGGGATTTGTGGCTATCTACATATAAAATTATCGGTAGTGAAATTTCTTTTCGTATGAGCCATGGATGAGAGGTATTGGTAATATATTCAAAAAAGAATTCAAATGTCATTAGGGATGGACTCGGTCTCGGGCTTTCGGGCCACCCCGGCTCGGGCCCGACCCGATTTCGGGCTCGAATCTCGGACGCGTCGTTGATTACTTTTTCGGGCCGGGCCAAAGGATTCGGGCCTGTCCGAACTTTTCGGGCTGAAAATCGCACGAGTAGATACTCCACCGTCCTTTCACTTCTATCTCACATTAAGTAAGTAAACGTTCTTAATTATATTTTCACGTAGTGTCTTCATGAACCCATTAATAATCAGTTTTCGTTTTGTTTAGTGTAAAGGAGACGTGATATTATAACTCACTTCTTATCCCGAATATTTTTTTGTAGTCCCATTTAATGTTCCTCATGTTGTACTTTAGGCAAGTTATTGCAACGTTCATTTTATCCATTTTTTAATAACGTTTCCCCTTGTTTGACATTTACACATGCGCAATTAACACACCTTTAATGTTTGTACTGTATTCAAATACAGGACACCTTTATTTAATTTAAATACAGGCAAGGAATGCTTTTATTTAAGCCGCCTTAATTTTGACATACACCAAATGCCTAACGTACAAACTTACATTTAATTATCTGCTTTTTGTATAAATATTGTGAAATTAAATGGCTTTTTGTAGTGTTGTTTCCGTAATTAAATTTAGAGATATAATGTCCAAGTTTATAACACGAAAAAGATATAGAACGTCAACGCTCTAAATATGAGGATGCTGTTTTGTAATACTTTTTCTAGAAGTAAGGTGTAACAAGTTGAAAATGCAAGGCATTGTCGCAACGAACTTCCAAATGTAGACTTACTTTAAAACAATTTAAAGAAATTAAAATTATTATGTTGTAATAATTATAAGTATTCAGATGAAATACAAAAATTTATAAACAACAAAAGAGACATTTTAATATATTTTATTTTATTGAATAAATATTTTAAAAGCTATATATTAGTTCTCATCAATAAGAAAAGATTTTTTTTTTATATGAATCTAATTATTTTCGGCAATCAAAATTTAAGTTTAAACAATGTCTATAATATTGGAATAATTGGCATGATATGCCATAAATTGTTCAAATATGTGTCGCATATTGATTTTAAACTTATTAAAAATTTTAATTATCCCTGTAGATTTTCCCGCGGGCTCGGCGTCCCCGTGGCCCGATTTTAACTGACATCAAAACTTAAGCTCTGGACACCGAGCTGAATCGATTGATGTATCACACATTGATGTCCGACCATTAGAAAGGCCTCGGACGGACAGACGGACGACAAATCGATTTCATAAACGAACGAAGTTCGTTGAAAATTCTTTTGAAAACAGATATGCTATATGCTTGGGAAGAAGTAAAAAACAGTGCCTTGAACTAAAGTCGAAGAGTATTCCGTAAAAACACTTTCACAACACATACAAATGTTATCGAATCAGTGGGAAATGAAAGACTCAAATAATAAAGGAAGGTTCATCTTTGTGTCAATACAATTTTTTTGATCTTTTCCAATATAGTTAAATATGTATTATAGGTCATCTTAACACAAAAAAGATTAATTCTTTACTCATTTTTAAAAAACATAACCTATAGATATAGAATACCAAACATATATGTCAAAATAAAGAGTAGAGGAAAACACACTTGCAATAACACTCCTTTAAATTGAATGCAAACTTTTAAGAGCTCATCACAGTAGCGGCCATCTTGAAATTTCTAAAGATTCAAATTTCTTTCTTATTAGGCACCCAAATTAAAAACGGTTTTAATAAAAGTTACTTATTAAATAGTTGTCTATGTGGGAAAGTCATTTAGGTTTTTTTAACTGAAAAAAAATTTTTTTTTGCTGATAATAGAGCGATTTAAACAAAACCAGTAACTTTCCCAAATGTGTGAATAATTTTTATGAATTTTTATCAAAATTGCATACTACAATTCAATTTATTTATAGAATAAATCAAATATTAGTGTTTTTTAGAAAAATGTACCTGCAAAGTGCTGCCGCGGAAAAATTCAGAAGTTCCATGTCACACACTATTGTAAAACAGAAATGGTTTGAATACATGCTATACAAAACAAACATACAGGAAACGCTATACTATTGAGGTCAAACTACCATTGTTTTCGACTAAAGTCGTAATTGCTCGCAAATCTATTTATAACTTCCATTATGGATATTATTTAGGCCTCGCATTTTTTGAAATGAGTTGTTTTCATAACCTTGGATTTATATAAATTTTTGCTGGGCTTCCTATTTAGTAAGTAATTGGTATTCCCCCAGTTTCGAGGTAAATAATGAAAGACTGCATTGCAATAGTGTTCTACATTTTTTAAAAATAATATATTTTATAGTTGATGAAAAACTGGTTTGTAATCATCATCATTAGGTCTTCAGTCCTGGAACTGGTTAGACGCGTACCATCATTGTTCCCTATTCTAAACTAACCTACAGATTTCCCTGAAATTTGCACAGTCTGCATCTATCACTATCTGATCTAGGTCTACATCTACTTTTTTTCCTATCTCTGCTTGTAATATTTCCCATACTATTCCCCAAAATGCTTTATAACGTATTCTGTCATTCTATTTCTCTTTTTCCCCAGATATTAGGCATTAGGCATTTCATATGCCTATGAAATACGGGCAGTCTGAAACGCAAACAGAAAAACCGTAGCAGCCTTTTGAAATGCTGTGCTTCAGATGTATGAGGGCGATAGCATGAACAAACAAAGATAATAACAAATAGGTTATAGACATAGTAGGGGAACAAGGATATCTGGGGAAAAAGAGAAATAGAAGGACGGAAAAAAAGGTAGATGTAGACCTAGATCAGATAGTGATAGATGCAGACTGTGCAAATTTCAGGGAAATCTGTAGGTTAGTTTAGAATAGGGAACAATGATGGTACGCGTCTAACCAGTTCCAGGACTAAATAGGAAGCCCAGCAAAAATTTATATAAATCCAAGGTTATGAAAACAACTCATTTCAAAAAATGCGAGGCCTAAATAATATCCATAATGGAAGTTATAAATAGATTTGCGAGCAATTACGACTTTAGTCGAAAACATAATGGTAGTTTGACCTCAATAGTATAGCGTTTCCTGTATGTTTGTTTTGTATAGCATGTATTCAAACCATTTCTGTTTTACAATAGTGTGTGACATGGAACTTCTGAATTTTTCCGCGGCAGCACTTTGCAGGTACATTTTTCTAAAAAACACTAATATTTGATTTATTCTATAAATAAATTAAATTGTAGTATGCAATTTTGATGAAAATTCGTAAAAATTATTCACACATTTGGGAAAGTTACTGGTTTTGTTTAAATCGCTCTATTATCAGCAAAAAAAAATTTTTTTTCAGTTAAAAAAACCTAAATGACTTTCCCACATAGACAACTATTTAATAAGTAACATTTATTAAAACCGTTTTGTAATTTGGGTGCTTAATAGGAAAGAAATTTGAAGCTTTAGAAATTTCAAGATGGCCGCTACTGTGATGAGCTCTTAAAAGTTTGCATTCAATTTAAAGGAGTGTTATTGCAAGTGTGTTTTCCTCTACTCTTTATTTTGACATATATGTTTGGTATTCTATATCTATAGGTTATGTTTTAAAAATGAGTAAAGAATTAATCTTTTTTGTGTTAAGATGACCTATAATACATATTTAACTATATTGGAAAAGATCAAAAAAATTGTATTGACACAAAGATGAACCTTCCTTTATTATTTGAGTCTTTCATTTCCCACTGATTCGATAACATTTGTATGTGTTGTGAAAGTGTTTTTACGGAATACTCTTCGACTTTAGTTCAAGACACTGTTTTTTACTTCTTCCCAAGCATATAGCATATCTGTTTTCAAAAGAATTTTTACACCTTACTTCTAGAAAAAGTATTACAAAACAGCATCCTCATATTTAGAGCGTTGACGTTTTATATCTTTTTCGTGTTATAAACTTGGACATATCTCTAAATTTAATTACGGAAACAACACTACAAAAAGCCATTTAATTTCACAATATTTATACAAAAAGCAGATAATTAAATGTAAGTTTGTACGTTAGGCATTTGGTGTATGTCAAAATTAAGGCGGCTTAAATAAAAGCATTCCTTGCCTGTATTTAAATTAAATAAAGGTGTCATGAATTTTAATACAGTACAAACATTAAAGGTGTGTTAATTGCGCATGTGTAAATGTCAAACAAGGAACATTAAATGGGACTAGAAAAAAATATTCGGGATAAGAAGTGAGTTATAATATCACGTATCCTTTACACTAAACAAGACGAAAACTGATTATTAATGGGTTCATGAAGACACGTGAAAATATAATTAAGAACGTTTACTTACTCAATGTGAGATAAAAGTGAAAGGACGGTGGAGTATCTACTCGTGCGATTTTCGGCCCGAAAAGTTCGGACAGGCCCGAATCCTTTGGCCCGGCCCGAAAAAGTAGTCAACGGCGCGTCCGAGATTCGAGCCCGAAATCGGGTCAGGCCCGAGCCGGGGTGGCCCGAAAGCCCGAGACCGAGTCCATCCCTAATGACATTTGAATTCTTTTTTGAATATATTACCAATACCTCTCATCCATGGCTCATACGAAAAGAAATTTCACTACCGATAATTTTATATGTAGATGGCCACAAATCCCATTTAACATACCACCTAAGCGAATTTTGTTCTAAAAATGGTATTATATTGACAAGTTTATTGCCTAATACTACCCATTTCATGCAACCGATGGATGTTGTTGTATTTCATCCTCTTAAAAGTAAATGGAGAACTGAAATCTACAACTGGCGTAATAAAAATAAATTAAAGGTTCTAAAAAATGAAGATTTTGTACCATTGTTGAATCAAGTGTTAATGGCAACTTTCCAAGATAATAGCAAAATCCTAAAAAATGCATTTAGAACAACTGGACTGTGTCCATTTAACGTCGACCTTGTAGATTACTCCAAAATAGTTAAATGTAATTCTTCAGTAAGTGAGCCTTCAAATAAAATTTTGGAAAAACCTAATCCACTTATCACAAATCAACATTTAAAAACAATTGAATCTTTTATTGCAGAAAGCTTACTAAATGACTTTCTGAATCAAAAGCTCGATCCAGTTTAGCATGGCATACTAGAACACAAAAGCCTCTATGCTGTGTGGAAGAAGATGTATGAAGAAATACACAAAACTGATAAATGTGCAGATGCAGCTATAGACAAATAGAACATGGACGATATTCCTGTAACTGACGATAGAGTACTCGGCAGAAATTTGGATGACAATATTCTTATTCTTGAACTTGATGATAGGTCTATTGATTATGCTGTTGCCAATTTAAGGGATGAAATTAGAACTGCAGAAGCAGTACTTGGTATACACTTTGACTATTTAGAAACGCAAGAATACAATGTTAAGAGCAATCACTACAATTTGTTGGAACTTGGCAATGCTACGGAAACTGAAGATGAATGTTTTCTCGCAAATGCAACAACTAGTTAGGTAGTTTGGTTCCTAGCTATTAGTTGAGTCGTTCTCATAGAAAATTACATATGGTAGTAAAAACTAGCTTTACTATCCAAGCACATATGTATGACTATTACCACGTATATATTTATTTACATTAGGCCTCAAGTACTAATGCCTTAAATATAGATTAGTGCAACTGACATAAAATATTTACAGATATTGAAAGCAATAATGGAAGAAAAAGTAGAATTGAAAACGGCCAGAAAGCAAATGAAATAACTGTAGATAAAAACATCGAAAGGATAGAAGAAGAGGGGATTAAACGGAATGTAGTGAATGGTACACACAACGAGAAAGTCAAAAATAACGACATGGATATGAACAAAAGTCCCAAATATAATGAAAAAGGAAACAATCTGAACATAGATTTCATAAAAAATAATTGTTTCAGATATGGAAAGTGATTACATGGGAGAATATGTGATTAGAGAAAGACAGCAGACAAACGATATAACTCTTAGTAAAAGAGAGCAAAAAAATAAAGAAAACTTAGTTTTAGGGAATACAACGGCAGATGTAAGTAACGATGAAGAGAATAAAGAAAATATGGACGTACATACACCTTTGATGAATCAAAAAATAGATCCAACATCAAACACAAGAGGAGACACAGACATCAATTCAACTAAAAATAAATTAGAAAGTTCTATTAATTGTCACCATCAAGTAAACAAGACAACAATTGCATCCATAGCTGACTCATGCCCTAAAGACCAATCTACACACGCATTACATATACCTTCACCATTTAAGTCACTCATTTTTTGGCCAGAAGTATCTACACAAAAGAAGACCACCAGAGTGAAAGAAAAAATACCTAGTGTTTGTTCAGCTGGAAGTTTGAAAACTTATTATTTAAATAAATCTGAAAAGAAAATTAAGAAAGATGACGAAATAAAAGAAAGAAAGAGGAAAAGAGAAGAAAAAAAGAATCAAGCAGAAAAAATAAAAAAACTAAAGTTGTTAGGAAGTAAATTAACAAAAAACAAGAGAATGGGGAGATGTCTGAAGTAGTAAACACCAAAATATAAGATGTAAAAGTAAAAGATTATGTCATTGTAAATTATGAAGCACAATTCTACCCAGGCATTGTGACAAAGATTAATTCTAACACAAAGCTTTTTGTAAAAGTTATGACGTCTAGTGGTAATACAAAATGGAAATGGCCATCTCACCCTGATGAGTTTTGGTATGAAAAGGCATATCTTATTGAAAAAATACAAGAACCACAATCAGCAAATAACAGAGAGGCTTTTATAATACTGGAAATTGAAAAATATCAATAGCTAGTTTACATAAATATATTTGATACTTACTCTAGCTACATTTATGTATGTTCTTAAAAAGTACTGACCTAAGTTTTATTGTTTTATAAAGTTACCGCTGTTACATGTCAAAATTTTAAGTAGTCTCCTAAAGCCCACATAACATTTTTCCATTAATTTAAATCGTTTTACAAAATGTGTCAATATATGAAAAGTGTTTTATCAAATATAAGGAAAGATAATGTCAAATTAATGGACAGTTTCAAAAATATGTACAAGCGTATGTCAAATATATGTCACTGTTAGAATTTTGTGTCACATTTATGTGCATGTGTATAAATGTAGTTAAATAGGATTGGGTATCAAGCTGTCAAATTTTGGGACTTTTACCCAATGATTCTCATATGTTTACTGAAACATGAATTCGTAATCTTTTGTCACAAAACGTACATGAAAATGGTTGTTCATCAGTAAGTTTTCTAAAATGTTTTTAAATGACCCATTTGCAATGTTTTGTCTTTACAAACTATGCATGAAAAGGTTCTATCATCAAGATGTCTTCTCATATGCGTTTTAAATTGTCTATTTGAGATGCTCTGTAATCACAAATAGATCAAATCTTAAATTTATTACCATTGCGTTTCCATATCTTTTAAATTGTCCAATAGAGATGCTTTGCAATCACAAATCGTACATGCTTATGGTTTATCACCCCTATGTATATTCATATGTCCTTTTAGCGTGATTTTATGAGATGTTTTGAAATTACAAACCATACACGAAAATGGTTTATCACCAGTATGTGTTCGCATATGACTTTTTAGGTTGCTTGCTTGAGATGTTTTATAATAACAAATCATACACGAAAATGGCTTAATACCGGTATGTGTTCTCATATGATTTTTTAAGTAGCTCATTTGAGAAGTTTTAAAATTACAAATCAAACATGTAAATGGTTTTTCACCAGTATGTGTTTGCATATGACTTTTTAGTTTGCCTAGTTCAGATGTTTTAAAATCACAAACCATACATTTAAATGGTTTAGTCCCAAAATGTGTTCCGATATGTCTTTTTAAATGGGCCATTTGAGATGCTTTGTAACTACAAATCATACACACAAATGGTTTATCACCTGTGTGTGTTTTCATATGACTTTTTAGATTACTCTTTAGAGATGATTTGTAATCACATATCATACACGAAAATGGTTTAATACCGGTATGTGTTCTCACATGACTTTTTAAGTAGCCCATTTGAGATGTTTTAAAATCACAAACCATGCACGAGAACGGTTTATCATCATTATGTGTTTGCATATGATTTTTTAGCTTACCTCCTTCAGATGTTTTGAAATCACAAACCGTACATGAAAATGGCTTAATCCCAAAATGTGTTCTCATATGACTTTTTAAGTGAACCATTTGAGACGCTTTGTGATTACAAATCATACATAAAAATGGTTTTTCATCGGTATGTGTTCTCGTATGCATTTTAGGTTGTTCATAACCGACGTTTTGTAATCACAAAGCATACAAGAGAATGGTTTATCACCGGTATGTATTCTCATATGTGTTCTTAAATTTCCCAATACAGATGCTCTAAAATCGCAAACCGTACATGCATACGGTTTATCGCCAGTATGCGTTCTCATATGTATTTTTAGTGTGTTCCTTCGACATGCTTTGTAATCACAAATCGTACAAGCAAATGGTTTATCGCCAGTATGTGTTCTTATATGGTTCTCAAAATTCCCCATTTGTGATGTTTTATAGTTACAAACCCTACATGAAAATAGTTTAGCAACCCTATGCTTCATCATATGCCGGATCAGGCTGATTTTGGTTGGGGTCTTATAGTTACACGTATTACAACATAGTAGTCTAGTTTTTACATGCATACGTCCTGTATCATTTTCTTGTTGTTTAGAATTGCACTTTGGCATCCTCCTTGTGTTTTTACCATTGTATTCTGTTGTATAAGAACCTTTTAATGCATGTTTATTGAAGGACCCGGAAGTATTAGAAACATTGTTATTGCTAGTTACAGACACCAAAGGTTTAGAATTGAATGGTAGGGGTGATTCTTCTTCCAAAGTATCTTCAAAAGATTTCTGATGTGATGGAGATATATTTGTACTTCTGTCCATTTTTGTTATTATTCGTTAGAAACATGTATATTTTCATATTCTAGGTTTTAGATAGATATCGCATTTAATTCTTTAACCTCAGCCATACGTGTTTAACCACTAGCTGTATACGTAATGGAACTTAATAGAGCAATACATGATAGAGTAGTATTATTATCGCATGGCAAGTGACCTTAAAATACCTGCGGGTGGCGGGGCCATTTTAATACATAAAATAAAGTAAAACTAGAAAACATCAGCTTCTTGCACAACCAGTGTTGCCCGAGCAAAATGTGCCGTACAATCAAGGAATATTCTTGAAAATAGTTTTTTGT
Organism: Platerodrilus igneus; assembly: GCA_036346225.1. Classification (NCBI taxonomy): domain Eukaryota; kingdom Metazoa; phylum Arthropoda; class Insecta; order Coleoptera; family Lycidae; genus Platerodrilus; species Platerodrilus igneus. The sequence goes on from JARFIW010001419.1 coordinate 563,286, forward strand.
TGTCTTTTGGCTCCTCTATAAATAAAAATTAAGAAATTAATAAATACTTTTTTTTTAAGAAAATGAGTAAAATATTCAATAATTGTAAGAGAAATGAGAAATAAAAAATAGTTCAAAAAAATTGCATCAATAGGAGTAGGAATAGTGTTAGGTAAAAGATTAGGGCATAAAGTTAAAGAGTACTTACAATTTAGTGATAGAACAATTATGGATAGATTGAGTACAAAACCCACAGACACTGTTTTAGTACAAGTTTACGTGCCAACAACTTAGTACGAGGATGAGGAAGTAGAAAAGTTATACGAGGATATAAATAGTATAGTGGGAAAAGTAAAAGGAGATGAGAATTTAATAGTTATGGGCGATTTTAATGCGTCAGTGGGAGTGAGGGAAAATGGTAAGAAAATTTGGGTATGGCAGAAAGATTAGTTGAGTTTTGCCAGGAACATAGATTAGTAACTGTAAACACCCTATTCGAACAACATGTTAGGAGAAGATAAACTTGAAAAGCGCCAGGTGACAGGGCTAGATACCAAATAGATTATATTTTAGTTAAACAAAGATTTAGAAACCAAGTTAAAAACTGTCGTAGTTATCCAGGGGCTGACATAGATAGCGATCATAACTTAGTTAAAATGAAGTGTAAACTAAAATTAAAAAAATTGAGAAAGGTTAAATGAGAGGGATGGGATCTAGGTAAGCTTAATGATAGTAGGGTAAAAGAGGAATATAAACAAGTATTAGATAATAAGAGCAAAGAGATAGCTGTAGGAGGGAACGAAGAAAATAGATGAAAAGAAATAAAACTGAATGTACATGATACAGCAACACAGACTATAGGTAAGAAAAAAATAGAAGCGAGAAAACCCTGGGTAACAAAGAAGATATTAGATTTAATAGAGAATAGAAGAAAGCTTAAACCTTTAAGAGAAGTGGATAGTGAAAGTAAGCAAAAATATAATACAGTTAGAAATAAGATAGTACATGAGTGTAGAAAAGCTAGAAATAAATGGATGGAGGAAAATTGTAAGGGAATACAAGATGATTTGAGAGTAGGTAAGACAGACAGGGCTTACAGGGCAGTTAAAAAGTTTTTTGGGGAAGATAGGAAAAAATATAATGGTATTAGAGACGAGAATAATGAGCTTCTAATAAATAAAGTTGAGGTAGTAGATAGATGGAAAAGATATTTAGAAGATTTATATAAGGGAGACGATATGGATAAGTAAGAGAATGACCAAGAAGAGGATGTAGAAATAGGGTTCTCAATATTAAGAGAGGAATTTGATAGAGCTGTTCGGAATCTTAAACTAAATAAAGCGCCAGGAATAGACGATATTCCCGCAGAATTAATAAAATATGCAAGTCAGAAAACTTTAGACGGATTATATGAACTAGTAAAAGTAATATATGACACAGGTGAGGTTCCAATAGATTTCGAAAAAGATATTATTATCCCAATCCCAAAAAAGTCAGGAGCTGATAGGTGTGAGAATTTTAGAACGGTTAGTTTAACTTCTCATGCTTTCAAAATATTAACAATAATAATTAAAAATAGAGTAGAAACTTTGACTGGTTTTCGTGAAGACAGAGGGACTAGAGAACGATACTAACGATTAGGGTAATTATCGAAAAAAGGTTACAAAAAATAAAAAGACTCATTTCGCGTTTGTAGATTTAGAAAAAGCATTTGATAAGGTTAATTGGATTGTTATGTTCAGGGTTTTGCGAAAAATAGGAATCTCTCATAGGGATAGAAAAATTATTTACAGTCTATATAAGAACCAAATCGTAGAAATTAGATTTGATGAAATAGAAAAGGAAGTTAAGATTAGAAATGGTGTTAGACAGAGTTGTATACTGTCTCCCTTGATTTTTAATGTTTATATTGAGGAAGCTTTAAACTTAGCTACAGAGAGAAAAGAGATAGGTGTTAGTGTACAGGGACAGAAAATAGACATGTTACGTTTTGCAGATAATATAGCCATTATAGCAGAGTCTAGAAAAGAGTTACGAGAGTTTTTAAATATTTTAGAAGAGATACTACAGAGTAACTATAGTATGAGAATTAACTCAGTAAAGACAAAGATAACGACAAGTGCGTTACAGCCTAGTTCTAAACCAAAATTAAAAATAGGTAATACCGAGTTAGAGGATGTAACAATTTTATTTTCGATAATAAATCCCTCCATATAATTTTAAGAATAAAGTAACAATTTTATTAATAACAACAATAATTTGCATTCAACTTCAAAAGTAATACGTTAAGCCTGCATCGTCCTTTAATAATCTACTTATAGTTAAATATCTGTGTCATATACAGCTATTTACAAGCACATCTCTGTTTGATTATTCCCCTCCGGACGGCTCGACTGCCCGAGCTAGTTGGTAGATGGTCGGCCACACGTGGTAGAAGTATCAACATGTACCCTAGATTGCAGGCCGGCAATTTGCAAATCCACTTCAATTAGTGAACACATCTTCGAATAACGCGCGACACTTAGAATGCAAACTTTAGAAGACGACAAGAAGGATGCAACCTTTTTAAGATACACAACGACAAGTAGGAAGCAACTTTTAAGACACACAAGGACACAGTAAAGTATACACATGTAAGATGCTACCTTTGGAAGGCGGCGTAATTCAACTTCGAGATTACAACTGCTGCAGAATGTATTGCAACAGGATTTGATTTGACACGTGGAACGAAGTCATTATAGAAGTTGTTTTGGATAAATTTGTTTCAAATTACAAACGCTGTTATTGTTGCTTGAAATAACGTGGCTCCCGTCTTTCTTTGTTACAAGGCAACACATGCAGTTTTGGTTCGTAGATAGCTATAAGTTCTTTTTATGTGTTTCAAAACTAGGAACACGTTAACTTGCTTTGATGCGTAGTACAAGTACGTTATAAAAGTTTCAACTAATTGCTGAGCTGGATTTACCAGTAGTAAAACTAAAGTTCACTGATTTAATGTTTTAAAAAACAACACGCTTTGCTCAATATGAATCGTCGGTAACGTCAACAGGTGTTACTGACGTCATATATTTTTCTGCTTTGTACTGCTGACAGATGTTATTTTAAAAGCAAATGCTTTGAACAGCTTTAGTACAATATATGTAAACATGCCTATTTTTGTGATCAGCTTTATCTAAATTAAAATTTGTATATGTAATTTAGAAAACTCAAATGCTAACATTGTTGGAAACTATTAATTTGTTATCTGCCTGAACAGATCTGCACAGGTTAGAACCCTATTTGTACAACAAGTTCATGTCTTAAAGTAAAGTATTTGATTGAAAATAATTAAGACAAACAAGAAAGTTGAAAGTTTTAGATTGATACAGTTAATGAATAAATTTTTGTTACAAGTCACATTATTTTAAAAGAGATTCTTTTTAGTAAACAATTGGTTCAAGATTAAAATTTTTTATTTTGATCAAGTATGATCAAATCTAATAACATAAAGCTAAAACCCTTATGAGTAAGAAATTGATGCCAATTTTATATTGGAAATACCTTTTTACTACTTCTTTATGTATTTTTGCTGGACAAAAATGGTGTTCCACTTTTTTATTTATTTAACTATTACAATTTCTTACAGGAGCTGCGTCTTATTTTGTTAAGACAAGTTTTTGTCAGCGAAGGCGATCCTTTTTCTTTGGGTCTCCACGTCCGCCCTTAGAAATACGCTATGCAATAACCATAATTACATCAGGACTTGGTGGCGCCTATTTGGTTTAGATTAAGTTTGATTTGCAAACAGATTTAGACTCCCCCCCCCTCACTTCTCATAGCTCTACCCAAGGAATAGACCCCTAGTTATGTCGGAAGACTTTGTTCACTGGCGCCCATTTAGAAAATTTGTAGCACTGACGCCGCACATATAAAAAAATATGTTTCAATGGCACCGGCAACTGTTAGGGCCCAGTTAAATTCGTATCACTGCCACCCAACGTGGGGCGAGCAGTTGATAAAAAGAAAATACGGTTCAAGGAGGTAGATGAATTTTGCTATTTAGGTAGTATAATTACAAAGGATGGACGTAGCAGAAGGGATATAGTAGCTAGAATAGCTCAAGCTAGAAAATGTTTTAAAAAAAAAACTTACTAATAGCTAATAGTATTAGTTTAGATAATAGAAAAAGTTTCTTTAAGTCGTACGTATGGAGTTTTCTACTATACGGTAGTGAGACTTGGACAATTAAAGAAGTAGATAAGAAAAAGATAGAAGATTTTGAAACTTGGTAGAGTAGGAAGGCCTAGACAAAGCTATATCAGTCAAATTATTAGAGATTTAGGTTGTGAAGGGTATGTAGACCTTTTTAGACTAGCTCAGAATAGAAAAGAATTTAGAGCTGCGTCAAACCGACTTTAAGTAAGTTCGAAAACAAAACAAAAAGAATAAGTAAATAAAAATCAGTTGACTAAATGTCACCATGACATAACTCACAATTAGTTAGCGGTCTGGCATGTTGGCATCGATTCGTTGCTTAAGCCTTACCGTAACATATAATTTAACACTTTTCCTTTTTGAAGCAGATAACCAGGTTATATTTCATTTCCTTATAAATGGTAATCATGTAAACATGTTAGGGTTCTTAAACAACCATCAGGTTGCTAATATCTATGTAGAGTCAGGTGGATAGGAAAAAGATAGAAGGATATAGGAAGACCTAGACCAAGCTATATTAGTCAAATTATTAGAAATTTAGGTTGTGAAAGGTATGTAGAGCTTCTTAGATTAGCACAGAATGGAAAAGAAGTTAGAGCTGCGTCAAACCGACCTTAAGTAAGGTCGAAAACAAAATGATGATGATGCATCAATTATGATTCATATTTTTAAATGAGTTTTGACATAATTAAATGCCATTTGTGTGATTATAGTGCATCACAAAAATATAAAAATATATAAATGAAGATTTGGCAAAACTTTAATCAATGAAGGTAACTGCATAATAGTGGATAATTTTTATAATCAATAGAACCAAAATTCGACTTGTAAATGAAAATAGGTGGAAGCAAAAAATTTGATATTTCTGAAACCATTAAAACTGACAAATCCCAAAAAATTACAAAGTGAAAATAACATCTGTAAGATTTGTAATAGTATTGTAACGGGTTGCTACTACCGCGTTTGTTTAATTTAACACAAGTAATAATAAATGTCTTTATTACTCACTGTTCACAAGTCTAATTAACAGTATATGCCTTATTTCTAGATGTTTTCAGTCCACTTAACAATGAAGCACTATTACACTAATGAATTTACAAGCACTAATTTCTTCTTAAACTAACTTCTTTACCATAGGTCCATTAACAACACTAACACAACTATTTGTTTATGTATACTACAAGCTGCATGTACATTAGACACAGCATATAACATTTATGTATACCTCTAAAAGCTCAAACTACTATTACTTTACAACGTTATAATTTATATGAGACATTCTAGTATAGACTAACTCTTACATTCATAAGCGGCCTTATATATACCCTGCATTAAAGATATGACTCATTATCTAGTATTTTCTAGAAGGATTCTCGAATGCTGAAGAATACGCTGTGCCCCGGGCGTTTGTATGTTTGACGGGTTGCCTAATAGTGGATCGCAACAGTATATTTAAAAATGCAAAAGGAGTCAAAATTCATGAAAGAACAACCCATAAGATTGAAATTAATATAAAAAGAAAAAGATACTATTTTTGAAAATAAACCAGCCAACAAAAGTGAAATTTACAATCAACCGACCATTAATAAATATATATGGAATCTGAATAATCTTTTAGCATCTTTAAAAAGAAATGGTGATGTAATAAAACGTATTTCTAAAAGTATCAGACCGAAAGTTGCTCTGAAGTTATAGACGAATGTGTAAAATTAAACACAATTGTAACGTGGACAAACCTTTTTCTGTTCTCATACAAAGTATTGGCTATTCCAAATTTAGGACGAAATAAATCAGATACTGTTACAAAAATAATTTTACATAATTTAAAAAAATAGCCACTAACTGAAAATACTGGGGCTAATAAACAGGAAAAAAAGTTTTGACTAAAGATGTTTGGATTTCAAAGAAGGTAACATCAAAAGTGTCATATGGTGTCCTTTCTTCCGCTATCAAAATTTTATGTTCTGATGAAAGATTTTCGTATTATAACGACGCTAGTTTTGATATTTTAAAATTAAAACACCCAAAAGCCATTTCAATCTTTAACCCAAATTTTGACAATTATTTAAGTTTAATTACTGACAAAGATATTCTCGCAGCAATAAATTCTTTTAGAACCAGCTCAGCTGGTGGTATAGACTCTTTTCGTCTTTCATATTTACAAGACCTTCAGAATTATTCTACAGATATACGTGCATGAATTCTTTTGAAATTCATAACATCGTTATGCAATTTGATGCTCGCGGGAAAAGTAATAAACGATATATGCCCTATTTTATACGGAGCATCATTATATGCTATAAAAAAAAAGATGGTGGAATTAGACCAATTGCAGTAAGCACTGTTTTTTGCAGATTAACAGCTAAAATATGCTGCAAAAATAGTTAAAAAAATTTAGGGAATTTGTTGAGACCACTATAATTTGGTTTTGCAAACTTAAATGGTTGCGAAATTGTAGCACGTGCTACACGTATGTATGTAAATAGTTTTTCGGAAGAAAAAGTATTATTGAAAATAGATTTTTAAAATGCCTTCAATTCCGTACATAGATATAATATTTGATCAAATTAATCATCATATTTCAAATTCGCTTCCTTTATTAAACAATGCTATACAATCTCCACTTTTCTTTCTTTTGATATAAATGTAATCAGTTCAGAAAGAGTATTACAACAAGCAAATCCGTCAAGACCACTCCTATTTTGTTTAACTATAAATAAACTAATTAAATGTATAAACACAAAACTGAATGTTTGGTACTTGGATGATAGTTGTGTTGGCGGTAATGTTGCATGTTGCATTTTAAAAAAGTTATTGATAAGTATCTGAAACTTTAGGTTTAGAAATTGATTTTAAAAAATGCGAATTACTTAATATTTTATCAAAAAGAATGAATATATTCAAGATATTGATACGAACTATTAGGCAACCCGTCAAACACGCAAGCTGCATACACGAAGTATATTCTACAGAGGTCTCGATCCTTCCAGCAAACACTAGAATATGAGTTATCTATTTAATTATAGGGTATATATATAATGCTGTATTAAGGGGTTGTTTAGGGGTGTATTGTATAGCAAGGGCCGTGCAGTAATCATAAATTGCAATAGGAAGCAGAAAAATGCATTTATTTAACAGAAAATAGGTAATTTGGATATTATGTAAATAGCAAGCAATTAACACCCTGTATATAGAGCATAATTAGTTTTAAGCGACGCAAATAAACACATCTTACAACAATGGGACGCATATTTAGCATAGATATAGGTAATTCATACATTAGGTAAATAACAAGTATTTAACACTCGGTATATAGAGCTTTATTAATTTTAAGTAATGCAAGTAACAATATCTTTCAGTAAAAGTACGCGTTTTTAGAGGAAAGGATGGTAGATGTAATTAAACACGCATTGAAAAGGATTCTAATTAGTTATAATATAATACGGAGATAAGAGTTAAAACTTAACAAAGCCTTGGGTATGTGCGTAGAAACAATCGACATTTTTGATAAGAAAATGCAGTTCAAAAACGCATAAAATAGACGAAAGTAAAATTGAAATTACATTATGTATTTTTGTTTAATTATGGAAAACGCGATATTTACACAAAACAACGTATGGTCTGATAACGAGGTATCTATAAGCAAATAACCATCGCCCGCAACACCAAATATATTACATCAAAAAACCACTTCAAGTGCAGGAAATACAAAGACCTTATTGGTTAAGACAGCTACAGACTTGTTGAAAACCCAACCCACATGCAAGTGGGATCGGCCTATATTTAACAGCGAGCTATGATAAGAGAGTTCAGTTTTAATTAAGTAGGGCAAAGCTGCGCCACTCTGAATCAAGAAGTCACGCGTAATTTTTAAATGTTTAATAAAATAGATAGTGACAAATAAGTGCTACAAATATGAAAATTTCTGTTGCCGTTTAACGTGAGTAGAATTTGGGGTAATTTATTTAAACTAATAATATAATAATAGGGCTTCGAGTGTATGGATAATCCTAATTGGGTGATAATAATTCCGAATGTGGCATAATGATCCGAATGTAATAAATCTGAATGGATGGATAATTCGAGTATACGATATAATAATTTAAATGCATGGAAAATTCTAATTGATGGTATAATATTTCAAATGTGTGGATAGATATAATAATTCGAATATGGGGATATTTTAAATGGATTAATGTAATACTTCAAATCAGCGTCAACGATTTTGGTACAATTTTGAGTTGCGAAATTCAATGCAAATAAAACAAAGAAGCACGAAGCAATTTATGAAAACCAAGGGGTTCAATTAAGCAGAGCAGTAGCAGGTCAGATCTAATTAGTCTTAAGATATTTTTCTATTTATTTGAATACTGAATTTACGTAATTTATATAAAAGTGTAACCAAGTCAGCACAAACATTACATACGTTAAAAGTACGTAATATTATAAAGAGGTTTAGAATGTTCTAGGTTTCTTTGATAAAAAGGGTAGTTTTTGGTGACTTTAGATTGATTGCAAAGCATATATTTTGGGATAAATAAAACTTATGGTATTGATTGATTAAAGTGTGTATTTTAATAATTTTCAAAACTTGTACATAATATTTCTTTTCATTATATTGAATTAATTAACTTCGTTTTATAATTCAAACAGATAGGTAATCAGAAAGGGGTGGAGAAAAAAACTGATCATCGTAACGTTGTGCACTCTGTGTAGAATAATAAAAGCCGTGGCATAATAATAAAAATTAGTGAGATTTAAATTTGATTAGGAAAACACAGATAAGTGGAGTTATAGAGAAAACGTCCATTGACACCGAGTACGGCGATATCATAACAATATATATATATATATATATATATATATATATATATATATATACATACATCTTGAAACGACGCCGGGAGTGTGAAGATGGCGCTGATAGACCACTTCAAGTGATAGTGCCGAGAAGCAGAGAGCTGAAAGTGTTGCAGCACTTGCACGATGATATTTCCGGAGAGCACCTTGGCGTTAAAAGAACTCTTAAAAGAGTGAGAGAAGATTCTATTGAATGAACTGCAAAGAAGATGTGAAGGAGTGGTGCTGGAAATGTAAGTTGTGTGTCTCTGGAAACGTCCCGGTCACAAAACGGAAAGCCTCAATGAGACAGTATAACGTAAAGAATACTTTTGAGAGGGTGGCCATTGATATAGCTGGTCCGTTTCCTGAATCAGAGAAAGCAATAAATACATATTGGTTGCAATGGATTATTTTACCAAATGGCCGGAAGCATATCCTATACCTAATCAAGAAGCCGAGACGATTGTAGATGTATTAGTGAAGGGGTTGTTTCGTCGCTTTGGAGTTCCGTTGGATTTACACTCCGATTAAGGTTGGCACTTCGAATCAGTGTTGTTTCAGAACGTCTGCAAGCATCTTGGAATCAGGAAGACTTGAACCACGTCACTCCATCCTCAATCGGATGGAATGGTTGAAAGAATGAACAGGACGTTAGGAAAGTACCTAGCCAAAGTTGTCGCTGAACTTCAACGAGACTGGAACCAATATTTACATTTGTTCCTACTGGCGTATCGATCTTCGGTACATGACAGCACAGGATACTCTTCCGCTAGCGTGATGCTAGGACGTGAATTGCGGCTACCATGTGGTCTACAGTTTAGATTTAAACCTGGAGAAGAGATAGCAGGTGAGGATTACGTTAGTAAGCTTCGTGGAAGATCAAATAGAGTTCACGAAAACGTTCGAAAGAATATTCAGGTGGCAAGCGATCGAATGAATCACAATATTACACGAGGGCAAAAGAAGGTGGTTACCAATTTGGAGATTTAGTGTGGTTGTACAATCCACAAAGAAAGGGCGAATTATCGCTAAAAAATACAAAGACAATGGGAAGGCCCATAGGAAGTGTTAAAAAGAATTAATGACATAGTGTACCGAATCAGATCTTCCCGTGGTAAACGGAAAGTGGTACACTTTGGCCGTTTAACATCTTACGCTGGCAACAACCAGGAAAACTTGAGTAATGAGAATGGTGTTTGAAGGGTTATTGATCGTGAGCCAAATGTAGATTGTGAGAGTTTCATGGCGGCGTATGGTAGTTCCGCTAAGACGAGATTTGGCGCTGTTTTTAAAAAATAGCAAAATCTGTTTAGAACACCAAAAGAGTATTTTCTTACACATTGCGTAGCTCAAGATCTGCAAATGTTAAGAGGAATAGCTGTTGTTTTCAAGAAAAAGTTTGGATGTGTGGATAAATTAGTACAACAGCAGCCAACTGTAGGAAAAGCTTTGGTTCTTCAGGATGGAAAGTGGTTTGTTTACTATCTGGTCACCAAAAATTCTTCATGGCAGAGACCTAGTTATGGACATCCATGGAAGGCTTTGCTGGATTTTAAGGCTCAGATGATGGAAAATGGGGTAACGAGACTAGCGGTGCCCAAGCTAGGCTGTGGACTGGATCGCTTAAATTGGAGAATAGTTCGAAATATGCTAGAAGTATTTTTCCGGGGAACCAATATCTAGGTCCTTGTTTGTTGCTATCAACCGGGTGGCTACCAAAACCAAGAGTGTTGACTGTTATTTCCAACGTCGTGGTGGATGCACCAGAGGAGATAGCTGCCGATAACGTCAAAAGTCATCGAATTGGCGCCAAAATGTTTTTACAGTTACGGGACGTAACGGTTTTAAAGAGGGGGCAGTGTTACGAACTATTATCGCATCAAACACGCAAGCTGCATAATTAGAGTATATTCTACAGATGTCTCGAACCTTCCACCAAATACTAGAATATGAGTCATCTATTTAATTATAAGATATATATATATATATATATATATATATATATAATCGAGAAGTTAGTTTAATGAGTCTTAAATTAATGAAAAATAAAAAAGAATTAATGGCAAGTGACTCAAATTCAGCCACGAGGGCATCCTGTCGACGCGTTTCGCCCTAATTGGGGCTCATCAGGACAGGAGTAGCAAAATTGTAACATTTAATACAGACACCTTATGGGAAGTACAGCATCACCTATCTCACAATTTGTGTCTTCGTATCGTTTCACCTAATATCGCAGGTTATATATATATATATATATATATATATATATATATATATGTGTATATATATATATATATAAGATCGGTGATGAGTGTACATCAGTTAGTCTATATCCAAATGTCGTATATAAATCATATTTTGTATAGTTCGTTTTACAACCTTCACGGTATCCTGGATGTTGGTTGCCCTTGTGGTATCCTGTGCGCACGTATGTGTTATAAGCCCTTGCTTGGGCAGATCAGTTGCATTCAGACTCTTTTAAGCACACTGCTGCGTAGTTATAACTGTAACTCATTATTATACGATACAGTCGACTACAATTATAATAAATACGGTTTTACACTTGTTGTTTATATCATTTATCAATCAGTCAGAGTTGCAGTTAAAATTTCCATTCCGCGCTGCACGCATCAGTTAGTTGGTTATTACGTTTTGAAGGTCCTATAGTAAATATAAATTTGTGTTATGTGAAGATGCATACTGTACCGCCAATATATATATATATATATATATATATATATATATATATATATATATATAAGATCGGTGATGAGTGTACATCAGTTAGTTTATATCCAAATGTCGTATATAAATCATATTTTGTATAGTTCGTTTTACAACCTTCACGGTATCCTGGATGTTGGTTGCCCTTGTGGTATCCTGTGCGCACGCATGTGTTATAAGCCCTTGCTTGGGCAGATCACTTGCATTCAGACTCTTTTAAGCACACTGCTGCGTTATTATAACTGTAACTCATTATTATACGATACAGTCGACTACAATTATAATAAATACGGTTTTACACTTGTTTATATCATTTATCAATCAGTCAGAGTTGCAGTTAAAATTTCCATTCCGCGCTGCACGCATCAGTTAGTTGGTTATTACGTTTTGAAGGTCCTATAGTAAATATAAATTTGTGTTATGTGAAGATGCATACTGTACCGCCAGCTTGTACATAAATAGACAAAAGGGTAATAAATAAATTATAGTAGTGTTAGTGTTGTTAAGAAGACTTATGGTTAAGGATTTAGTTTAAGAAGATATTAGTGCTTGTCAATAACATTAGTGTGATAGTGCTTCATTGTTAATTGGACTGAAAACATCTACAAATAAGGCATATACTGTTAATTAGACTTGTGAATAGTGAGTAATAAAGACTTCTATTATTACTCGTTCTAAATTAGTGAAACGCGTTAGCGGTAGCCCGCTACAATATTCAACTCTATTGCCCCAGATATTAGCATACCAAATAAAAATAATTGGACCTTACTTGGAACCTCTCTTTGCCCAGTAACAATTTCAACTTGCATAAATGTAAAAATTGAATCATTATCACTTATGATTTCTCGTTTATGATCAAATAAGATTCCGTCACATATTTCATTTTTTCTTACTTAAGAATTGTTTTGCTATACCTAAACTAACATATATTCTCAAATGTAGTCCAAATTGGAATTGTTTTGACAGTTTAAATTTTTTCGATAATTTATTACATAACACATTAGAAGAAATACTAAATATTAAACTTAATCCCACTGAATGGCGACAAGCTTTATTACCAATTAATAGAGGCGGTTTAGGGATTCGTATCTCTAATTCACTTGCATTACCAACATTTTTATGGTCTGTTTATGCTTCTTGGCCTTTAATACAAAATATCTTTTAAAATTTTAAACATATCTCTAATGAAAATTTGCATTTAGAGGCAGAGGATTTATGGAAATCAAAAACAAAATTAATTAATATCACATTAAACAAATCTGTCCAGAAGGAATGGGATAACCCTTTGTTAAATATAACCTCAAAAAATACGCTTGAATCTGTTACAAATCATATACAAAAGACACTTATTTTTGCAGCTACTTTAAAATATTCGAGTATTTGGCTGGAAGACCTTTCTTCTGCTTCTTTGGGGACCTTATTAGACAATAATTCTTTTAGGATAGCGGTAGTACGTAGATTAGGCGCGAAATTATGTACACCACATACATGTATTTGCGGAATTGAAGTAATCGAATCAGCGATTCACAGAACTTAGTTGTGGTTTCAGCGCAGGTTACCAGACACGTCATAAAAATGTAAACGACATAATAAAACGGACATTGGCCTTAGTTGATGCTCCTTCAATTCTTGAACCTAATTATAAGGAAGACGGCAAAAGGCCAGATGGAATTAGTTTAATACCATAAAACTTTAGAAACGCAGCAATGTGGGATTTTACTTGTTGTGTGGTTGCACCACTTTCACATGTAATTACTTGTTCAAATAAACCAGGTTCGGTAGCAATTGCTGGTGAAAAAATAAAAATAAAAAAGTATTCTTCTTTATCAGATCTGTATCTGTTTTATCCTGTTTCAATCGAAACCATCGGAGTCTTTAGAGAACAATGATTAAAATTCTTAAAAGAAATTGGTAAACGAATCGCAGATAACACATATTACAGAGAGTCGCCTTAGCAATTCAAAAGGAAATGCTATTTCTGTTCTTGGAACTAGCCCACATGTAAAAATTTTAATAAATTGTTCTTTTTACTCTCAAAATCTTCAGGTAATAACGCACTCACCAAAATTTGTACAACTACTAAACAAAAGCACTGTATAATTAATAAACATGTATCTGATTTATATTGTTTAACTTTGGCTAAAAATCAAAGCAATGATAATAGATTTTCAACCACTGCTATAGACAAATTAAAAGAAAATGAACATAAAAGATTGTACGGCAAATAATAACGAAGTTCTTACAGTAATGGATACTAAAACAATAGGTACATATTACTCATATAATTCATATACCTGGAAGTATTAAAAATATTAATTTTTCCAAAATACGCGGTTTAACAAATTTAGGAATTCTTGTTTTTCAATTCAGTTTTACAATGCCTTGGACAGACACCGTATTTATTACAATTGCTTCTTGAAACATCAGAGTCTGGAGAATATTTTCAATTACCAAGCGTAAGAATTTTAGAAAAATAGCAACCTTCAACACGTAGTTTAACACAAACGTTAAAAGAATAACAAAGTGATAGAATGGAAGTATATAATCCAAATATGCTATTTTCCAGACTTACGTAAAGAATACCACAGTTTCGTGGAGGCCAACAACATGACGCGCACGAACTATTACGAGATTTGCTAGAAGCAATAAATGAAGAAAATTTGATAAAGTATCAATCAGTAATTCTGGAAAAGTTGCGACTTGTTTCTAAAATAGACCCGATATCTGTCGAAAAAGATAAAAAACGGAAATTATAAAATTTGAACAAAATACTAAAGAATTTACAGAATTTAAAAATAGTCTTACCGTGAAACTGGGGGAAGTAGAAAATAGGGTTGAAAAAAATGAGCGTGATATTACAGGTCTTCGACAGGAAATGGGACATTTAAGGTCCGAAGTACGCATTTTTTGTGAAGAAGAGATTAATATAAAAATGACTGAAGTGACGGACTCATGTAGGGATCAGTTAGGCAGGGTAGAACGCGAAGTTAGTAGTATCAAATACAACATGTCTAATTTAACGGGGGATGGTCCCAGATTTTCTACAGGTGGAGTATCATTGGACCAACACATGAAGTTTTATGGCGATAACAGGGTAAATCCACAAATTTTTATTAATAGTGTAAGAAATCTAGTGGGAAATTTATTTGACGAACAGACTAAACTAAATACGATAAAGGCTTTATTAAAGGACAATGCGGAGGCATGGTACAATTTAGTAGGACAGGACATAGACACGTATCAGGACTTTGAAAACAAATTTTTACAACATTACTGGAGTGATCACAAACAAGACCAGGTACGAGACGACTTAATTACAGGAAAATTTAAGGGAGAGTTTGCAGGTTCTAGGGAGCAATATGCCATCCGCAAATACAGTGTGGCCAAACAACTGAATCCACCATTGACGGACAGACAGATTATTAAGTACCTATCACGACATTTTGAACTGGAAATTAGACAACACGTGGCCTTACAAAACATCACAGAACGGGAGACATTTTAGAGTTTTGCAGAGATATGACGATGTATGTGTAGGACGGACAAGAGAGATACGAGAACGAAACGTTAACACACTTAGGTTTGACAACAGGACACCGAATTATCCGAGACGGTCTGACTATAACAGAAATTTTCGACAGAATTGGGAACGACGAGGACAGGAATACAGAAGTAATAGTGCGACTAGGGGACCAACGCCAAGACCTAGTTACACGAGACAGAATAGTTTACCGGAAGTAAACAGGACTGTGACGAGCACGCCGAATAGAGACAGGGACACGGATAATAATACAAGGAGGACATACGCACAGGTTGTAGAAGGACAACCAGGACCAAGCACTGAAAACAGGACGAGACAGGATTTTTAGAACGCGACAGACCACTAGATTTCAGTGTAAATGTATATGAACATCCACGTGAATTTTTCAAAATTGAGGAGGAAGTAGAGCCAGAAACTGAGGAAAAATTATGTTTGCCAATTATTAATTTAGAAATTTTTGAGAATAATGTAAAAGTATTACTTGATACAGGGGCAGAGGCGAGTTTAATATCGGAGGAATTCGTCAGCAAAATTAGGGATAAGGTTTGTGATAGAATTATGCCTATAAAACGTAGCCATTTAGTAGCTCCAAATAAAAAGAAGTTTGCTGTAGTAAATAGTGTTGTGGTGCTTAGGATAGATATAGGAGGTTTAAGCTGTGAACAGGAGTTTGTAATTGTGCCTGGACTGAAGTTTCAGAGCATTTTAGGTGTTGACTGTATGATGAAGTTAGGGTTTTGATAGATATGGAAAGGAAGGTAATAAGGATTAAGGATAGGGTAGTGCCATGGAAGGGCAGTTATGAAGTCACAGAGGATGACACGGGGTTTAGTATTAATGTAGTAGAGGTAGAAGATGATGAAGGTAAACAGATCAACACAATAAGATGTCCAGAGGATAGGAAAGTAGAGGTTCAAGCTTTAATACAAAAACATGCAGAAGTAGTGGGGGTAGAAGCAGCATATCAGGAGCAGGTGAAGGCGAAATTAAGTAAAGATGGCAAGTTTGTTTTTAATAAAGTAGATTTAAGGGATTCATTCTGGCGGATTCCATTACACAAAAATTCTAGAAGGTACGTAGGGTTTTCCATAGAGGAAAAAATCGATAATTGTAAAGTAGTATCGTTTGGTTTGTCGGCAGAAAGGGAAACAAGAATAAATGAGAAACAGACAAGTGTAGGGACTGAAGAAGAAGTAATATTTAAGAGTCAGGATAAGAGGGATGATAAGTTTATTGTATGTGAGATAATAGAGATGTTAAGTATAGATATAGAAGGGGGAGAGATAGGGATGAAGAGTATTAGGATGGTAAGAAGAAAGACATGGAGGGTCAAGAAGAGAGTTAGATTTAAATAGGATAGGGATAGAATAGGTGTAGATAGAAGAGTAGAAGTAAGTGTTGATAGAAAATAGAGCTAGATATAGGATAAATATGGGAGATAATTAGAAATAGGTGTTTAGGATGAGAATAAAAGATTAAATGTAGGAAGAAAATAAGATAGGTTAAGTGTAGATATTTCATATAAGATTTGTGGAGAGTTAGGAATAGAATAAAGTTAGAAATAGGATAGGTATATAGGATTAGGTAGGATGAAGTAAAGTATAGTGAAGATTAGTTAAAAGTTAGGAATAGGATAGGTATATAGGATGTATATAGGATTAGATGGATGAGTAGGATTAAGTTAGGGATAATTTCAGTTTATAGAATTAGGTGAAAGTTAGGAATAGGATAGGGATATAGGATAGGTGTAAATGTTTTTTTCGATTGGAGACAAAGTAGGTAAGTTAGATAGATAAGGGTAGAGAGAGATAGGTAGTTTTTTGTAATTTTTTTTGTCTAAATGTTTTATATTTGAATTCAAATAAGTGGGATTATTTGTATTCAAATAGGGGGAAAATACTCATATTTAGACCAGGGTAGAAAATTAATGGATTACATCAAATAATTTTAATCACCGTGTATAAGGAAGTTTATTAGATAATACGCTTTATTAAAAACCCGTGGAGAATAAAAATTCATTTGTTTTATTAAAAATAAGAGATTAAAATTATTTACAAGACGCTTTATATAAAAATAAGCAGTTTTAAAATGCTCAACGTGTAATTTAATTATTCCAAAGTAAAGAATCAAATGGAAATTACGTGCAAGATTTATATTAATTGATTCAAGTTTGTGCAACGAGTATTAAACGAAATGTACAAATAATAATTGAATATTTAATTAGGATTCACTAAAAATTAAAGAGTATTAATTTTAATTGAAGTTAATTGAACCGTTAGTAACAGATAATATCTATAGAAACTTGTAAAAAACCCAAGATTATAATACCAGAAAATAAAGCTCTGAGAATTAATATTATGTTGAACACCTGCGTAGTTTAAATGTCACATACGGCGAAAAGTTTGCAGATAACAAATGGTTTCAGAGAATCTTGGGGAAAACGTCGCATAATAGTTACAAGAAATGCTAAAGGTGGGTTATTTCACACTCCATGTGGACTAAAATAATCGATAATAAGGAATATCACTTTGCATCAATAAGAGCAGGTTAGATAGAGACAGATAATATGCGCAAGAACGAGACACATATAGTAAAAGGCGTGAGTAGCGTAACGTCATGGGGTTGCGATTGGTTAAAAGTAAAAGGCAAACTTGAGTTAGTATTACCCACTAAACTAGTCTTTCGGGGAGCTTAGTTTGTACACTACAGTGTCAAGATTGTAAGCAAATTTCATGTCAAGATGAGTTCTTTCTTGACTAGAGTTTACCAATATTAGAAAAATATATTTCCCAAGTATTATCCAACCCAACAATTGAGTTAATTGTTGAAGACATTCCAATTGATTCAAAACAGTGCTGGTGGTGATATTGCTGATGTACACCACCTGCCCGAATCGCGAATTACTTTTATTAACAAGGAAAGAAAGAAAAAAAGTGATACAAATGATACGTGACTAAACACTACAATGTCAAGATACCATTATCAAGAAAGCGAACAGTCTGTATAATCTTGTTACGCCAATTTACGACACATGATTTACTATTAGAAATAATAAAATAAGTTGTGATGTATGCACAAAGAGACATAGTGAACCCGATAAAAGAACTGCATATACTAATGCCACTACGCAACTTCTATTGCGCAAAATGGAGGTCCCGTATGTGTAAGTGTTGTCACGCACGTTAAAGATCCCTATCTTGCTTGAAACAGCAAGGGTTCGGCAAAATTCCAAATTTTCCATGTAAAAAAACTCGCTTCCTGGCCAATGTAGTACCTTCGGGTGGAGCATTGGAAAATCACATGTAAGGTATTATGTTAGTAGGCGGCTCCGTGACCTCGTGGTATGCGTGTGACTACTACGCCCAAGTTCTCGGGTTCGTATACCGCCACGGCCCGCTTGAAAAATGTTAGGCGAGCTTTTTTCACAAAAGTACGCCCTCGTTCGGATGAGAGGTAAAATGGAGGTCCCGTGTGTAAGTGTTGTCGCGCACGTTATAGATCCCTGTCTTGCTTGCAACAGTAAGGGTTCGACAAAATTCAAAATTTCCAGGTAAAAAGAATTCGCTTGCTGGCCAATGTAATATCTTCGGGTGGAGCATTGGAAAAATCAAATGTAAGGGTATTATGTCAGTGACGCTTATATCGTAGAAGTGTTCGAAAAAAATGTCCTTGAGGTACAGGCATACTTACTATTTCATGAACGAATTTGAAAATTAAGAAATTATGGTGGTTTTTATTACAGGCGCGGAATAAAAATAAAATCTTTTGTAATAAATAGAAAAATACAAATTAGTCTATTATATTGCGCTTTATCATCACAAGGTAAGTCTTAACATGCATAATTTTCTTTTAATTTAAAGTATACGGAAAATGTAGCGAGCTAGTATTAACGCGAGTTAATGTTCGGGCCTTGGAAGCTGCGTTTTTAAAAAAACACTTCCAAACTTCTTAACAAATTTATTTATTTAAACAGAAATTAATGTAGAACTTTGACAAACTGGTATTGATTATTCTAAGTCGAAATAACTGATTTAAATTAAATGAATTGTGAGTCGCCTAAGCAAACTGAAATGCTAAAGCTGAATACTTTGACTGACTGCCGAGTCTTGAAGCTCCCGAGCTTTTTATAATGTTCCTACACCCTCACATGGCTGTGGGAACTTGCAGATCTCATGTTTGCTTTATTTTTAATTCTATTTTTTGTTACATTGTTACAATCTTATTTTCTAGTTAATTTGGATATCTTAACCGTCTGTGACCTGCCATCTGCAGTATCACTATCGTCTGGAATACATTGTATTGCATCTGTTATCATGAACTGTTAATTTTCCTAAGGCTGCTGGGCAACAATTTGGCTGCTAACAGGTGAGTTGCAGTTGGCGTGGGTGGGCTATTGGTTGTGACGGGCGTCACCGTTTGGTTGCAGTAGAGCGTCTAACGGTTATATGTTCCGAAATGACTGGAGTCTTGTTCGTAATCCATCACCACTTTCTGGCGTTGAAGACAAGATTGACCCAGTATGACATCCTCTGCGAGATTGGCTACTACCAGGAAGGTTTCATGGTCCGTCACTTTTCCGAAGGTGAATGGTGTGGGGAACTTGCCTTTGATTGCCATTTCTCTTCCTGCTTTGGCTAGATAGGCGGAAGCATGATGAAGTTCTACCCGTAAACCTGTGGGTATTCGATCTTCCCTAATCATGCACGTCGACGCTCCTGTATCAAAGTAGTGCGTTAAAGGTTATCTTCTGTATGGTGACGGGGATCCTTGGTAGTAGATTATCGTGGGCAATGTTTAGTCGCGCCAGTTTGTTTCGCCCGACCAAGCAGTGTGCTTTTGTGGCCGGTGTGTCGTTTCTCGAATTTCTGGTTGGACAATCTCGGTGCCAATGTCTTTGTGGTCACAAGCGGCACCTTGGTAGTTGTTCTGTTGTAGGTGGACGTCTGACAGCTGGTGTGGGACTGGTCATCTCATTCGTTGTCTCTCTTACGTTTTTCTTTATTTTTGTGAGGCGGGAGACCATTTCTTATACAGTTGTCGGCATGTGACTCTGAATTGGATTCCTCCGTGTCGGCAGGATGAAGTACGTGAACAGCTCTATGTGCCGGTTGATGTCGAGCTTTAGGCAGTGGGCTTGAGGAATCTTAGTGCCAAGGAAGGCGGTTACTGGTTAAGACGCCATCTACTTCTGTCCGTAGTATTCGGAGGTTATTTTGGCTCTAATAGTTGAACTGTCGTACTTGTCCAGAAAGAACTTTTTGAATTTACTGTAGTTGGGTTGAAACATCTCGTATGCTGCTCACCAGGTGGTTGCTTGGCGTCGAAATTGAGCGGTTGTTGTAGGTACATCCGCATCCATCGCTTCCATCTGTTGCAGGAATTCTGCCGGATCCTCCATAAGGATGCCAGAGAATATAGGTTTTTCTGTTTCGGAGGTCGCTGTGGCGACGTGGTATAGGTCCTCCACTAGCGCGTTGATTGTGACCATTTTTCTGGCTTGTTGAGCGCCACTGGGTTGTTGCAGTCCCAGAACTGTCGGTGGTTGTGTGTCCTCAGCAGGGAGTTGAGAGCATCAAGGCTAGTTCGCCCCACTAGACTTCGAGGACTTGACCACATCAAGGCACTCTGGCCAGACTTCTCCAAAACAGTTTCTTGGAGTTGATCGCATCAAAATTACTTTACTTTGTCCTAAAAAACTTCGTCAAAACAACTTGGAGGATTTAATCTCATCAAGGCCACTTCGTTCTAGTAGACGTCGTTGAAACAACAGCGAGGAGTTGAGCGCAGAAAGGCCACTTCGCCCTAGTAGACTTTGTGAAAACAACTTCTGGGAGTTGACCGCATCAAGGCCACTCTGCCTTGGTAGACTTCGTCGGAACAATTTTGGGGAGTTCGTACTATCAAGGCCATTTTGCTCTAGTAGAATTCGTCGAAACAATAACGGGGAGTTGATCACATCAAGGTTACTTTTCTCTAGTGAACTTTGTCAAAATAACATCAGGGAGTTGATCGTATTAAAGGCACTTCGCTCTAGTAAACTTCGTCCAAACAACTGCGGAAGGTGGATTACATCAAGACCACTTCGCCCTAGTAGACTTTGTTGAAACGGCTTTGGGGATTTGATCGGATCATAATCACTTCACTCTAGTAGACTTCGTTGAACCGGCTTCGAGGAGTTGATGGGATCAAGATCACTTCGCTGCAGTAAACCTCGTTGAAATAACTTCGGGAGGTTGATCGGATCAAGATCACTTCGACCTAGTGGACACGGCTTCGGGCAGTAGATCGGATCAAGATCACTTCGCCCTAATAGATTTCATCGAAACAACATCAGGAGTTGGTTGCTTTAAGACAACTTCGCCCTAGTAGACTTCGTCGAAACAACGTCGGAGAGTTGTTCGCAACAAGATAACTTCGCCCTTGTATAGTTCGTTGAAACGACTTTAAAACAGATCGGACCAAAGTCTTCGCCCTGCTAGATTTCGTCGAACCAGCTTCGGAGAGGTGAACGCATTAAGGTCACTTCGCTCTTGTAGACTTCAATAGAGAAAATTCAAAAACATTCGAGAAAATCGAGAAAACTAGAGAAAATCGAAAACAACCGCGAACAGTAGAGAAAACTCAACAACAATCGGGAAAACCGCAAACAATCAAGAAAAACCACCAACATCTGAGGAAAACCGCAAACAACGAGAAAAACGTCGAACATCCAAGAAAACTTGAGTACAATCGAGAAAAGCCGCGAGCATCTGAGGAAAAGTGCGAACATCAGAAAAACTCGGAAACAATCGAGAAAGCTCGAAAAGAATCGATAAGACCTGAGGACAATCGAGAAAATCCGAGAACAATTTAGAAAACCCGAGAAAAACCCGCAATCATCTGAAAAAACTTGAGAACAATCCAGAAAAACCGCGAACATCCGAAAAAACCGCGAACATCTTAGAAAAATCCCTAGCATTCCAAACAACTGCGAGTAAAAGATTAATTTTATGGAAATATTAGTTAGCCATGTTTTTTAATAGTAGTATGTACAAATATTAATAAAAACAAAAGGTGTACTAAATTCGTATGTAATCTAATAAAAATGGAAATGGTGTTTTTAAATTTTTCACAAACAGAATATTGATTATTTTTACCAATGGCAATAGTATTATTTACATTTTCTTACTTACATACATTATTTAAAGATTAATGCAAATATAAAATTGTAGAAAATTTTATTCCAATTGGTTTAAAAATAAAGATTTCCGATAAGCAAAGGTTGCAGAACACTTGCTGAATAAGTTGTAAGAACAACAACCTTGTTCCCGAATGCACTTGTGTTTGTGAAAGTTAGTGAAATCTATACATACATTATAAAGTTTGTTTTTGAATCAAATGCAATGAATTTATTTGGCATTATTATATATGATGTATTTATGGTAGTATGCTTTCAACCGCCGTAAAAATATAGAAGAATATAACTTGGCCTATTTCGTCTTGCGTGAGGTAACAACTGAAATCTAAATAACAACGTTATTGGTACGCAACCTTGACCTTCGAATCTGATTTAACGACTTCCGAGTTTTCCACCAATACACATCAGTGTCTGACAAAGTTTTGTACGAGTAAAGATAAATTCTAAATGTCGAAATGAAAACATAATTTTAAATGTCAGTGTGAAATTTGTTGAAACGCGTATGTTGTGTTTAAAATATTTCTTATGTTCATGACATGTGACGTTTTATATACAATGCCACCAAGCAAACATACGACCCGGAAAATATGTGAACTAATTCCCAACAACAACGTTTATAACGAATTAAAAAACGATTTCTTTTAAAGTACACTGCGGTAACGACGCATTTTTAAGCAAATTTAAAATTCCATGGTGTGTTCCGTATTACATTTAATAAATTGCTCTAGATTAAGATGTGTGTTGGGTCATGTCATTGTTAATTAAATCTTCTAAAATTATTAAAACTTAAAAAATACAATAATGGAATTAATGTTGAATATTAACAACCACATCTTACAAATATTTCAATTTGAAAAACAAAAGCTTTCTACTTTGAGTGTACTTCTTAGCAGGCAGTGATACTGTTATGTATAGAGTGGGGAGAGCGCAAGCGAGGGTTTTACGACAGTTCGTAAAACGAGAACATTATGTTAACGTGCATGATTAAGAATGGTTGTGTGACCAGGCGTTGTACACTAAAATTAATAAAGTTATTACAACTGTGTTTTTATTATTAATGGCTGTTAATTAATAATATCCCAAGTAATAACATAACAGACACCAAGGACACTCCTCCCAAATCCTATGTTTGCTTGGTGGCGCTATAATTCCTGTAATTACAAATTAGAATAAAATAACAATAGAAATAGATAAAATTATAAAAACACGAAGCGAAATGTACTTGCAATAATTACGGCATATAATAAAATAATGTAAAAGTAGTTGTTTGGCGTCCATTTTCGTAAATAGAAGGCAATGATTGCCGTAATTTACACAAGGCACGCTTAAGTTTTTGTCAAAGTTATTGAAATAAAAATCTAAGTTCTCATGTGCAGAACTTCTAACCAAACTTACAGATATGTTGTTATCAAAAATATATAAATATTACATATACATTAAAAACAAGATGTCGAATAACTCGAAAACCTTTCGACTTAGAGCATTGGTGCTTTGAGAAAATATGTTCAGGAGGTATGGAGCTATGAGAGCTATAAGAAAATATGCTCAAGAGGTCGATATTAACCTAAAATTTTATTTATTTTTTGCTGGAGTGAAGTTTATCATAGTCAAAATTTCGACTTTAAAGTCGAATAACTCGAAAACTAAATGAGATATCGAAAAATGGATAGCATATTCTTAATCAGCGTAAAAAACTGAACAAGATCCATATATCAAATGTTTGTAAAACGAAAAAAACGTGCAACGGACGACAGCGACGACGACGGCGACGTAGCGATCCTATTAACCTAACTTACTTCGTAAGTTTGGTTGATAAAAAAACAGTTTAGCGCTTTTGTTTAATTCGTATGCAACGAATCTACTTGGAAATATATCAAAAAAGTCTAAGACGTATGTACGCCTTACAACCAAACTTACGGAAATTTTATAAAAGGAAATTATATATTTTAAATTAAATATCTATTAAAGTTTATATTAGTTTGTACTGTTAAACATTTCTCAAATAAATTCGATTATCTCAAAAACTAAATGAGATATCGAAAAGTGTATAGCATATTTGTAATCAGCGTAAAAAACTAAACAAGGTACATATATATCATTTATTGTATCATTATGGGAATATGGCAACCGACGGCGACGTAGCGATTATATTAACCTAACTTACTTCGTAAGTTTGGTTGATATTTGTTTATGATAATTTCTCCAACGATTGTAAAAACTGAAAATAATATAACTGCTTTAATTAGCCGTTGCAGAAAGTATCAGTTGTAATCTAAACAATAACCTTAATAGTAGTAACCTTGAGTTTCAAAACTGATTTAACTATTCCTGAGTTTCCTCATCCAAAGAAGTCATTACGTTAAGCTGTCTCCGTTCATAAATGCTTTGCTAGCGGCCAAACGAAAATATATTTTTACGTGTGATTGTGTAATTCTGAAAACGAACACAGAAGTTTTATTTATAATATAAATATTTATAGTTTCGGGTTGGGACAGTGTCATTTTATAAACTAAGGTCGACACTTTTGTAAGGGGCTTTATCAGGACACAATAAGAAAATGAAATATAAATATAAAAATGAAAGAGGTATAAACATAATAATAATAAAGATAAGAATGATAAAAGATTAAGTAGACAAGTTAAAGTGTAAAAATTAAAAAAAATGAAAAACTTACTTTTGAACTAACAGACTTACCAGCCCATTAAGCCAAAAGTTGTTTTGTGGCAAAGTAACTGTAAACATAACAAAAACTTTGTTTATAATGTACATTTTATTCGTGACGCGTAAAGTTTAATAAAGTGAATGTAATTATAAATGGATTCTAAAGTAATAAAATCAAATAAAAAACAGGAAGTTTCCTATATCAACCTAATAATAATAATTGCGAATAATAAAAAATGTTAAGGGAAGTTGTAACACGTAAAATAGAAGGCCTCGGCTATTGTTCTAAACGTTAAAAAATATATTTATCAGAGCACCGAACCTTGTACTTCGTGCACGGTAGTCGGAATTGTTATAGCAGCGATGTTGAGAAACTAACGTTTGTATTAGTTTGCTTTCGTCAAATAAACTTTTAATTTTCATTTTAAATTTTAATTTCAAATTTTCTATTTGAAAATAGACCATTAGCATTAAAAAACTTTTTACATGCAAAATTAACATAGGTGAATAGTTTTGTCTTTAGTATTTTATTGGATTTTGTTTATTTATATTTTAAAAACCTTGGAAATAATTCTGTCACTGTAGACTATAATTGTGCGCCTGCGCTGTTTTTCGACACTGACTTCTGACACTTCTCGAATAAATTATATAAAATGTTTTAAAATTTGTAAAAGTATTATACTTGTCCGTAAACGGTATTGAAGTTAGGTTTTGCAGTTATGACTGAGTTTTCTTGTACATATTAAATATTTTATAAAAACTTACAGTTAATTTTGGAAACCAACTGGTTTTGCCTTCCTCGTCTTGCTTTTACGATTCGACACCGCGAGCATCCCGGAAAATTTGCGAGTATCCGTGAAAAATCGCGAACATCCGAGAACAACCACGAGCATCCGAGAGAAACCGCTAACATTCAATAAATAACGGGACATCCGAACAAAACAGCGAACGTACGAGAAAAATCGCAAACATCTTAGAAAATCTGCGAACATACCTTGATCATCTGAGAAAAACCGCGAGCACCCGAGAAAAACCGCGAACACTCGAGAAAAATCGCGAACATCCGAGAAAAACCGCGAGCATTTTAGAAAAACAGTGAGCATTCGAAAAAACTCAAGAACAATTGAAAAACCACGAACATTCGAGAAAATCCTCGAACATTTGAGATAAAAGCGCAAACACTCAAGAAAAACCGCAAACATCCGAGAAAAATCGCGTACGTCCGAAAGAACTCCCTCCATTGGCGTATCAATACGTTAGCGAACTAGAAAGAGTCTTAAAGTTATTGTAATTAAAACATCACATACATTTAAATAGTGTTCTGGGTGCTATCAAATTTGTACACTCTTAGGGAACTACACTACGACCACCAGTGATATTATTCATTGTTGATATACGCAGTACGTTCGATTAGTTATTCATTAAAGTGCAACCACTAAACTAATTAAGCGTTACCAGTGCAATTTTTCTCTCTTGGTCCTTGGTGTTTTTCACTAGTGCGTTCCCACCCCTACCATTGCAGTTCACTGTTCTTGGAGAGTTCTAGTACCCGTGTTTCGCCCCCCCCCCCCATCGCCATGGCCCCGGTGACATGGAATTCCTTGCGATCCCTGCTCCTTTTTCCCCAAATACATTTCAGAGTGCTTTTTAAGGACTGCCAAATTTGCTTTGTGTTTACAAGCCGTAGATATATGAAAATGGTCTGTAACCAAGCACGTATTCTCAAATGTTTTCTGAAATTTCGCAAATTAATTACTTAGTGATCCAAAAGCGTACATGAAAATGGTTTATCAACAGTATGTACTTTCATAAGAATCTTTAAACAAAACGTACAACAAATTTGTCCATAATCAGTATGTATTCTCATATGTTATTAGAATGCGCAATAGAGATACTTTATAATCACAAACGATACATGACTATGATTATTCATAGGTAAGCCTTTTCAAGTGAATTTTTAAACTACACGTTCGAGATGGTTTGCAATCACAAATCGGATCAAGTCTATAGTTTATCACCATTATGTGTTCCCATATGTCTTTTTAGACTGCCTATTTGAGATGCTTTGAAATTACAAACCATACATGAAAATAGTTTATCACCGATGTGTGTTTTCATATGTCTTTTTAAGTAGCATGTTTGAGACGTTTTGAAATCGCAAACAATGCATGAAAATGGTTTATCACCGGTATGTGTTTTCATGTGACTTCTTAAGTTGCTTATTTGAGAAGTTTTGAAATCACAAACTATACATGAAAATGGTTTATCCCCAGTATGTGTTCTTATATGACTTTTCAGACAGCCCATTTGAGATGCTTTGTAATTGCAAATCATACACGAAAACGGTTTATCCCCTGTATGTGTTCTCATATGATTTTTTAGAGTGCCCACTTGAGATGCTTTGTAATTACAAACCATACACGCAAACGGTTTATCGCCGGTATGTGTTCTCATATGCATTTTTAGATTGTTCACTTCCGAAGTTTTGAAATCACAAAGCATACACGAGAATGGTTTATCACCGGTATGTATTCTTATATGTCTTTTCAAATTGCTCAAAACCGATGCTTTGAAATCGCAGACCCTACACGCATACGGTTTATCACCTGTATGCGTTCTCATATGTATTTTTAAAGTGCCTATTCGACATGCTTTGTAATCACAAATGGTACATGCAAATGGTTTATCACCAGTATGGGTTCTTATATGGTCCTCGAAATCATTCACTCGAGATGCTCTGTAATTACAAATCATACATGAAAATAGTTTAGCACCACTATGCTTTATCATATGCTGGATCAGTTTGCTTTTAGTTAAAGTCTTATAGTTACAGGAATTACATCGTAGTCTAGTTTCTACATGCCCTCGTCCTGTATTATTTTGTTGTTGCTTAGAATTGCACTTAGGTATCCTCGTTGTGCATTCACTGGCATATTCCGTTGTATAAGGACCTTTTAATGCATGTTTGTTGAACGACTCAAAATTATTAGAAACCTCATAAATTGTTGTAGACAAAAAGGGTTTGATATTGAATGGTAAATATGATTTCTCTTCCAAAGTATCAAGTCCCTCCTTGATCTTAACGTCTTCAAAGGATTTCTCCTGTGATGGAGAAGTATTTATATTACTGTTCATTTTTGTTTTTGTTCGTTTATAAAATACTAGATTTTTATTTTCTAGGTTTCCTGAAAATATCATATTTAATTCTTTAACCTCAGCCATACTTGCTTTACTACTAGTTATTTCACAGATCACCTTATATTTAGATACTACCACAGTACCATAATGTTATTGGTTAGCACTGTACCTCTATTGACTGGAACATTGAAATACTACAAAGCGGGAATTTTAAATTGTACTTCAAAATGTATTACTCAAATAACATGTGCAATTAAAAGTTGTGAAAAAATTTTATACTGTAAATGGAAGTACATAGCCAGCAGTGGTTAAAATATTTACATTTCAGCGTTATTACTCTCTAGAATGATATATTAAGCTATGTACCTACATTCACACCGTTATACATACCTCAGGTTAAACTGCACTTCTGAAGATTATCTTAAATAGTACTCAAACCGCAGTTTAAACTGTAGAAATAAAATGTATATAACTTCAAACGACTTTTCTGGGCGTGATAAATTTATACAAAAATGGATTTAAATCTCGATAATATTGTTGAAGATGAAGAAAATTAAAAGGTTTGAGATGTCGTTTTCTACGGCTTTCCAAGACGTGTGTATCAATAAACAGCACATTATTTATCTTTGGTTTTTATAGAAGATGTAGACTAACAAAGAAAACAGTCATTGAATTATTGTCTCTTACAGATCATCAATTAGAATACTTATATGATGCGTAAGTGTAAACTTCGATGTATTTACGTCTCCGTAGTAGCATATAATTTCAGGAATAATTGTTTTTCGAATTCATTAGCTGTTATCTATATTGCGTGGATTTACAACTGGTGACCATTTGTTCTCCATTGCCAATTTTGTTGGCATACACTATTCTATTGTTTCAAGAATTATAGGCAGAGTAACACGTGTTCTAGCATCACTTAGAGATCAATAAATACAATCTTCACAAAGTTGTTACGTTCAATTTCACCCGACTGAATATTTTCGTTCAATTTCCGACTTTTTCAAATTTCTCCGACACTTCCACCTCGACATTTTGTATAACTAACTGTTATAAATGACGCTTCTGATCAAGTATTACAATTTCGTAATTCACTTTGTACATTAGGCTATAATCCTAGTCATTAAACGTATGTCTCAATATTACTTATTTGTTTTGATTCACTTGATTATCTGAAAGTTACTGAAAGTGTTTAGCGTTGTGGCAAACTGTGAATATATGTTTATACTATTGAGTTTTTTACTTGGGTAGAGTTATTAAAATGTTTACTAGACATGCTAATGCTCTGTCCAAATCATTTCTTTACTAATTATTACATGCTTGTCTTTATTTCAGCACAGCGATTTGTTTTGTTTGATTTATCGTATACTACCCACCTCAATCTCCAATTGGTCTAGCCCGGCAAATCCTTTCGGTGGCGTTACGGGAAACTAACGTAATAAAATTAGTAACAAATTTGGGCGCCCTGGCGTGGGGCTCGATCTTTTTGTGTTGGCTTAGATTCTTTTTTTTTCGACTTTGATTTTCTTAATTTTATTTGTAGACGCAACTATTCGCCCTGTCCGCTATACCCGTTAGGATTTTTGTGTATGTTTACCCTGTCAGTTTATTTTAAATCTGGGTTTTCTCGTCACTACATAACAATTCTCTATTAATTTGTATTTACACCCTAGTATTTTGATTTATTTGTTTGTTTCTTGGCTATACAGAAACCCTCTACCATTGTCGTTATTTTTTTTGATTACCAGACTGTGTTTTCGCTGGTGATTCTAGACCCTTTGAAAACTCTAGCGCCCTATGTTTGATTTTATTGACTTTATTCTTTTACGTTTAATATTCTTTTTTATATTTAATCCTTTTGTTTTGATTCACTTTTGATATTTTATAGTTTATTCGGTGTTGTTGGTAATTTTGCATTACTCCGAAATACAGCGTGCATTTCTATTGGCACAATGGTTACGTGGGGGTTGGATGTGAATAGGTTGTTGAAACCCGAACTCTAATATGAATTATCTTCTCGAGGATTTGACTTTGATATTAAAGCCGAGGGGTTGCGTAAAGCCGCCGGCAACGCGATTCAAGTGGAAATGAATCCGTTTTTTACTCCTAGCTCTTATACTATTACGTTTGCAGAGGCTCATGAGGCTATTAAATGCGGGCTTACTGAACTTGGATCATCTTCTGACGACTTTGCTGGGGATGTTACTGATAATAAGTTTGCTCGTTTGCCCTACTTGTGGGTACACATTCAGCGACGTTGTGAGTTGATGGTGGCTAACTCTACGAAGAAAGCCCTTATGGAAAATAAATTATTATTCACTTTACAGACCATTCATTCTGATGTTGAGGCGACTGTTGGAAAATTCAAGCGTGTTACTTTTGTTAATTTTACTCAACAGCCCTTCCATCCCACAAACTTTTAATGTAGCTGCCACCGTTACAGGAGAAGTTCCTTATCTTTCTTCTGATTCCGAGAAAGAATTGGATACTTCTACTACCGCTAATACTATGACCCCAAAAAAAGAATACCCGCTCGCTAAACTGAATGTCTCTTTTTCAGATGAAGGTTCTCTACCGGAATTCTTGATTCGTATTAAGGAACTCAGTGTTTCGCGAAATAATTTTGCTCAGCAACTTTTTCTTTTTACTTCGGAATTACTTACCGGAAAGGTTTTACTTTTCTTCCCCTACTAGACGAAATAAGTTCACGAACTATGGGTCTTACCGAAACCACTGATCTATAAGTAGCAACAATGTAAAGTTTATTCTTGCGCCTATCCACTCCCTTATCGGAAATCCAACAATTGGAGATTTTGCGTGGCAAATCTTGTTACTATTCCCTCTGTCCTAATTCCTTATGCTGATTTTGTCTTATCCTGGTATTCTTCTATCGGATACTATGTCCCATAATTCTGTCCTTCTTTTTTCTCTCTTCTCTAAACTTCCTATTCTCTTTTTCCTGTGACTGGTCTTTTTTGCTGTCGGTGCTTGTACTGATTTATTCTATTGTCCACCCGCTTCTGTGGTATGCTTCTTAGGTCCCTCTTGCTTTTTTTTTAAATTGCGACTTTGTCGACTTTTCGGTTTTTTTAGCAATTCCTTTTCTCGATTATTCGTTTGAAACGACTCCCGACTCCTGTTACCACATATTGAAGCACTTCATTTGTTTTACCAGATATCCCCTCTTGTCGTTCCCATAGCTCACTTGAGGCTAGACAGTTCTGTGCTGTTTTGTTTACTGCTAGTTTTCTTCTTCATTTCATTTCTTACTTTTTGGTTTTCTGCAAGAAATCACTTTTTTGTTGAGGTTGGAAAACTTTAATGTTTCTTTCTGAGATACGCCCGTTCTTTGACGATTCTGCAGTGTCGATGCCGTTCCATCTTAGTTCTCGTTGATGGCTTATTACCCGTCTTCATTTTTTTTCTTTCTTCTGTTGTTCTAGTTCTTGGTTTACTCCAGTAAGTGCCTTGTGTCGTTTTCTCTGGCAGTCCGATCGGTACCGTTATTGGTCTTTCGAGCCGGATGGAATTTTTTTTGGTGTTGTCCCTTCGGTTTGCTTTGTTGTTTTATTGTTCCAGATTGTTGTTCCTCTGCTTCTCTCTTCCCACCCCGAACTGTTGCTTTTGCTGGGGGAATTTGTTACGTTCAATTTCACCCGTCTGAATATTTTCGTTCAATTTCCGACTTTTTCAAATTTCTCCAACACTTCCACCTCGATATTTTGTATAACTACATGTTATAAGCGACGCTTCTGATCAAGTATTAATATTTCGTAATTCACTTTGTGCATTAGGCTACAGTCCTAGTCATTAAACGTATGTCTCAATATTACATATTTGTTTTGATTTACTTGATTACCGGAAAGTTACTGTAAGTGTTTAGCGTTGTGGTAAACTGTGAATATATAAGTCTATACCGTTGAGTTTTTTTCCTTGGGTGGAGTTATTAAAATGTTTATTAGATAGGCTAATGCTCTGTCCAAATCATTCCTTTACTAATTATTACATTGTTGTCTTTATTTCAGCACAACGACTTGCTTTGTTCGATTTATCGTATACTACCCACCTCCCTTCTCCGATTGGTCTAGCTCGGAAAATTTCGGTAGCGTTACTGGAAACTAACGTAATAAATGTGGTAACAAATTGACCAGGAAAAAGCGAATATAATAATCAATTTTTGTGATACTTTTGAATTTTCTAGAGTGACTAAAGTAGTTGGCGAGACACGTTCGACTACAATCATCGGGTAAAATAAGTAAATGTTTATCTATAAATGGTTAGTGCATTCGTTTAATTTCAAGCGGGGATGGCGCTGAAACTTTTCGGAATAGTGAAAGTAATTTTTCGCTGGATTCTAAGTAATTAGTAACTTTAAATAAAAATGAATAAAAACCCTTAACCACAAAAAAAGATTTAAAATACTATATACGTATTTCGACCACTATGTGGTCATCATCAGTAGGAATTTGCAATCAAATAATAATTAGCTGTTGTTCCAGAACACTTCAGAGGATATTCTCTTCACCACTTTCAATTGATTCATAGGCATTTAAGAAGGAAACGTTGGTACCGCTTTTAACAATTTAACATTTTAGAAAATGTTAAATTGTTAAAAGCGGTACCAACGTTTTCCGTCTTAAATGCCTATGAATCAATTAAAATTGTTAAACATAAAGGAGCCCTCTTAAACACTGATAAAGGGCCCTTAGAGCCATCTGCCTTGCTTTCCCTATTGGCCAACAACCAATGAGAAAGCAAGATTAATTTGGTTCCACTTCAGCAGATTTAGAATTAGTATAAATTAAGTAGATTTAGTTATAACGTCACAATTCACTTGTTTGTTGTGGAGAACACCAGCCTGCGGGTGAGGAGAATATCCTCGATAGTGTTTAAAGCAACATTATAGTAAACTGTATGTTGACTAAGGTTCACTTCAGTTTAAGTGGTGAGGAGAATATCCTCTGAAGTGTCCCGGAACAGCAGCTAATTATTATTTAATTGCAAATTACTACTGATGATGACCACATAGTGGTCGAAATACGTATCTAGTATTTTAAATATTTTTTGTGGTTAAGGGGTTTTATTGTTTTTTATTCAAATAGTGCCACAGTGTTCCTATAGATTATTAGTAACTCTAAGTTGGAACTGATAGACATTGTAGCCAGATGAGCAGCTTCCACCCATGACATGACCATCTTTATCTTTAATAATAGCAGGATCAAGAGACTCGTGGATGATGGCACCTTTACTAATTGTTTACTACTTGGTGAACTAACAGTATTAAATTGTATAAATTTAATTAAATATTTTAGGAAATAATGGATACCAACTAAAAAAATGCCTTTTCACGTCCATGTTACAAGGTGAACGTCGATATAATGAAGCTTTAAAGGCCCAACGATAACTGTTGAGAGAACGTTTAGGGGATTTTAAAAAGAAAATTCTCAATTTGGCATATAGCAGCCTTCTAAAATTAGAGACAACAACGGAAATTATGGTAACATGCGCGATTTTACACAACATATAGATATAAAATTTGGCGATGTCAAACCTCCACAACCAGAGTGAAATTTGCAGCTATTTGAAGAATTACTTGAAGCTTTTATTAGAAGAAACTTTGTAGCAAACCATTTTGATAGATAGTAAAATTAATAACTTTTTTTGTTGATACTGTGTTTATTATATTGTAACCTTGCATGATAACACACTACACTAGTTTAAATTAATACAATGAGATGTATATAAAAAATTATACCACTATACTAGAACCGGTTATAATTTTACATTTAAATTTACAAAAAACTATTTATACTTCGTAAAACCAATTGTAATTGTGCTTTTTAAAGGCTAGTTCCTGTTCAAGAATTTCAAGACGCACTTGCTGCGCCTTTTCCAAATGTTTAGATTGCATGATCAATTGCACCTGTTGCAAACTGTACAACTTCTACTTTTATTTTTGGCAAACTCAATATTGCATGGATATATTAGAAGAATGTAGTGCTAAAGGAGACCTTCGTCTCTGCGTTAGTGTTTCTTTACTTTGGTTGTTCCGATTTTCTGTTAATACTGACGAAGATCTTATATAATTATCTTGACGAGGTTTCTCTTTCTACAGTAAGTGTATTACTTAACGAAGGGTCCT
The DNA here is from genome assembly GCA_036346225.1 of Platerodrilus igneus. Lineage (NCBI taxonomy): Eukaryota > Metazoa > Arthropoda > Insecta > Coleoptera > Lycidae > Platerodrilus > Platerodrilus igneus. The sequence goes on from JARFIW010001419.1 coordinate 597,684, forward strand.
TTATGTAGTCTTCATGTAAAAAAACTATAACAAATTCAAATAGTTTTTAAATACCAGCCAGAACGTCAGTTTCGTCTTGTACAGTACGCAATTAATTCTCTGTGAAATTCATGTCGATGTTCGTCTAAAGTGACCATCATCAAACATTATAAACTAACCAATATCAAATCAAAATATCTTATTTGCTGTGGAATTACCAACCTAGTTATTGTCATTATCAAACGGATTGTGAAATCCAATAATGTCTTCTCATTCGCCAAGGCTAAAGTAAAGTCTAAAATAGTAAAATTGGGTTATTAAGTTTTAGAATTTTTCCCCTTGTTGTAGCTATGGCTTCCGTTTGTTCTAACACTGCTGCTTTTTGCACATTTTTCTTTGTGTTTTCAGATATTCTTCTCAAATTATCCTGCCCAGGTCGGATCACGTCGTATGCCAATGTAGTTTATGGTGGGCGGCTTCACCAACCTTGTATTGATCTTTCGAAAAATACAGCCCACATATTCCGCCTTCAGATACTCCTGAAGTTCTCACTGAACAACACTCTATTGTTTTATCCGCTGTCGTAACCTGTTGGATTCAATCAATTCTAGAGAATCTCTCTTCCTTTCCCTTTATTACGCGCATTGTTGCTTGGATTCTCCGTTTTCGTCATAATCAAAGTCACCCACTCGAAAGGTACTCTGGACCTTTGTCATCTTCTGAGTTGAACAATGCTTTGATCTCTTTGCTTGCGTACACTCAACAATCTTATTTTGCTATCGAGTTGAGGCGTCCTGTGTCAAAACTCTGCTTTTTGCCTTCAATGTAGAAAAAAACTCATTTTTCTTTTGTTTTTCTAAATCTTTTCGTTTCCCTTTTTTTATTCCGCCCTCCCGCCTTTTAATTATTTTTTCTTTAAAATGCCTTGCATTTTGGTGGGCGATATGTTTCGTTTATATTGTATGTTTCGTTTATATTGTATAATTTACAGCTTAATGTATTTTCGAAATTGAAATTTGTCGATTATTTACGTACGCCCGATATATTAAAACGTTATTTTATGTGCAGTGTATTACTTCAAACACACCGCCTGTACAAAGTGCCGTGATATTCATAAAATCTGCTCCTCGCATATGCAAAAACATTCTTATCACCTTGGAAAACACACGAAGCATTGTAGTATCGATTTTTGTGGTAGAAGGCCCAAAAATTACACATTAAAAGAGTCGACTTTTGTATTCCGTACTAGACGGACGCCTGCAACAGTGTTTTCACAACCGCATTTCGTTCAGAACGATCGCTATAAAATAAATATGCTTTCCTTCGTTATAACCACAAAGGAAAGTGTTTGAAGTAATTGTTTGTCGTGTTTTAAAATCCTTAATTAATTGTTTTGTTTATTATCAGAGAAGTGGATAGTGAAAATAAGCAAAAATATAATACAGTTAGAAATAAGATAGTACATGAGTGTAGAAAAGCTAGAAATAAATGGATGGAGGAGAATTGTAAGGGAATACAAGATGATTTGAGAGTAGGTAAGACAGACAGGGCTTACAGAGCAGTTAAAAAGTTTTTTGGGGATGATAGGAAAAAATATAATGGTATTAGAGACGAGAATAATGAGCTTCTAATAAATAAAGTTGAGGTAGCTGATAGATGGAAAAGATATTTAGAAGATTTATATAAGGGAGACGATATGGATGAGTTAGAGAACGACCAAGAAGAGGATGTAGAAATAGGGTTCCCAATATTAAGAGAGGAATTTGATAGAGCTGTTCGGAATCTTAAATTAAATAAAGCGCCAGGGATAGACGATATTCCCGCAGAATTAATAAAATATGCAAGTCAGAAAACTTTAGACAGATTATATGAACTAATAAATGTAATATATGACACAGGTGAGGTTCCAATAGATTTCGAAAAAAATATTATTATCCCAATCTCAAAAAAGTCAGGAGCTGATAGGTGTGAGAATTTTAGAACAGTTAGTTTAACTTCTCATGCTTCCAAAATACTAGCAATAATAATTAAAAATAGAGTAGAAGCTTTGACTGAGAATTATTTAGGCGAAGACCAATATGGCTTTCGTAAAGACAGAGGGACTAGAGAACCGATACTAATGATTAGGGTAATTATCGAAAAAAGGTTACAAAAAAATTAAAAGACTCATTTCGCGTTTGTAGATTTAGAAAAAGCATTTGATAGGGTTAATTGGATTGTTATGTTCAGGGTTTTGCAGAAAATAGGAATCTCTCATAGGGATAGAAAAATTATTTACAGTCTATATAAAACCAAAGCGTAGTAATTAGATTTGATGAAATAGAAAAGGAGCAAAGATTAGAAATGGTGTTAGACAGGGTTGTATACTGTCTCCCTTGATTTTTAATGTTTATATTGAGGAAGCTTTAAAGTTAGCCAGAGAGAGAAAAGAGATAGGTATTAGTGTACAGGGACAGAAAATAGACATGTTACGTTTTGCAGATGATATAGCCATTATAGCAGAGTCTAGAAAAGAGTTAGGAGAGTTTTAAATATTTTAGATGAGATACTACGGAGTAACTATAGTATGAGAATTAACTCAGTAAAGACAAAGATAATGACAAGTGAGTTACAGCCTAGTTCTAAACCAAAATTAAAAATAGGTAATACCGAGTTAGAGGAGGTAGATGAATTTTGCTATTTAGGTAGTATAATTACAAAGGATGGACGTAGCAGAAGGGATATAGTAGCTACAATAGCTCAAGCTAGAAAAATGTTTTTAAAAAAGAAAGACTTACTAATAGCTAATAGTATTAGTTTAGATAATAGAAAAAGTTTTTAAAGTCGTACGTATGGAGCGTTCTACTATACGGTAGTGAGGCTTGGACAATTAAAGAAGTAGATAAGAAAAGATAGAAGCTTTTGAAACTTGGTGTTATAGGAGAATGTTAAAGATTAGTTGGACAGATAGAGTAACAAACGAGGAAGTTTATAGAAGGATAGGTGAGGATCCCTGTATGTGGAAACAATTGAAGGTCAGGAGAGATAGAATGATAGGGCACCAGTTAAGACATGAGGGACTATTTAGTAAAGTCTTAGATTATAGACTACCAAATAAAAATAGAGTAGGAAGGCCTAGACAAAGCTATATTAGTCAAATTATTAGAGATTTAGGTTGTGAAGGGTATGTAGACCTTTTTAGACTAGCTCAGAATAGAAAAGAATTTAGAGCTGCGTCAAACCGACTTTAAGTAAGTTCGAAAATAAAACAAAAAAATAAAATCAGTTAACTAAATGTCACCAGGACATAACTCACAATTAGTTAGCGGTCTGGCATGTTGGTAGCGATTCGTTGCTTAAGCCTTACCATAACATATAATTTAATAAACGTCACCATGACAACTCACAATTAGGTAGCGGTCTGGCATGTGGGTAGCGTTTCGTTGCTTAAGCCTTACCATAACATATATTTTAACACTTTTCCTTTTTGAAGGTTATATTTCATTTCCTTATAAATGGTAAACATGTAAACACGTTAGAGTTCTTTAACAACCATCATGTTGCTAATATCTATGTAAAGTCAGATGGATAGGAAAAAGATAAAAGGATATAGGAAGACCTAGACCAAACTATATTAGTCAAATTATTAGAAATTTAGGTTGTGAAGGGTATGTAGAACTTTTTAGATTAGCACAGATTAGAAAAGAAGTTAGAGCTGCGTCAAACCGACCTTAAGTAAGGTCGAAAACAATATGATGATGATTATCAGTTATTTTAATTTTCGTATACATGTCCATTTTTCTCTACCATCAGTAGCTATCCAATTTACCGCAAAAGTTACACCGCGTGTATAATATTTTAACTTTCATTTTTATTTAAAAACAAACGTACGTTAGTATTTCGACGAAAACCTATTCAATTAAATATTAAACATTAGTCGTAAATTTCACGAAAAATTTACAATGATACTTCTAAGTACTAAGGCAAGTATTTATTGACCGTGCGCTAAAACATAACATAAGTGAATGACGTAAATAGCTGGGGGCGACTATAAAATTCGTGTAGGCGATAGATTAAGGCTAGTTAAAACAATAAAATCTCGAATATTGATAAGATACTCATATTTATGCGACATCAATTACTGTATAGCCCGAGGCAATAAAACGATATCTTCAAACGTTGCATCACACGCCATCGAGAACAAACCAATTAGAATGTTCAGGAAAAAGCCAAGACAAATCTAAGTGCTTACATCACAGATGCTTCCTGTTACATAATCCAATGGACGTTGAGAACGCAATTCAGTTCTAATTCAAACGTCACGATGCTAATCATATGATACGTTATGTAGTTAAAGGTCGATCTAACATGTAATGTATGTACTAGTGAAAATTATAATGAAGAAGAACGATTTTATTGAAATAACGACGAGAAAGTGTTTTTGAATACTCAGAAGTGAGTAAATTATTTGAAGCACTTAAATAATAATTGAACTATTGCGAGATAAAGTTTCTTAATACGAATAAAAGTATATATGATTGGAATGGCACCTTAATAGTATTTAATGATATTTTAAAATGATTAAAACAATTTTAGAGCATGTACCGATAATTACGTTTTGAAGAAAGGCAACAACAAGCAGATTTGTCACGGTAAAATAAAAATATCTTATTTAAATACTTAAAAAGACTCATACTTATAGAGTAGTTAGTTAAGGTTTTTGTGTAAAAGTGTTTAGATGAGAGTACAATATACAAGTCGATAATTTGATTAAAAGGGATTGGCAGCTTTCGGTACAGGTTTTCACTGGTATATAAAAAAGAATTAAACCTAACTGATCAGATATTAAAATAATTAATACCTCTTGTGGTGAGTATTTAGGGGACGCAGTGAGCAGAGGTAGCCGTGGTATTATCAACTTGGAAAGCATTTTTAGAAGATAAACAACCTAGACATATCATAATCATAGCGCAGACTCAAAATTTTCTCTAACTGAAAATTGGTGGAGTTTTTGTTTATTTTATTTTCAGCTAGAGTATAGCGACGTAAAGAGAGGCACAACTTATGACAGCCCAACTGTGGGGCACAAAAAAATTACCAAGGTTCCCGAGTAACCACAGCATTTTTATGACGCCCAAAGAGTTGGGCAAGAATTGGCGATCCGACCAAAAAGAAATTCGCAGTAGTTATGGCAACCGGAACGTGAGGGGCACGATTTCCAAATAAAATTAAAATTTTGTCCCAGAAAACTGGCAAGCTGAGAAAGAGTTGAGTGAGTGTAAGATTTTGTAAATAATTTTGAGTGCGTGTAGGTGTGATTGAAACGTATGCAGAGAAAAGAGTGGTTATGAAGTCAAGGGGTTGAAATAGGAAGTAATGACAATGCCTTATTTGAGAAAACAACACGAGTAATGAAGGAAGCAGGAGATAGTAGGGATCAGTCGAGGACGGAATCAGGTGAACAAGGTAATGAATTAATTTTGAGGATGTTAGAGAGGATGAGTGAAGAATCCAATAAAAAATTTGCACAAATAGGCGAAAATAGACAAATCTACTCAACAATTCAATGAGTTTAAGAACAGTTTGACAATTAAAATGGGGGAAGTAGAAACAAGAGCGAATAAGAATGAAAAAGATATAAAAGCTTTGAGTCATGAAATGGGACAATTAAAGACTGAGGTAAAAATCATCTGTGAACAAGAAATAAATGTAAAAATGACCGAGGTAACAGATTCATGTAGAGATCAATTAGGACGGGTTGAGAGTGAAGTAAGCGGAATTAAACAAAATGTGTCGACTTTGATGGGGGATGGTCCCAGATTGTTCACAAATAACATATCGTTGGAGCAGTAAATGAAATTCTACGGGGATAATAGGGTAAACCCTCAAATTTTCATAAATAGCGTTAGAATTTTGGTTGGAAATTTATCCGATGAACAGGCGAAATTAAACACGGTTAAGGCGTTGTTAAAAGACCATGCTGAGGTCTGGTATAATTTAATTGGACAGGAAATAGAATCGTATAGTGACTTCGAAGACAACATTACTGAAGCGACCACAGACAAGATCAGGCATGTGACGATTTAATCACTGGAAAATATAAGGGTGAATATGCTGGAAGCAGAGAACAATATGCAATTTACAAGTACAGCATAACTAAGCAGTTAAGTCCACCTTTGACGGACCCTCAAATTATAAAGTCGAGAGAGAAACATTCTTAGAATACCTGCAGAGGTATTACGATGTAAGTACAGGACGACACAGAGAAAATAGAGAAAGGAATATTAATGTGGTTAGATTTAAAAACAGGGGGGACAATTATCAGACAGACGGGGGATAAACTTTAATAGAAATTCGGGACGCAACTGGGAACCCAGGAGGCCATACTTTAGGAGCAACAGTGTTAATAGAGAACAGATGCCAAGACCTAGAATCCAGAGACAAAACAGCTTACCGGACATTGAAAGGACACAGACGATGACAATAGTTAGGGATAATGAAAGGAGTAATAGAGTAGAGACGACGCCACGAACGTACGGGTAAGTAGTAGAAAGACAACAAGGACCAAGTAGGGAAAATATACAAGGACAGGATTTTTAGACAGTGACAAATCACTAGACGTAATTATGTATAAATATGAAGATTCAAGGAAATTTTTAAAAATTGATGAGGCGGTTGAACCGGAAATAAGAGAAAAATTTTGTTTGCCAATAATAGATTTTAAAATTTGTGATCAGAATTTAGGATCGTTGCTCGATTCTGGAGCAGAGGCGAATTTAATATCGGAGGAATTCGTCAGCGAAGTTAGGGAAAAGATGTGTGATAGAATTATGCCAATAAAAAGGAGTCATTTGGTAGCTCTGAAAAAAAGCGATTTGCTGTGGTAAATAGCGTTGTGGTATTAAGAGTAGAATTAGGTCCAGTAAGCTGTGAGCAGGAATTTATAATTGTGCCTGGACTGAAATTTAAAGGGATATTAGGTGTTGATTGCATGGTGAAGTTGAGATTAATTATAGATATGGAGAGGAAGGTAGTTAGGATTAGGGAATGGATATTGCCCTGGAAGGCAAGTTATGAAGTCACAGAGAATGACACGGGTTTATGTATTAATGGTATGGTGTTAGATAAAAGAGAGGTGAAAGAAATCGACACAATTAAATGTCCAGGAGAAAAATTAGAAGAGGTACAAGCGTTATTGAATAACCATTCTTAATTAATAAGTGTAGACGTGAGCGCAGCGTTAGGATGCGAGCAAGTTTTAGAAGTAGGCATAATGAGGCTAAATGACAAATTGATAGTTAGTAAATTGGATTTAAAGAATTTTTTCGGTTAATTTCAATACACAAAGAGTGTAGAAGATATAAGGGGTTTTCCATAGAGGGAAAATGCAATAATGGTAAGATAGTATCGTTTGGTTTGTCCACATCAAAGGCAGTAGTAAGAAATGAGAAACAGACAAGTATAGGGACACAGGAGCAAGTTAAGAATCAGGACGGTGAGGATAATTTTATTTTATTCGATGTGAAGATAATAATAGTAATAGAGATAGGAGAAAAGACAAGGGTGCAAGTGATCAAATATGTGAGGAGGATCACATGGAGAATTAAGAAAAGAGTTAGATTTAAATAGATAGAGATAGGTTAAATAAATAGAGATAGGTATAGATAGATAATTATAGATAAGGATAGGTTAACAAATAGTGATAGGTGTGAATAGATAGTGATAGATAAAAACAAGCAGTGATAGGTGTAAATAAATAGT